>QPKB01000011.1:6206509-6806509 GCA_003546025.1 Camphora micrantha | reverse complement strand
CCGAGGGTGCTATTGCAATAGCTAAGATTGCCACGGTGGAGAATCCAGCAGACATGATAACCAAGACTATTCCAGCTGTCAAGTTCAACCATTGCTTGGACTTGATCAATGTGATCAGTACCTGAGTGCCCTCAGGGGCAGGTGGAGACTGTGAGACGTGTTTTGTGTATGAGGATCAACTTCAATGTTCGCCAAGGTGGGGATTTGTTAATTAGTATGGCTCACTTGTAATTAGTAAGTCTCGGTCAACCAGGCCCCTGGATTGCCCAAGTTGTACTGTGATTAGAAGTATGGTTTGGGTATAATAGGGTTTGGAGCTGATATTATAAATAAAGACCTAGAGTCTCTAGGTTGTACAACCTCTTTTGATTGCATAGTGATTCTCCCGTCTTCCCGTGGACGTAGGCCAAAAATCGAACCACGTAAATCTCTTGTCTTCTTGATCTTTTCTCGTAGGCCCTAGATCATAACATGCATTGCTTCATCAAGAAAGATATATTGAGAAAGTGCTTGAAAGGTTCAATATGGGCAAGGTGAAACCCGTTGTTGTTCTCCACTTGCAAAGCACTTCAAGTTAAGTAGTAAGCAAAGTCCTTCAAGTGAGAAAGCAAAGGAAGAAATGAAGAAAGTTCCCTACGCTTCAGCCGTAGGAAGCTTAATGTATGTCATGGTGTGCACGAGGCCTGATATCGCACATGCAATCGGTGGTATTAGCAGGTTTCTTTTCATTCTTGGCAAAACTCATTGGGAAGTGGTGAAGTGGATTCTTAGGTATCTCAGAGGTTCCTCCAAAATGTGTTTATGCTTTGGAGGTGACAAGCCTGTGCTGGAGACATGGCATGAGATATTGACTCTAGGATGTCCACATTAGGATACTTTTGCAGAGGGAGCAGTGTCATGGGAATCCAACCTACAAAAAATGTGTGGCTTTATTTATTACAGAGGCTGAGTGTATTGTAATCACAAAAGCTTGCAAAGAAACGCTGTGGATGAAAGGTTCTTTCAAGAACTTGGCTTAAAGCAAGATAAATATGTTGTTCACTGTGACAGTTAGAGTGTCATCCACCCCATCAAGAACCCAAGTCTACATTTCAAGTCCAAGTACATTAACGTGAGATATCATTGGATTCGAGATGTTCTCGAAAAGAAGCTCTTGAGACTTGAGAAAATCCACACCAACAAGAATGGATCATATATGAGGACCAAGCCCTCACCCAAAGTAAAGCATGAATTCTGCATAAACATAGCTTATTTGAGTATGGAAGAACTCTTCTCATGAGTCCGGAATATTTGTTGGGTTTCCTCCCCATGGATAAGGAGTCGTCCACCATTGTGGGATATGGAGGGCTATGGTGAGCTATGGAAGGCTATGGAGTGCTATGGTGAGATATGGTGGGCTAAAGGTGATGGTAAGTCCACTATTGTGGCTGAAATTCCGGGTAAAACTTCCATAAATAGGAATCATCCTATGAGAGTTTGGAGTAGTGAAAATTGAAGCTCTCTCTCATGTTATGTTGAAAGAGAAGGAGTTCACTGGTGTAGGAAGAGTGAAGTTAATCCACTCAACACCACGGAGCAACATGTTACCCCATTGGCTTGGAGGAATTCCATTTGAGGTATTATCTTTGCCTCTTTTCTTGTTGTAATCCACCATTGCATATTGGTGATGATTGTAATGTTGATATCCGCTAATTGTGTCTAGAGAAGACATTTGTAATCTCATTTTATATAGTGGAAGTTTTGGACTTGGTCCCGTGGTTTTTACCTTTACTTTATAGGGTCTTCCACATAAAAATTGGTTTGTGCTCTTGCTCTCTTATTTGCATTTATTACTTGTGCATTATTGTTGTCTTTATCTCCATTAATTTGCACTTGCTTTCCCAACACATACCAAGTTTACTCGTAATAGTAGGCATTGGCGTATGCTGAGATGTAGGTGGCATACACTGAGCCTGTTCACTAATGTTATTACTTGTAGTTGCTATCGGTTCATGTCCTGCATTTATTCATGTTTACCGGTTGTTAACTCCCATGCCCATTACCCTCAATGTTCACACTTGCACGCCCTTGACCTTATACCACATTGTTCATGTTTTTGGGTTATTATTTTTATTCATTTCACAGCACTTGGATATGCCTGTTAACTCGCTGGGATCACCAGTATGATTTATACATAGAAATTCTAATTCTCGTTAATGATTTTGTTTCTCGGTATTTCCTATAATATCCTGGCCCTTAATCTAATATTAATTCTAATTAATTGCTTGATTAGTTAATTTAGCGTGTTTAGAGTCTTATCGAGTCGGGTTTGACCTGTGGATCATGCGGGCGAAGTCTCGCGCGAGTCCGAATGCATTTGGATAGAGTATGGGGTTGGTTTGCAATTTTAGAAAGTTTTCAGGGGTTTTTATGAGATTATGAGTTTTTGCGAGTTTGGGTGCATTGGGTAAGTCTCGGCATTTTACGAGCATTAGCCTTTGGTCGCGTTCGATTCGACGCGTCAAAGGGGCCCAAATACCGTCATTAGTGATCCATTATCTCATCTCTTCATTCATTCACTCTCTCATTTCACTCTACCTCTCCAAAACCCATTTCCCTTCACTGCCTCCTTACCTTTTCCGACCACCAGAGCTTCGACATCACCGGCGAAGCTTCACCTCTTCCTCTCCAAGCCTCCAAGACTTCAACCATCTACTTTTCCAAGTGTTTCATCCACCAACCAATGTTAGGTAAGCCTCCTAAGCTTCTTAGGCTAAGCCTTTTTTCATTTCTTTGCTTAGAAATGGTTCTAGGAAGCTCATCTCCTCCTATTGCATTCATTTTGTGGAGAAATGTTTTGTTGTGACACCAATTGCACAAGTTTGTGCTTAAAGAGGGATTTTCCCCAATTATTTCATAGTTTCGTCAAGCTCTTCATCAAGGCAAGTCAATACATATATTTATGTTGGATATGTTAGTTTTCCATTGATTTGATGATTAATGAAGTTTAGATGACCATATGCTCTAAGATAGATTGATTTTGATTAAAACATGATAAATATGCTTTATTGATTGAATGGAATGGATTGAAGTTTGAATGGACTTGAAGAGGGGGTTTTATGTTGTGTTTGGAAGAGGGCCTTGTCTGCAGGTGTGGATGAAGGGGGGACTGATTTCTCTCCAAAACTGAACTGAAATAATATTCGGATCAAAATTCCAAAGCTCACGGCGAGCCCTAAATTGCTCTACGACTAGCCGTGAAGCTAACCGTAGAAGCCTGGGATGCCTGCGCTTCTGGAGTTCATTTTACAACTCTGTTCTATGGCAACCTCACGGCGAGCCCACGACTAACCGTGATCCTTGGGTTAGGTTCTGTCTCAGAGCCTGACTGATGAAGCCCTGAACTGGATTTCAACCCAGTGCCTACAGCGAGCTCACGACTAGCCGTGAAGCTCACCATGGAAGACTCCACGACTAGCTGTAAGGTAGCCGTAGAGTGTCCTAAATTCCTTTTTGAAAGGGATTTCCTTCCCTAGTTTGATGACTTAGGTGGGAACCCTGGTTATACCTATGATGCCTACTTTGGACTTGATTCGAGGAACGTTTTGAGCCGATGATTTCTGATGGTTATTCCAGTTTTCTCGGGTTTCAACTTATCTAAACCTTGAACGGTACGGGGCAACGGGATACCCTCCTTATATCTATGCACAAAGATGTTTCTTCTTGGGTTTCAACTTATCTTAATTCCTTTTGTGGACTGAATAGGGTTGTATGAGACTTCTGTAATAACATTATACTTAGGATTGGATTGTCTATCACTTTTGATTCCGAATTGTACCGTCTGGTACTTTGTCTACATGTCAAGAACATGTTCATTAGCTTCGTTTACTTTGATTTGTTTTGGGATCACATTGAGAACTTAGATTATGGATTTAGGATTCCCTTTGATGTTCTATTTGTTCTGAAGTTCAAATGAGGTGTTGAGGTTAGGTGGCTTTGATTATAAGGCTTGAAGAGAACTACTATTGAAGTTTGAAGTTTGTTTGAAGTTTGATATGATTTGAAGCAAGTAGTTTCTCTATCAATTTGATGTATCTTGTTCACGCAAGAAAGCCTAGTCCATCACTGATGTTTGTCCATGACTCTTTGTGTCAGGCACCACTCAGCTATTAATGTTCAACACAGCTGGGGCACTACCTGTGTTAGGGCTTTGAGTTTAGGACCGTCTGCAGTTCGGGTTGGTGTAATGGACACTGCTACATACCGCAAGTGGTATCGTCTTGATTGAACAGGTTATGATCCCGAATATTTATATATCTCTTCCACAACTCAATGTGAGTAGGGAGGGCAATGACATTATCATGTGGTAATTAGCATATGTGGGCCGCCTATTTTGTTAGATGTTTATGTTAGATTGTTTATGATTCCGATTCTATGCATTCTTACGATCTTGTCTATCGTTTACTCTATTTAGCGCTGCATATCTTTGATGATTTATATATCTATTTGCTTGCCGACCGTCGCGTCTGATGATACTACTCTTGGTGCATAGGTACCGAGCCCTTCTACCGCGAGGAAGAGACGACGAATGAAATTCAGACGAATTAGTCTGATGACCTCTTAGACTACTGTACGGATGGCGTTGTCTAGCCGTACTGTCCCCATACAAGAGAGCCTTCATGCTTTATCTAGATTTAGATTCAGCTTTTAGTTCTTTATCTTTTGATTAGGCCGAGTTTTATGTGGCCTTTTATTGTATATAACACTTTTGTTTAACAGTTTCACACTTGAACTTTAGTTAAATAATGTCAGTATTTGCTCATAACTATACATCTTGAGATACCACTTGTATTTATGAAGCTTCCGCTAACTGTTTATGTATTCGAGGAAATGTTTGTACCTCACAGCGGTCTTTGATCTATATGGGACATGACTGGGGCCAAGTTGTATTTGTTTAATGTTGGAAAAAATTTAATTGACTCTAATCTCACGCATAACCCTGGTTTCACATTTGAGGGCGTGATATTTCCTTTATTTATTGGTATACATTTATCATGTCGCATTGCCCATTTACATCTAGCATTTCAGTTTAATGCTACATGTTAAGTAATTCATATTGATGCTTGCCAGGTTTGTAAACCTGATATTGCACTTGGTTTTTGTAGGTAGCAGGCACTTCTTCCGCTAGTGTGAAGGGTAAGCGGTTGCTTTGGAACCGCGGATTAGTGACAGTGATGCACAAGGACCCTGTTGTTGAAAGCTTGTTACTGTGCAATGAGGTTATACATTTCATGAACTATAATTACTTTTATATATATATTGTATTCGGTCCTTGTTTGACCAAGGTTATACTAGTTAATGTTTTAAAATATGCATACTGTAATTGTATTTTGACAACTTCAATATAATTAATTATGCTTTGCTCTAACATCTCTTATGAAAATTATTATTTGGCTCATATATCAAAAGTATGACTATGAGATGTATCTTCGTCGCACCGCGGGTTGCGATAGGGCCCGGATTTCGGGACATGACACTCACCCCAGCTTGGGTGAAATCCATTTCCAACCCAAAATTGGGCTAGGCCAACCATCCCATAGGCCAATATACAGTTAGTATTCTCTTATGAAGGAAGACAAGGAGATAAATGGTCCAGATCATTTGAAACAGATAAGAAATGTCTGAAGTGTATGCAACAAGTTGAGAGAGAAAAAGATAAAAAAACATACATCTGGGTAATGTGGCAGGTGGTCCCATTGTTGAAATTACAGAGACATTTAAGGGCTGGATTGATGTCATTTGAAGTGAAGGCTACGGAATCATCAATTGCACTGCCGCTGCATGGGTCACCTGTTGTATTCCATGTTGAAGATGCAGAAACACCCCACTTTTGGAAGATAGAGTTCAAAGCACTCACTGTTACACACACACACCCCTCATATCAAACAAAAATATAAAAGTCAACACGGATTGAATGACACAAGCAAAGGTTTCTATCCAGCCAATATACATTATTTTGTTTTCGAGAGCTGCTAGCTACACACTTCATTTCACTTTACACACACCATATTTAAAAATATATATATATATCCAAAAAAACTCCATAAACTACTCATCTTCCTCTCCTTCCCTCTCTCTCCTTGCTTTGCCCACCTCCACCGGGCCCTGCCCGCCACTGATCCCTCGTCCTCTCCCTCTCCCTATCTCTCTCCTTGTCCCTGCTCGCTGCTTACCTCCGCCCTCACCACCTCTCCATCTCCCTTTCCTTCCCTCTCTCTCCCTCTCCCTGCTCCACCCACCTCTGCCCGACCCCGCCCGCCGCCGCCCGTGGCTGACCACTCTCCCTCTTTCTTTTTCCCTCTTTTGCTCCTTCTCCTTCTCCATGTCTCTCTCCCTATCCTTGCTCCCACTTCTTTCTGCACCCACCCACCAACCCACTCTCATCCCCATCCCCATCCCCACCCCAACCCCCACCCCGACCGTCCCCTCAGTGCTGCCGAAGGGGAGGAAGCGACAGAGAGAAAGGGAGGGAGGGAGGGAGGGGGAGAGTGGGCAGATGGGCGGGGGAAGGGGGAAGGGGAGAGGGAGAGGGTTGAGGGCGGGCGAGGAGAGGGAGGAAGAGGGAGAGGGAGAACAAGAAAAAGAGGGAGATGGCGGGTAGGGATAGGGAGACTAGGAGATGGAGGGGGAGAAAGAGGGAAAAGGAGAGAGCGGGCAAGGCCGCCGCAATGGGTAAGGACGAGATGGAGAGGGAGAGCGAGGCAGAGAGAGGGATAAAAAGAGGGAGATAGGGAGAGGGAGAAGAAGAGGGCGGAGGGCTTTCAGGGACTGCCGGCAGCAAGCGAGGGGGAGAGAGGTAGAGAAAGGGAGAGAAAAGGGGAGAGGGAGAAGTAGAGGGCAGGTGTGGGCTGCCGGCAGCGGGCAAGAGGGAGAGGGGGAGAGAGGCAGAGAGAGTGAGAGAGAAGGGGAGAGGAGATGGGTTGAGGGAGAGGGGTCGACGGCGAGGGTGGTCGGGCCTAGGTGGGCAGAGCATGGAGAGGGAGAGAGAGGGAAGGAGAGGGAGAGGGGTAGTTTAGAGATACTTTTTGTTTTTTTTTTTTTAAATGTGGTGTGTGGAAAGTAAAATGCAGTGTGCAGGTATAAACTCTCTTTATTTTTTCAATTAAATGGATATGACCCGATTAGGGGTGCTCATGGGCTATGCTACCCTGAGCCTGATCCACGCCAAATTGAGATTTGGGCGGGGCTTGGATTAAGTGTTAGAAGGCCTAAATCCCGGCCCTAGTAAGGAGTGCTTATAATTTAATTTAATTCGTCTAAACAATTGCTAAAAACTTCAAAAAATAATAAAATGCCTAGTTAGGCCCGGCCCAATTTGCTAAATGGGTGGTCTCAGCCTCCCTTTTATGGCTCAAGCTAGGCCTAAGTCTATGGTTCTAAAGTTAGACCGGGCTTAGATATGCCTCATCACTGCTCAACCTGACCCATGAACACCCAATATATCAAACTCATTTTCACAAGCTTTTTTCTTTGTGTCCATCTACATCGGCCTACAATATCTTACCCATCCACCCTTCTATGCTGGATCCGCCGGAAGGTGATGGTCAAATATTTCATTTAGTGGATTCCATATAGATGGATGGGTAGTCGGATTTAATAGGTCTCATGTGGTATGAGTGTGTATAAAATTATCAAAAACTCTTTATTTTAAAACCTCTCCTTTTCGCTTCGCTATGTTTTTAGGGTGTGGAGCCCATCTTGAGCGAATGCGATCATTTCACACATACTAACTCTCGTGAATTGGTATAAAGCCCAAATTTAACAGTCATTCAACTTTTACTCACCGTTGGATTGAAATCACAAGAAAGTAATGCCTCTAAAATTATTAAACTTTGGGGCCAATGATCAAAGGGTTAGGATAATCTAATAGAGTTGAAAATCTTCACATAACTACATTTCATCTAGATTATTCCATCCGGCTGCATTCCGTGGTTGTCATCACCACAGTGGAGGAGCATTTCCACATATATATATATATATATATATTGCTAGACAGTGTCAGGGTGCGCTTTACAAAAAAAGAAAGCCCACCAAAATGAGCCCACTAGGATGCATGACAATCATAAAAGTTTATTGGATGGAAAGATTTAAATGAGATCTACCTGTGTGCAAAATTTTGACTCCATAACTTTTTGATACAAGACCCTAAAATTTAATAGTTTTAGAGGCTTGAATTTATTACGATTTCAATCCAATGGTGAGGAAAAGTTGGACGCGTGTCAAAATCGGACTTTTGACTATTCATTTGGTGGTAGGTGGTAGGAAAAATTAGATTGACTCAAGGTGGGCCCCATAACAAAAAAAAAAAAAAAAAAGAGGGGTGAGAAAATGGGCGTTTTTAAAGTGGGTCATTTAAGAAAATTAATGTGTGTGTAGGAGCCTATCAAATGCAATAAGGCTTTAGGATCTAATAATGGATGAAGTTCCATTATGGGGTATCCTACCTAAGCTTTAGACCATGCAATAAAATGTCACAATAGACACTTTGATTATTATCTATTTCATGAGTTTTAGAACGAACACATTGGCACATCCAATGAACTAGAGATGGGACCCAAAGCTCTTTTTTTTCCAGCTAAGGCTCTGAGTCCGAATCCTCTATTGCAGCTATTACACGCAAACTGTGTAACACTATTCTAGAATTCTATTTTAGGGCCCACATAGAGATCATCCGGAGCGTTCAAGGTGAGTGTCATCCCCTCCAATAAAAAAAATCTTAAAGTTCCAGCTCAAAACAAGTGGGACCCACCTTCCGATTGAGCACCGTAATGGAAACGCGATTTAAACCACATAAACAGTGATGCCACGCCAGCGCCTAGACGTGTTTTCATCATGGTGCTCAATCAGGCAGTGGGATCCACTCCTGTTGAACTGAGACTGGAGGATATATCAGTAGATGGGATGAGATTCATCTTATACCGCTGGATTATCTCTATATGGGCCCCACAATGAAGCTCGAGAAAAGAGTTACCGTTTTGTAATATCTGCTATATGAGTTCCAGAGCCTAGCCTCCAAATGCTTGCCACATGTACTCATTTAAGCTTTTTATAATTCAGTATAAAGATTCTTGCTGCACAAGCTGTTAAGCATACAGATCATATAAAAAACATCCATTCATTCTTTAACTACCAACCAAAGACCCAACTGTCAATTTCAAATGGTTTGAGTACTGGAGAACAAAAACTGTACGAAAGGGCTCATAAATTATCTATCCTCTCACCTTTGAAACCAACAATACCGTTCGAATATATCTTGGGGGGTTTCAAAACGGCAGAAAGCTCATGATTTTTAAATTTAGGCCAGTATGTTATTGAAAAGAATTCATGCTATCTCTAATAAAGTTTTAAGATTTCCGTAAAAATGATTTTATGGGAAAACTATATATATATATATATATATATATATAAAGTATTCATGTACATCTATCCTTCACCACATTATGGTGAGGGACAACAAAGTGGGGCCACTTTATAATTCTTCCAAGGAACCCCCTAAACTACAATAGATCAATTGAGTTTTCATTAATCCGATTGGATTGGACTATTGGATTAAGGGTCAAAATTTTCCCTTAATATAAAGTCATTAAATTTGTCGGTCACGAATGAAGGGGTTAGAGACTTGGGAATGACCTTAAACTTGATATATGGTCTCATCTCATATGACTCTTTCCATCCCCCCTCAAAGTCCTATTTTCAATGGGGCCCACTTAAGGACCCACGATTATGGGACTTGTGGGGGATGGGAAGACACATTTAACCCCTTCATCTATGGCCCACAAATTTAATGACTTTATATTAAAGAAAAAAAAATGACCTTTGATCCAACGGTCCAATCCATTTGGATAGGTGACAAGTCAGTAGGTCTAGTGTACTTAAGGGGGTTCCATGTATGTGAATGGTTCGAATGTGTTATAAAGTCTACCCTACTATATTGTCTCTCACCATAACATGATAAGGGATGGATGCACATCAATATTTCTCATACGAAGTATTCCCCATCTACACCTATATCAGTCATTAGAGAAGCTTTACCCAAAAGAAAAATAAAATTCAGTAAATGGCTATATGTGAGAGTCATGGAAGACACACCTTCAGATGGGTCTGTTGTAGCATTAGTTGCAACTTGAGCTTGTGACAATTCTACAAAGCGCAGAAGGTTTACTACACAGCAAAAGCAAATTGAAAGCAGAGAAACAGATGGAGATCCTGAAAAGAGCTTCTTCATCTTGAGCAGAGAGATCTACGAGCAGATGTGTCGATAGCAGGAGACTGGACTTCTTGTGCTGCGTAAGTATTAGTGGTGCGTCTCTCTAACTTTTCAACTTGGGGGCAAGTAGCAGGCTTTCTGGGGAGCATCAGAGGAAAAAGATTTTTCTCCAAGAGACATGTTTGTCTAAACACGGGTTCATGAAATTCTAAAATTCATACTTATCTGGTAGTACGGAAAATGTTTTTTCTCCAGAAGACATGTTTGTCTAAACATGCGTTCATGAAATGCTGAAATTCATACTTACCCCGTAGGGCAGGTAGCTTTCTCATCAATAAATGCAGAAATACTGCATCACTATAGATTCCTTTTCTGTGGTGCTGCTGAAAAGTTATTCCAAGCCCCTTTAATTTGTAGCCAACGGTTTTTCTTCAAGTTGAGGCCGAAATTAATAGCGAAAACATGACATCCATGGAATCACTGGGGTAAAAAATTATATTTGAGGATTTTCTTGAAAAAATTCTGAAATACAGCCATATATCTCGGAAGGTCCTTGCAATTTGTGTAGCACTAATGATGTCCTTTCATCAATTTTTTATATTTTTTTATACTTTTTTATAAGCGACGATAGTGTCACTGCGTCGCTCGTCATTCCTTCTTGCGTCGCTCGTCATTCCTTCTTCTTCCCTTCCCTTCTTTTCTTTTCCTTTCTTGCTCTTCTTTCTCCTCATCTTTCTTTTCCTTTCTTTCTTTCTCTTGCAGCATGCACTAATCTAGTAGCTTTGGATCAAGGGAGATGGATTCATATCTACATAGAGAAGGCCGGGATCATGATAAATGAGCGATTACTTGCCAGCCTCATAGATATGTATGCTAAGTGTTGAGAGATAAAATTTGCTTCAAAGATTTTCTTTGATGAGCACGGTCCCACCCAAAAAGTCTAGCCTTAGAATGCCTTAGAATGCTATGATTGGTGGGCTTGCCATGCATGGGCTATCCAAGGAAGCCATTAATCTTTTTGAGCAAATGAAACTCACAAATGTAGCACCTGATCATGTCACATTTGTTGCATTACTTAATACCTATAGTCATGGATTATTGGCAGACGAGGGACTCCCGTACTTTAAATCAATGAGTTGTGTGCATGGCGTGGAACCCAAAATCGAGCATTATGGGTACTTGCCATGGTGGCGGGGGTGCAGGGTGAGTGCAGGAGGGGAGGAAGAGAAAGAGGAGGAGGAAGAAGAGAAAGTAAAAGAAAAAAAAGGGAAGAAGAAGGTGTGACGAGCGACGCTAACGTCGTCCATGCGTCGCCCATTTTGACGCTATCGTCACTAATAAAAAAGTATAAAAAATTGGCGAAAGGACCTCATTAGTGCTACACAAATTGTGATAACCTTTCTGGATATATGACTATATTTCGAGATTTTTTCAGCAAAATCCTCATTATATTTCGCTGCTATTTACCTTATCTAACAAACTTTTTAAATAAGCTGCATAAAATCCATCCAATGTTTACTACTGCATGGGAAATTTAAAAAAATATATATAAAACTTTAGTCTCCTTTTAAAAAAAGTACATCAAAATTTGAATATTCAAAAAAAAAAAAAAAAAACAGAAAAGTTTTCGACTATTCTTTCAATCAAATTCTCTCCGTAAAACAGTTTTATAAAATGACAAAAGTATCCTTTCCTTATGATAGGTTTTTGTCTTTTATTAACCTTTTTCCTCTCCAGAACTAGCCATTTTGAGTTGCTGAAGTGGGCCCCACTAGGTCATTCAGGTTGGGCTTCATCATTTTTCTTAAATGATTTATTATAGATTTTTTTTAAATGATAGAAGGGCATTTTTTTTCATTTTTAAAACCTCTGTCTTAAAGAAAATTTGATGGAAAGAAATATGGAAAAATTTTATACTCTTTTGAAATATTCAAAACTTTATGTACCCTTTTACCTTTTCAAAAATTTCCCCGACTACAATGGAAAGGTATTTACACTAATACAAGTCGCATTCACAATTAATGCGGCAATTGACATCATATTTACATGAACTGATTTCCTTTATCAGAAATTGTATTTAACTTATCTATATTTACACGAAATTATTTCCTTAATTTATCAGAAAATGTATTTACCTTATCTACATAACAAATTATTGGAAAGCATGAAAAATCCAATGGTGAGCTCAGAAACAAGAATAAAGGGCATGATCGTGGGTTGTGGTACTTTTCAACCTGAGCACACGGTCAATATAAATGGCAATAAATTCAGATCTTCTTTGAGGGTTTTCCTCCCTTCTTTTGAGGATGTAAGAAATCATGTGTGGCCCATATGGAACGGGTCTCACGTCAGATAATGAAATGCAGATGCAAGTAGAGAATATATTTCCACTTAAAATAAAATTTAATTTGTCCCCACAAATAAGACTCTCAATAGGATCAGTAGATGTAAATTTCTAGGCAAGAAGTTTGCAACTTTCTTTACTTGTTTTTTTAGAAACAAAAATAAAGCCAGGTGCTATGTACAATGTTAAGAATTTTATGCTTCCAAATGGGTGGGTGCATGTTTCCAACGGCAAAACTTGCAACTCAGCACAAATTTGGATTCTTTGGGTCAGTTTGGCATCGTTTTTGAGTTCTTCCCAATTTTGTACTCAGATCAGATTTTGCTGAGATCATGATGTGCCAAGACTATACTCTATGGAACTTATTTGGTATCATTATATTAAATTACTCTACAAAGAATATACTATACTGTAAGGAACTTGTTTGATAACATTATAAAAGTTTTGATCTAAGGAGCGAGCGTATGATTTACAATTTGAGACCCACTTTTTATTGTTTGTGCCGCTCTACTACTATCGTACGTGGGACCCACCTGTAGTAATTACAATGTGGCACCCACATTTAAAAATTAAAACATTGAACCCATTTTCATAGGATTTAAAATGTGGGCCCACCTTTATAGAAATTATAATGTGGGGCCACCTTTTGTGAATGTAAATATGTGACCCACCTTTAGAAATTACAACATGGTACCACATTTAGAAATTAGAATATAGGGCCCACATTCATACTATTTATAATGTAAGTCCACCTTTTGTGGTCATGATCATGTGACCCACATTTATGAATGACAAAGTGGGGCTACGTTTTTTGTGATTGTGGACATATGACTCACCTTTAGAAATTTGAAAATGGGGCAGTATATTCATAGGGTTTACAATGTGGGCCACCTTATAGGAATTATAATGTGGGGGCCATCTTTTTGTAATTGTGACCCACCTTTAAAAAATTACAATGTGGTACCCACTTTTAGAAATCTAAACATGAGGGCTACATTCTAGGATTCACTATGTGGGCCCACATTCATAGGATTTACAATATAGTTCAACCCTTGGTGATTGCGATCATATGCCCTACCTTAAAGAATTATAAAGTGGGGCCACCTTTTCTGTGATTGTAGACATGTGACCCACTTTTAGAAATTATAACGTGATGTCTACCTTTGTAAATTAGAAAATAGGGCCCACATTCATAGGATTTTTAATGTGGTCCCGACATTATAGAATTATAATATGGGGCCACCTTTTATGATTTTAACCACGTGGCCCGCTTTTAATAATTATATAGTGGGGCTACCTTCTTTGAGATTGTGAACATAGAGATTTAGAGTATTTAAATGATATTCTTTAAAAGACAAGAGATAAGTAAGAAACAACTGTGTCAGCAAGTTGTTTTTTAAAAAAAGACAAATTTTTTTCATTCCCACTTTCTTATGCGAGCGGGATAAGATTAGATTTTGAGATTTCTTCCCACGAGATTAAAATTTGAAACAGTGATCTACACATGCCAAACATGTTTTTTACAACCTTATCTCATGGGAACATAGTAACATCCCACTAAAACGATGCCAAACACGCCCTTTGTGAGCCGAGAATTTTTTATGTTCCTATTATTGCTATGGACGTTCAGTGTATCCATTGCCAAGTTTTTATGAACTACAATTCTCATCTCACATCATGTTATGGAGATATTAATAATCATGTTGTTCGTCGTGAATTCTGGAGTAGCGTTGTTAGGTTCTGAAAATCTATTTCAGGGGCTTGGCTAGTGGAATTGGATGGTGACTTTAATTCTGTGAGATGGGAGTTCGGATAAAAGGGTTCGAGCAACTCCAAGGTTAACAGGAGTTTCTGATTTTAATGAGTGTATAAACTCATCTGGCTTGGTAGATATTCCTTTAAATGGACCTTCATTCACATGGTCAAACAAGGGTTCAGGCTGTTGGTTTTTTTATGTTGTTTCAAAAATTCAAAGGTTTGACTTGAAAAAAGTATTCTGTCATTTGCTCTTTTGCTTTATGTGGAAAGTGAAGGTTACTTGAGAACTCGGCATCCCACATTGCTAAATTTCACTTCTTAAGGTGGCTTTATATGTTTTTCCATTTCCTATACACATTAGAACAATTGTAACCTTTTACCATGAGCCGTATACGCGCACGCGAGTTCGGCTCGACCCAGACTGATCAGGTGAGAGGATCCCCTCTTTTTCAAATGGGCGAAGGTTGCTTTGCAACTAGGTCTTTCGAACTGAGTTTTAAACCCTACGCTGTGGACCTCATTACACACTATGAGATCATGTAAGAGGCTCACAGTTGACACATTGGCTTTACTCAGTTTCAATCATAAGATGCCTGCCCCTTTACAAACCCCACACATGTATAGTTGTTTCACCTCCACTCATCTACTGTTTGTAGAAATTTCAGGTCCAGCCTCTCATTGACAACTTAATTGGACTCTTGGTGCGTGTTTGTGAAATAACAGGATTCTGTTCTCTGCAGATTTTAATTACCCGGAGAAGAGAAGAATCTTGCATTGTTAACCTCTCATAGGAAAATAGAAATCCTCTCTACGAAGGAAAATAAATTAACTTTTTTTTTTCACATGAAAAACATGTCGCATTAAATAATGGTAGAGTGGCTTCTCCAAAATGCCGAACAATTTTTGTCTGTCACAAAATTCTCTTTTTTGAGCAAATGTCACAGAATTCTCTTGCTGCACAATATACCAACCCAAGAAAAAAGTTTTGAGGAAAATCTCAACAGTTCTTAGTAAACTTTATGCAGTTTTTATATGTGGACCCAAAAAATCTTCTATTTTACATAATGGCTTCCCTAGCAAAATCTCCCTGTTGCACTACTGACCCTAAGGACTTGATTTTGCAATGAGAGGATTATACTATGCGGATTTCTATTTCCATGGAAGAGAGGAACCTTGCATTAAATCTTGCCCCTCCGATGGGAAATCGAAGTCCACTCTACCAATAAGAATCATTTCACGTTTTCTCTTTTCCACAAAGAAGTTGTGTTGTACCAAACAAAGGAATAATGAGTTGTAGGGAAGAGTAGAAGAATTTTTCTTTATATGGCAAAATCCTTTTGTTGCATAAACACACCCTAAAAGTAAAACATGGTTACACCAACAATATGCCCGACTCTAAAAGGAGCAGGGTCATTTTGATCCAAGCTTAAACCCATTCTAATCACAGGTTAAACCTGCTGAATAGGATCAGAATTCATGTAGGTTAGGCCCAGATATTGTAATATTATTATACTATATTCTATTATTTATATACTAGTTTGCCTATAACCATGGATCCAACCAAGACCGTACAAATACATATAGTCGGCTGTAAATTGGTGTGTTTAGTTGTGCCGCAGTAGAATATGACCTGTTAAGAACCTTAATGCTAGATTTCATATTTCAAGAAAAGCTCTAGAGGTGTTCATGAGCCTGGTAGGTTCAGGGAAAAATCAAAGTATATGGTATAAGATGCTTTTGGGCGTTACATGTATTTGAGGATACTTATGGAGGTAAAGGGATATTTGAAGAAGCTTTTAGTAAAAATCCCCATTCCAAATACATGGAATTTATGTTCTATTGCAGATATCATCTCATAGTAGACAAAAAAAAAATAATAATAATAAATAAAGAAAGAAAAAGGAAAAAATGATAGTTAATATCTAAAAATCCAAGTTTTAAATTTTTTTTAATTTTCAGACTTTTTTTGACCTATTTTTTAAATCAAATAGTTAATGGTTGGCGGGTTAGGTGGGGAATTGGTACTCTATACTTAATGGTTTGGTCAAGAATTACATAATTAATTATTAGAATGAAATGCCCTATCATGATGATAGATTGGGGTTGTGTGTTGATATAGATTTCTTATCCCATATTTGAATGTTAGTTGACATTCAAAAATTTTAGTTTGAAATTACCAACACTGATAGTTGTTGTTATCGAAAACTCGGGATTAATGGGATAGGTGGCTAAAAATAAAGACCTAAAGTGAATTTGAAAAAAAAAAAAAAAGCATCAAATAACCTTTCCTTTTATGGAAATAAAATCAAATAAAGATGTGAAATGAATAGCTAACAGTGATGCTGGTTATTCATTTCTCTTCTTTGTTTGATTTTGTGTACATAAAATGGAAGGTTATTGGACACTCATTTTTAGAAATTGACCTCTACTGTTTATTTTTACTTATGGTATAAATCTTGATCCTTTTTTTTTTTTTCCATTCCTAAATATTTTAATGTAAACAAATAGGACCTTAGAAATTTTGAACACAAGCTGTCTATATATGCTCACCACTCCAATTCCATGCCATACAAAATTCTATGTGTGTGAGCATGAAAAATTGGCTTCATGCCAAATCACCGAATAGGCCAGAGGCATTTCACTTTCCACTTCCACACCCACTCATACAATATAGCAAAAGAGAAAAATTTAGAAGGTGTTTGTACAATGCCCTTTTCACATAAATCAAAGAGGATAGGACGCCGGATTTTATGATTCCTTCCTTATTACTGTTTGGTGCAGTACCAACAAACTACACGAACTTTGTCCATACAAAAAAAGTGAGGAAAGAGAATATGGAATCCCTTTTCTTTTCTTTTCTTTTGAGGTCCTCCGCAGCCAACGCCCGGCCTCGTATACCTTTCGTAGTGGTGTCATCGTTTCAGTTTGGAGTATTGTTGGCGGCCGCAGATTCAGTGTTTTCGACGTTGCTTCTATGCCATTCATTCCTCAGCAGCCTCAGCTTTCTTTATTAAACTAAAAGCTTGATGCCAGAGAAAGACACATCGCCAAAGCCAATAAATCTCATTAATGAGGACGCGGATAATTTTAAGTCTATGGTCACAGGCTCACAGCCTGAAGATGTTGACTTGGCCGTTGCCTGTGTGTAGTGAGGGTCCTCCTAAAATAAGTTGGTTCGATAACTTGTGCTGATAGTTGGTGCCTTATAATTTGACACAATATATTAACCAGTTTAGAAGGGGGTTGGCTGTGTATCAAATAGGTGGAAAATGTTCCCCTGTACACATTGCATGTGGGGTCCAGCTCTAAGGAGTCCATTTGGACCCACTTTTGATAGGTGCGGCCTCTTCGATAATATTGTCATCCCATGATCCGGCATCTTCTCTAGTTTTAAATTTATTGAACCTTCTCTCATCGTTAGATTAAATTATGAAAAAAATATCTATGGTGAATATACCATTAGACTTTAAGAATGTTAAATCAAGATAATCCAATGTAGTTGGTTTTTTCCTTTTTTTTTTCACTCTCTCTTACCTATCAAGAGACCTTTTCATCTATGGTTCTCCCATTGATATACAATCTTATAAGTGGGCTCCTCAAGCTGGACCGCATATAACCCATATGCAGGTTGCTAGTTCGAAGGAGTTTTCTGTTTACTACAAATTATGATGAGGGATTGTTCTTTTCTTAAAGAAACCTTGCGTCCTAGAGAAGATATACAAGAGATTGAATTTGATGAGGAGACTTTTGAGAATTAGTTTATTTTGAAAACCATGTGCCTTTAGATAAGAATAATAAGATAAGAGGAGACAGAGAGTACGTTAATGATGATATGAAAGGAATTTTTTTTTCCTTCCTTGTGTTTTAAGTAAATAGAGATAGGAACCTGATTGGAATGAGAGGTGGAGATCAATACAAGGGATAGAAAGAGTGATGGGTTGTCTTAGGTCTATCTCGGTCTAAATTAAAATCATGTTATAAGCATGGTCCTCGAAGTAACAGACCTCCTATGAAGGATGATTTTGACTTAGTAGTTTATATCATTTGTGTAATCTTCTTACCTTTCATATATTAGAGAGGTGTGCCACTTAATATAAATGCTCCCATCAACTTCACAAGTGTCAAATGGTCTTTCCAGCAAAGATCCATACAGTGTATTGGTGATATCATCGTTGGACTGGCTATCTTTAACTTCGGGCTGTGAAGTACCTGTTCTCTGCAAATCAAAACAATGGCCAGCTCACCCACTGGTTCAAGAACAAAGATCAACCAAAAACTCATATATAAACGCTGGTCCTAACCGTTTCTTAATCAGAATTCCAAGAATTCATGTATGGGAGTGTTTCAAATCCTCCAAAAAATGTCTCCCTTAGGTGGAATTCCAAAAATTCCTCTTTTTTATAGAGGATTTGAAATTCCAATAAATGGTATAAAGAGTGGAATTCCAAAAGGTCTTTTGGGTGGTTGGAATTTGAAATTCTAATGAAAGAAACACAATATTTCAAATGATAAGGGACAAGATATCACATCATGTCCAAAAAAACCGCCCCAACCTCTCAAATTCTAGTCATAAATTTCGGTAAAAAAACAGGCCTAAAAATGAGGTGAAACAAGTGGGGTCAACCAGACTCTTAATAACAGATCAGTTTTGGATCAAAGTTGGTGGTGGGTCATGCTACAATTAGTCAGATGGGGTTGGGTTGACACAGGTTCAGTATCAAGTATGGACTCAGCCCAAACCTTGCCAACTTTTTTATTGGGTTTAAAAATTGCTTGACCAAAATAAAAAGTCAAAATTAAAAGGGTCGACTTGAAGCTTGAGTTATTAGGTCATATTTGAATTAGGTTGGTGGGTCAAGTTAGAAATTTCAAATCATAAAATTTAGACTGGTCCATCGGTTGACCATTTCCATGTGAAGAGTACTCCATATAATTTCACCACTAAAAGTAGGGACATACTTATCAATAGTGCACGGAATAATATTTTCTTATGAGGAGAACTCAATGATGGGTAATCGTCTCATGGGAGAAATATTACCTGCAAAAGGGCCTTGTGTGTTTTGGCAATTTACTAGTAAAATTAAAGTGAAGTAAAGCCTCAATTTATCTAGATAAAAAAAGACAAGGGTTATATCAAAAGTACACAATTTTAAAAAAAAAAATCCTTTTATTAAAAAAAAAAAGTCAAAAGTAACCTTCCTTCCCCACTAAATTTGTAAAAAGTCAAAAAGATTCCCTTTCAAAATAACTAAAAATAAAAGATTATCATAACTCCATATATTTTATTATCCCTTGATTTGATGCTTCACCTCACTTTACTTTAATTCACTGTACATCCATATACGCCAAAATTCTGCAACACAGCAGTCAATGTGCCATGACACAACCCGCTAGACACGGCCTAGTGCACGGGTGGTGTTGGGCCGCTGTGCTAGGCACGGTCAGCATGATTGGGCACGGCCCACCAGAGACATGGCATGTGATATTTGATATTTTTAGTATAAATATAAAAATTATAGTCTTTTATTTTTTTATTTTTTTTTATCCAAAAAAATTATAAAGGTTTCGAAGGTAATCCTATTGAAAAATTTTCAAATAGAAAACATCCAAATGGTTCTCTTCTCAATAGAGTTGGTCGAATTTGACCGAACTACTTAAACTTGTGTGTCATACTCTTTTTTGGGTGTATGTTTTAAATGAATTTTAGTGTAAAACCTTTGTTTTTTAAGCCCAAAAGGTATGAATTACATGAAACCCATGGCACAATAGGCACGGAGGCATGACACGACCCAACATGACTCAAGCACGGCCCATGTTGTGCTGGGCCACCCCCTCGGCCAGCCGCGAAATTGTGATGGCACGGCCCGTTTGATATCTCTATTCTTATATATTTAAAAATAATAGATTGTAAAAATTAATATGTAGCATCAATTTTCTCTTGATTTTATTATCTTTCACGGATAGGTCCATTGTTAGAAAAAAAAATAAAAAATGAGGCATGTCAATTTGATGGGGCCCAACTTCAAGTGGATTGATGTACAATTAGGTGTATTGTTAGAAAGAAAAACAAAAGGGACTTTTACGAAAAAATTAAACTTAAACTATAATTAAACGGTTTTATGAAAGAAAATCATAAAATGATGAGAGAATTGTTTGTACACTTTTTTTGACGAAATTACCCAAGTTTATGATATTGTCAACCTCCTACAACTTCTCTTCTTCTTCTTCAATGTCTCTTCTTCTCTTCTTCTTCTTAGTTGTTTTCATATCTTTAGTTTAGAAGGGATGAAGCACTATTCGAGTTTAAAACTCTACACAAAATATATAAAACCTATAAGAAAATCTCACATTCACTACTAAAAAATTGCCCAATATAGCTACCTACATGATGCTCACTAACATCAAGACCTATGAAATTCTCCAAAACAAACGGCTTTAAATTCTATATGTTCACAAAAGCATACACAAATTCATCCCCTTCAACTTCATTTAGAAGTTACCACCAAATCGAGAGAAAATCCTCATTTAAGCATTTCACCGAACACCATGCACTTCAAACCTGAACTCTCAAAACTCATATGAAATGGGCAACAAATGTGAAGAAACTAAGCACGAGACTCACACACCTAAGAAAGATTATTGAGCCCACTTAAAGAAGGCCATTAGGACACAAAATGCAATGATTATCATAACTTTTCCATCATTAAAGAGAAGAAAGATTGAGCAGAATATCATTTTTTATAATGACAGTTGACGATATCGTCAATTGGGTTGATGATATCGTCAACTATGGTGATTTTGTCCAAAACAAGTGTACAAGCAATTTTTTCAACATTTTATGATTTTTCTTCGTAAAACCTTTTAATTAAAAGATTTAAGTTTATTTTTTTTCATAAAAATCCCTAAAAAAATAAGGTATGTAAATTTGACGGGACCCAACTCCAAGTGGAATGTTATTTGGCAAAGGTAAAATTGAGCGGTTCATATGTTAATATGAGATGATGAACTTCATAGGATGAATAAAATATGTGGAGGATGCCTTTAGCAGAAGGTTTATTAAAGAATTTAGGAAAAAGATTATAGAGGCATTGAAAGAGATAATGACAACTGGTAATGTGAGGTACTTTGGAAGATGGTCGTTCGAAATTCGCTCACCAATTGATGTGGATACTTTCTTACTCACTCACCCATCAATCACACCCACTTTTCACATTGGACGCATTTTTAATACTGGAATCAAATTTGACCACATCCCATGTAAGAGAAGGGCATCTATTTTTGTCCATTTAGATGAGTTTCAATTGATTCCCTTGAGGCCTGTTTGGGGGCTTTATTTGTAGAGTTGAGTAGAGTAAATATTATTTTGAAGAAATAATAAAATGTAAGTGAATTATGATAGTATTTTATTTTTAGTTGTTTGTGATGGAATCTTTTTGACTTTTTTTTATTGAAAAGTAAAAGTGGACTTTTTTTGTCTTTTAATGGAGAAATGGGGTTACTTTTGACTTTTTTTGAAAAAAATATGGTAGAAAATTTGAATTAAAGTGTTTTGGTAGAAATTTTTTTTTATAGAAATTGGGGCTTTACTTTAGTTTACTCTACTAGTAAAGCCTTCAAACAGGCCCTTACGGGTCTCGTAAGTTGGAGAGTACCATTTTTACCGGATGACAACCAAATTATTTTAGCACCTACATTACTTTAGGAAGACAATTTGACCATTCTAGCAAGTGTCATATGCGTCTCAATCACGCATGATGACTCTCATTTTCATTAGTCTCAATTCAACCAACAAACATTTATTTTCATTTTGACAAAATACTTGGTTTGCAGCTCATTTAGAAAACCACAGTTACATCATAAGTGGCCCCATGTAATGGTTTGTGGGTTTGTTGGCTTATGCAGTTGGTTTGTTGGTTTAACAAGTTGTACGCTTCATATTATTATTATTATTTTTATTTTTATTTTTTTTGTGGTGTAGGTAGTGTTGTGCTCACATTACTTAAAAACAGATTCTCCCTTTTTTTTTTTTTTTTGTATTTTTGTCTGTATTTTATATGCCAAACTTAACTTGCCAAAAAATTAAAAATGTGTTGGTATACGTTTACTAATTCTAATACTAGCAAGTGAGATTATATCTAGCAAAGTGTCGATATAATCTCATGAAAAGTCAACAATGGATACTACAGAGGGCACTGGGTGAGGATTTCGGTTGTGGCAAAGCCATGGCTCCTAGATGCCCCCAGATGGCCCACTCCTACCCCCATAACTATTTTGGGTTCAAATTCTATAAGCTAAACCCGCCCTACATGGCTACACCTTACTTTCTAGAAATCTATTTATAAGTCCAAACCCATCTAATCATATGATTAAATACTTAAACTTTCCAAATCAGCCCATAAAACATGATGACTCAACCAGGGCCGACCGAGAAATTCTTCATCGGAGAGCCCACTGTGTAGAATTTCGTTTTTTGGAGGGCCACATATAAGAAATAAATGTAGCTTTCAAAATGTATAGGGGCTTTTCTGATTTTTTTTTATTTCTTGAGGTAATCCACAACGATATAATGAAAGCGAAGGGCCCACAACAGTGATGGAACGCTCTGAATAATTGATCCGTCTACTAAGTAGAGTCTCACGAAATATTTCATCTTTGCCTTCAATTACATTTATGACCGTCTCTCATTGGTTGTCCACGGATCCCATTATCGAGAAGTGTATCCACGACTTCTTGTACCAATTTCTGCATATGTAAACAATTATAAAATCTTCAAAAAAAGGGAGATGGTTTTTTTGAAAATTAGGAAGACATGCCCCTCACTGATTCCACCAGTGGAATCAAGCACATCAAGAGTTAACGGATGTGACATTCCTATTGGATGAGGGTCAAACTTCACAATGCAAACTCATAGATATCTAGTGGAAACAGTGGATCTTTGCAACGAGTCCCAGTGAAAATTTGAGTCGCTCAAAATGAATATTCTACTTTCAAATTTTATCTTATAGAAATTAGCCCCATGGTAAGATTAGGCATATACTTAATGAATTTGATCACTAACATATATAATTATATTATTTGCATCGTTAAATGTATGACCACCACTACAATAATTAGACCAACAATCATTGGGGCACGATTGGAATACATATCATGGTTGGGTTCAACTGCATAGTTCTACCTTTTCCACTCAAATGTAGTCGAAACTAGCAATGAGCAACTTAATAAAAAAAAATGAAGTGAGGTAAATGATCAAATTAAGTAATAAAAAAAAAAAAAAAGAAGAGTGACCAAATAAAAAAGTGACATCATTTTGTCATTTTGTCAAATGAGAAGTTAGCGTTTTAATTTTTTTCTAAATTTTTTTTTTACATTTAATGACGTGAGAAAAATAGCTTTTTTGACTTTTTGGTGAAAGATAATGGCATTTTTTAAAATATAATACTATTTTATTTAATCCCTTTTTCCATTGTCTCTTAAAATGGTTCACCTCACCTCATTAGTAAAATGAATTTTCCAAATAGGCCCAAGTCTTGGGGACCCACTGACCCAGCCCAAAGAATGCTTGACACCATCGACCCAATGATTCTTGTCTAGAAGACGCGCAAATAGTAATAATCTAAAGGCATGTTTGTGAAAATTGTACTTTTTAGTATTTAATCACTGTTCATAAGAGAATGCTGGTGTGGTCAAGCGTATTGAGTGGTGCATATGAAATTTCCCCTTAAACAAAAGTTCAGCCTGTCCCAACACTGTAATCATGGGGTCTATCTCGTTATAGCTGTCAAGAAAGCCATCGAGGTTCCAACTGACTTCGGACTATTCCCTCCCAAACACGCTTTCATATCACCAGCACGCCACCTTCTTCTCTCTCTCTCTCCCTCTCTCTCTCTACGAAACCTCCTGCCGAAAGCCGGAACACAACGAAAAGGATAGACCCAAGAACCTGCACATACCAAACACGGCTTGCTCACCTCAATAAAACCCTCTCTTTCTTCTTTCTCTTCATCCACCGTTTTCTCTTCTTCTGTTGTTTCTCTTCGACTATTCTCTTCTTTTGTTGTTTCTCTTCTACCACCATACAAAAGATGGTGCAACATCATCGCTACCATCATCTCAGAAAGAGTCAAGAGAAGGAAGAGACATCACCCCATGTTGTCTCCCATTCTTTCTTTTCTTCTGCTTACATGAAAACAGTTCCCACCCTCTCCCGTTTCCTCTTTCTTCTCTTCTTCTGCTTTCTCTTCTCCTTCTTCTTCTACTGCAGAGTCTTTTCAGCGTACTTTGGATGTTCCTGTAGTGTTCCTTCTCTCTGTAAGTGGAGATTGCAATACCCATCTCTTCCTAGTTCCTACTCTTTATTTTTATGTTTTGAAATCTGATTTTGTTTTGGGTCTTGTGCAGATTTGTTTGGGATGGATGAAGCCATGGAATATCTCCCCTTTATGGGCACAGAAGCTGGTGAATGCATCCGGAAGTCCCCTTGCTCTTCAGTCTCAAACGGTATGAAGTTTTCTCCCAGTAAGATTTTCTAGTCTATTGCTGTAAATCAATGTGATGGAATTTCTTAAACCCCTAATTCACCTCCTCTCTTCCCTCCCCTTCCCCAAGTGCCTCAATTCTCCTTGCCATCTTTGTTGTATTAGTCTTACTCTTTGAATCATGGATGGTCAGTATGACCCATGAATGGGTCAAGCTATTTGTTTGGGCTTTAAGATGGTGAGTTGGAGGCCAACCAATCAAATTAATCAATCTTAGTCTTGGCTTCCAAAACCCCAGCTAAGTAATTACATATTTCCTAATGGCCCTCTAAAACACATGGGGGACCAGCAGATGGTCTTCATCTAATGGAAATGGGTTGGGCTTGGTACAGTTAGGGTAAACCGATTGCATGCATCCTGACTCACACCTACCCTGACCCATCCTGAACCTGCCTGATGATGGGTTTTTGGATATGTGGTACCAAACCTCCATTTGAAGGGTTCAGGTTGGTTTGTTTTGATTTGAGTTATTTATTCTGCATGAGATTTAGAAAAATTATTAAACATTTTTTTTATTAATAAACATGTAAATAAGTCATATACATGAAAAGTTGTTGAGAATGACCAAACCCAAACCTAACCCAAACCCAACCATCATTATATGTACCTGAACTTTGAATGTGCTCCAAACTGCAAGTTGATTTCCTCTTGTTTTAGTTGGAATTGCAACTGATTTGATTGGCAAAGCAGGTGGTTATCTTTTTTGCTATGCAAATTGAAATGCCAAGAACTAGTTATTAAGTTTTTTCTTGCAAATCTCTGTTTTATAGTCTAATGCAACCATATATAGTATAAGAAATTCAAAAGGATGGAAATGATTGAAGAGGTTCTTTTTGCTAATATCCAAATTAAATTGTGCAGGTAGCATTTGTTGCGACAGAACTGGTTTTCGCTCTGATATATGTTTCATGAAAGGAGACGTTAGAACTAGCTCTGCTAAATCTTCTATTTTCCTCTACTCTTCTGATCAAAGCAACAATGAACAAGAAAAAATTGAGAGAATAAGACCATACACGCGAAAATGGGAGACGAATACCATGGATACAATTGATGAACTCCGACTGATTGCCCGAAGAAGCACAGCCAACGGCGGCGATATTCTCAATCATACTTGTCAAGTCCAACACTCTGTTCCTGCAATCTTCTTCTCCACTGGTGGCTACACTGGCAATGTTTATCATGAATTCAATGATGGGATTCTCCCCCTCTACATCACCTCACGGCAGTTCAACCGCCGCGTTGTTTTTGTCATCCTTGAGTACCATAGCTGGTGGATCAGTAAATATGGTGACATCTTGGCGCAACTCTCAGACTACCCACCCATTGATTTTACAGGCGACCAGACTGTTCATTGCTTTCCCCAAGCAATTGTTGGTCTTCAAATTCATGATGAACTCACTGTCTCTTCTTCTCTCATGCCCAACAATAGGACTATTAAAGATTTTCGCAACCTGCTCGACGACGCCTATACGCCCAGAATCAGAGGGATCATCAAGGAGGAGGAATCACAAGCACAGGCACCTTCAATTGATAATGATACAAAGAAATTGAAGCTTGTGATCTTATCCAGAAACGGGTCGCGGGCTATAATGAATGAGGAGGAGGTGGTGAAGTTGGCACAGGAGATTGGGTTTCATGTAACAATTTTGAGACCCACACCATCAACAGAACTTGCAAAGATTTACAGAGCATTGAATTCTAGTGATGCAATGTTGGGGATCCATGGTGCTGCAATGACACATCTTCTGTTCATGAGGCCTGGGTCTGTGTTCATCCAAGTTGTGCCTTTAGGGACCAACTGGGCTGCACAAACTTATTATGGGGAGCCTGCAATGAAGTTGGGTGTCAAGTACATTAGTTATAACATCTTACCAAAAGAGAGTTCTTTATATGAAGAGTATGAGAAGGATGATCCAGTGCTAACAGACCCAGAAAGTGTGACTAATAAGGGATGGCAGGAGACTAAGAGGGTCTATTTGGATCAGCAGAATGTGAAAATTGATTTAAGACGCTTTAGGAAGCGGTTAGTTCGCGCTTATGAATATTCCATGGCGAAGAGGAGGGAGTAAATATCATCAACAACGGCAGTAACATATGTGTTTTTTTTTTCCCTTCTTTTATTTGATTTTTTTTCCAGGTACATGATTCTTTGGTATTTCAGTCAAATATGAAAGGAGACTTTTCTGTATATTCTCATGAGTTGTAAATGAGTTGTAAATGAAAAGATGGGAGAAATAGTGGAGGAGATGTGAAGAAAATGGTTTCTGAACAGGTTTCAGTGATGAGAAGGATTTTGCTTTTTTCTTTTTTACTCTTAAATTGAAGATGAGAGCCTGTTGCTGGTAAATTTCATGTTGGATTTGTGGTTTAGGCCATATGTGAATTGATGTATATGTTTTCAATCTGATGAATGAAAAGGTTGTTGTAACTGGAACATTGAGTGCTACAGCAATTTTTTTTTTTTAAGATTCATTATTAATTTCCTTGGTTGTCATTGTCTATCTTTTGATTATTCTAATCCTAAGGGGTAGCTTAGTTGGCCTAGGACCACGGTTTGCACTCGGTGATTGTGGTTCGAAACTGCACTACCACACTGGGGTTACAGGGGAGTTTACCCGGCTTCCATTCAAGTCCTGAGGGATTAGTCCAACCCAAAGAGTTGGGAAACCTACGATAACAATAAAAAAAAAAAAAAATCTTTTGATCATTCTCAAACCACTCATTGACTGAGTGCACAAGTGCGCACCTCATTGTGGGACCCACCTGATGGTCCATTTGAATGGACAACACAACCCCTTGGGTTTGCACTCATCTGAATGGAGGAGACCAATGGATCGGCTTTGCACCCATTTTTTATGGTGAAAGTTTGTGGGTTTTGGATGAAAGGGCTAGGATGATTAGACGTAGTTGGTTTTTATACATAGGCTTCTCAACGTTCAATCCTCCAATCCCATCCCCATCTGGGCCACTAGGTGGGCCCCACAATGAGGAGCGCATGGAAACTTCAATGTGCACCTCGCGCACTAGATAAGCCCCGTGATCACTATATGTCATCTTATTTTGGTACTATGTTATGTGTATCAGTTGGTACTACAAGACCATGGTAGGGTTTATGACATTCTAAGCACCACTAAATATTTGTTATTTGCAGAACTTGTAATCTAAGATCTGTCATAATATTTTTCAGAGGGCCATTTGTTCGCATGGTTTAGGATCCGTAGGAATTGAAAGAAGCGTCTGGATCAATGTCATGTACATCATATGCTTTTTCCTGTAGCAGTCGTTTATAACTCCACTTTGCTGTCTTAAATAATGATAATCTGAACCATTTAAAATAAATGTCATTTTTTCTATAAGATACTCAAATTCCACTTCAGTAAGAGTGGTTCCCACCACCAGTTCGAGCATAAGACTGATAACGTGATTAGCACAATCTTACATCCTATTGAGGCTGGTTGGTCCATTGTGTGTGTATGATTTTTTTTTTTTTTTTTTTGAATTTTCTTTAAAATGCATTTTGTTATTGAGTAGCCCATGGGATCGTAAGAACATCCTGACCCAACAACACCAAACTGGCCCTAAACATTAGGTAAGTGTCAAAAGCCCAAGTGAAATAGATCATGGGGCTAGTGGATGTGAAGGAGGCACGCAGACACTGATCATAGGCGAGTGTCCGTACAAGTGGGAAGAGGTGAGTGATGCACCCGAGATTCGAATCCTAGACAGCTAGGTAAGAACTCAAGCTTCTTATCTGAGTTTGTACAAGTGAGAATAGGTGATGCATCCGAGATTTGAAACCAGACAACTAGGTAGAGTCTGTACAAGTGGGAAGAGGTGATTCATCCAAGATTCGAACATGAGATGGTTAGGTAAGAACTCAAGCTCCTTACCATTGGGGTAAAACAGATGTAAATAGTGTTTGGGCCAAAATTCTACAAGTTGGGTTGAGTTAAATGGGTTGACTTACCTTGAATGGGGCTTATGACCCGGTAATTTTGAGCGGTTCGGATCATTTCGCAAGTGGGCCCTTGATCGGATTTACAGGCCTCCCCTTAGAATCCTATAACCCGGCCTCAGAGAGAACCGGATTCTCCGTACTCTAAAATGCGCATCATCTTCTGGGACCTAAAGGCTCTGTCAACTCTCATAAACCCTAATTCTTTCTCTCTTCACTCGTTCCTCATCCACCGTCCATTTACCAGAACCCTAACCCTAAATCCAGATACTCTAATCCAGTTGAGAAACCAGGCATCCATGGGAGGAGAAATCAAACCCAACAACAGCAAGCCAAAGTTCATCAAAGACGAACCCTATCTCGATTCCATAATCGAGAAGCGAGTCCGTCTCTTTGAATCTATCAAAGCTCATCAGAACGAGGCCCTACAGAGAATTGCTGGAGAAACCATAAGGTATGAAGCAAATCCTATTGTATCTTTTAGTCATGTTATTTGAATCTATTGAACTCTTAGCATTTTAGAAAGTGTGTGTTCATTTGATCGTTATATGTTTAATAAGGTGTGTTAGTCAATGTGTTTGTGTGTGTGTGGATTCATTTGCTTGGTTAATCCTTTTTTCTAATTTTGCTTCATAGGGTGCTAATATTGCCTGATGGAATAGTCAAAGAAGGCAAGAAATGGATATCATCACCAATGGACATTGCCAAGGAAATCTCTAAAAGTCGGGCTGCAAATGCTTTGATTTCACAGGTTGGTTTGATTTACCGAAATGGTTTATATGGATGGAGAATTTTTTGCTTGTTTCTTTTCTTGTTTGGGTAAAATCTACTGAACTCATAGAGCATGGGAAAGGAAACAAAAAAGCATGAATTTTTATGAAGGTTACTAGTTATAAGAAATGAATATTACCAACAACAGGAAAACAAAATCATCGCCATCATTGTCATGGTTGTTGATGCCTTCTTCCATTATAGGAAATCAATATAGAACTAAAGTTGCATATTTCGATCTTACTGGAGTCATATGGAAGCCATTAAAACATTTCAGCAATTAATCTTTCTTGTGTCGGTGCTGTGGTAAAGACACCTCTCTTCGGAGATGGGGTGCGGGTTTGAAACTACGGTAGCTTGTCTTCATGCACCCTTTGGAATTTCCTGTTACATCTAGTGTAGCGCATTAAGAAAAGTAAAAAAGAAGGCATAATTTCATTGATTAGTATTGCTCTACTTAGTGCATTATGTAGAGACACAAAGGAACACTAAGGACTGTACTCTCATGGACTACCATACTCAAAGAAGATATGGGAATTTGCTTCAATTGTTGAGTGAGTTGCGGAGACTTGGTGCAGTCGAATGAAAGGAGATGATCATCGGTGAAGGTGATGTTGGTGATGATAGAAGTGGGTCCTACCATTCGATTGAGCGCTAGATGGGAAACTTGATTGGTGGTAATGAATAGGAGACAGATCCTCTTTTGCGGTGAAGTTATTATATGTGAACTTACATTGTAGCCTCTAAACTTTCAATTCAATAGAGAGAGAGAGAGGACCATTTAATTGAAAGCATGATGGAGATTATGAATATACACATGTCAGGAACGTGGGAACCATCCTGGGATTCCATAGTGGGACCTACTAAGAGGTAATTCGGAACGTTCAGGTAGAATCCCATGCCCTCCAATGATGTATTTGATGTATGCTAAAATTTCATAACAATAGGAGTGGGGCACACCTTTCTCCTGAGCACCTAATTGTTATAAAAAATTTCAGTATTTGCCAAAATAAATGAATTGGTTTACTGATGTTGAGTTATCCAACTGCTATAAAGTAAAGCTCAATTTACTTTACCACAACCATCCAAACACCTTTTTCATTTAACCAAAAATTCGACTCTACTTTCAAACCACCACTACTTTCCCATGATGTGACATTTCACTTTATTTTACTCTACCAAGATAAATTACCAAACAGGCCCAGGAGGCACTTTGGATTTTCAAGAAGTTGTTTCATCTGATTTAATCATTGAAGGGAACTTTAGAAATGTGATTAGATGCGCCATGAATCTAAAGTTGAATTATGGGGATTGTCTTATACTGTTGAGGACATAAAAGTCGTCTTCATCAAGGTTGGTTTCCTTCCATTGTGAAGAAAAGTGCGTTTTTAGGCTCGCATTCTTATATTGAAAATATTTTATTTAGTTATAAAAAAGAGAGAAGCACCAATGAATTTGCAGATTCATCAGCAAAATCAATGGTTGATATATAATACTAGTTGGTTTTCTTTCAATCTTACAACAGTGGTTGGTTTACTTGTTTAGAAGGTGGGAAATGCAGTTTTCATTACCAAAAGAGGTTCTAGGACCCTTTTTTTTTTTACCTCAACTATGTACACAAAATGAACTTTCTTTTATTTGCTGCTCAAATAAGTATCATCTGTTCTTCAATGAAGTATCACACCTGCTGAGATGGACTCCAATTTCTTTTGGGTTTAGGTAAATGGAACTCTTTGGGACATGTCAAGACCTCTAGAGGGGGACTGTGAGTTGAAGCTGTTCACATTTGACACCTGTGAAGGGCGTGACACCTTTTGGCACTCTAGTGCTCACATCCTCGGACAGGTGAACTCAGTTGTCCATTCTCTTTAGTCATTTTGATTTTTTGACCACCGATATTTTTTGTTTTCTTTTCTTCTATGGTAAGTTTATGGGATATAAAGGGTTGTATTGTTTTCTTTCCCCCTGTTATCATAAAAAAAAGGTATTGTTTTCTTTTCCCCTGTTATCATAAAAAAAAAAAGTATTGTTTTCTTTTCTCCATGTATCAATTGAAAGAATACCAGCAATTATTTATCATTTTTCCCTTGAGGTCATATGATTTTTCATTTGTAAATATTTCTGTGTTAATTGAATTTGTGCTCTTTTGATGTTAGTCCCTTGAGATGGAGTATGGATGCAAGCTGTGCATTGGACCTTGTACCACTAGAGGAGAGGTAACAGTTTGACACAATCATCCAATACATTCTAATAGCTAATATATTGCAAAGATCCTCTACAACTATTTATGGAGAAATGATATCAGCAGCCATGCCACTTACACCGTATATAATCTGTATGGAGGTCACCTTTGTTGATCCAAGTCGCTCATATCAAACACCTCCCCTTGTTTCTGCAGTGGCCCAAATTTCACTCAAACAGTCCAACTGGAATGATATGCAATCAAGTATAGAAAATATAACTATATATTTTGTGCACTATATATACAATATATTCCATACACTATATATTCTGTGCACTATCAATCCAATAGTGCATATCACTCCAGTTGGAGTGAAATTTGGGTAAATTTATATATAAGGGTGCCGCATGATGTGGTTGTCTTTGATCAAACAAATGTGGACCCACATGGGTTAAATCAGGTGGTTAGCTCTTGTCAACACCATACCGATGACAGCATATATCATATTTAAATATTGCACTATTTTATTATTTGATATTGTATTCTTGCAATATTTAAATCTATGGATATTTTATTTTGTAGATATCCAAATGGGCCCTAACTATCCTATGTACCTTATGAAAGCATCCTTTTCAATAGTTAATGCTGTTATATTGAATGTAGTTATTTGAACTTTTAGCGTATGGAACTCCACTGAATGATATTCATCCAAATGGGCAATTAGTGAGCAATGTTCCTTTAAATTGCTTTTAAGGATAGCAACCATAAATCTAGCCCTTAGGGATTGGTGATTACATGGAATAACAATATCTACCAGAATGATATGTTGATCTGTGAGATCCTATGTATCTATCTGAAGTAAAATTATATATTACAACATTGCTATTGTGAAGAACAATGCCAGGGAGAATGCATGTTAATTATATCAAGCACCATTGCTTTCTTATGAGCACTTTGACATTAGTAATCAATTCCAGGGTTTTGCATGGGTAGGCCTGCAACTTGGGTCCGGTTGGGGCTTCTCAATAGATTTTGAAAGGGTATTAACCTATGATGCACAGATACGGATGCGGATACAGACACGAACATGGGGAACGGGGATTTGACACACTAGCTTTAAAATTTTAGGACATGGATATGGGTATGGTATCACCTAAGATACAATACAGACATGGGATACAACGCGGATACAGACACGTATATTTAAAAATATATAAGGGGGTGTTTGGATAAATGCATAGCATAATATCAATAAATTTAAATATTGTAAGATTTTGTTATCATAGAATAAAATAGTGTCATATTAGTTTTGGTGTTTGGCAATCTCCACAAATTTCAATATACCTTTGAAGTGTTTGGCAATTTATAAAAAACTCACAAGATGATATACTAAACAAGAAATAGAGAGAAAGTAATCAATTGACTCAATGCAGGACCCACTAATTAGTAATCACCTGTGTAATAATCATGGTAGAACCTATTTATTGTTAAGAAATACAAGATTAAATGTTAAAACCATGAGATCTAAGTAATGTTTAATTAAGGTGGGTCCACCAAATGTTGGTAACCATAGCATAATACATCTAATGGTGCCTATCACAAGTGACCCTATCTATATTTTTTTGTTTTTGTTATAACCTTGTCTAATGTCAAACAGAATCCATCTATGAGAAATCATTGTGGGACCCATTTGATGTTGGTAGTCATATTAACACTAGGGAGCTATCAAATAGTGGAACCCATTTAATAATGGCAAACTGATAATTGCAATCACACAATTCAATCTTGGTAATCTGTATAGGACCTAACTAATTCTGGTTCTATGGGACCCACCGAATGTTGATAATCATAATGAAAGCCCCCTAGTGTGACATTTGTAGGACCCACCTAATGTTGATAATTAACAAGGGTTATGTAATCGTTATACGACTATAAGAGCCCACATTAAATTTGTAGGCACTGTGAGGCCAATCTAATATTGGGAGTAATAGTTGCAACTTTATAGGAATTATTGATGTTAAAACTTATAGTGGGCCAATGTAATTAATCATTTGTCATGAATTCTCCAATGGTTTTCTTATTAAAACTCTCCATTCGTATTTCGTAAAGACTTTATAACAAAAGATTATTTTATACAACATATCATTGAATAATCTAATATGAAGGTTTTTGGAAAAAAGAGAGAGATTGTAAGATACTTTCTAAGTTATCCAAACACCTCCTTTTGAGGTCAATAGATTATATTCTAAAATAGGAGATAATATAGCAAAATCTCTTGAAATATCTTATTTCCAAACACCCCCTAAGATTTCATTCTACCGAGCATCCAGCCAAGATGTAAAATCTTGCCCGGTCCCTTTTTATTTCAGTTTTCCCGGTAGAGTCATCATTTTAAAACTTGCCACATTGGCAGCCCAAGCCCGCACCCCGCACGCACAGCCTTTACATAAAGTCAAAACCCATGCCCTATCCCTTTTGTTGTGCCTAGACTTGCAAAAGAAGAAAGCTACGCCATGCCCTGTCCCTTTCATTGTGCCTAAACTTGCAAAAGAGGAAAACTAAGAAGACGATGGTCGTCACCAGTAATTGCTGCTGTTAGCTTAGGTCATTGCCAGTCGTCGGTGAAAGGTTCGTCCTGCTCGACTTCTCCTCCTCTTCTTTTTTTTTCCCCTTTGGAACATTAATTTTTCTGAAAAAAGAATTAAGAAAATTTCTGTTGAAATTAGGGGTTCGTCAAATGTTTGGGCGAAATCTGTATCCTGACATTGAGAGCCATATCCAAACCAAATCTTGCCGTATCCCGCACCCGTATAAATGTGTCTATATTGGTACCATAGGTCAAATGCTGTATCCGGGTATCATAGGTAGAAACTGAAGTTGAAGCTTTTGAGAACCTCAATGCATGATGCATTCAAATGTTTAGGGCCACTTCAGCCCCAATGTATCCAGAAAAAACATTTTCAACAGAAATTGAAATAGGTGCTTTTCAAAATCCCCAGTGCATTTAAAGAGGTGGGAAAGGAAAGGTAGCGATTAGATAATAGGTGTAGACAGGAAAAGATGGCTACAAAGTACAAGATTTATATATTGGTTGCTGAATAGGGAGGAGGCCATATCCTTGTATATGAGAGAGAGGTAACTATTCAGCCGGAAGCCCAACATGAACTCAATCGTCAATCCAACCTAACTAATTGCACTATGGCCTACCAAACCAACCCGACCTATCTGTACTTCTTGTTTTGCAGTCATTTTCTTTGTATATGTGGGTGGGTCCAATCCTTTTTTAAGAGCTTGAATGACTTTTACTCAGAGATGCATGCGTACTGTATAGGGAAAAAAAACTATTCTTTCTGGAAGAATGTAGTTGGTGATAAGTTTGTTTGTGATTAATTATGAGTTGTTGTGGTTTCAAATTGTCTACATAAATGATTTTTTCCCCTATTAATATGACAAGGAGACATCGATTGACATATTTTGGAAATAGGTGTTCGAACTCTCATTGATGATTTTATTCAAAATGCTACTATTTATGAGCAGATTATGATTAAGGTCTATTTGTGGCAACTTTTAGGTGGCAGTATCAAGTGATTTGATATTTCCTTTTCTTTCCCCTTTTCCAGGGCTTCTACTATGATGCATTCTATGGTGATCTGGCCTTGAATGAAGAGCATTTTGATCAAATTAAATCACAAGCAACGAAAGTTGCCGCAGTATGGTTCACCATCATTTACTCTCTTATGCTGTTATTGACTTAAATACTTTTCATTAAGGTTCATAACTGGTTATTCTCATACAACCCCGAGGGGTAGCTCAGTTGGCTTAGGACCACGGTTTGCTCCTGAAGGTTCAGGGTTCGAAACCACGCTACCACACTGGGGTCACAGGGGATTTACCCGGCTCTCCCTTGGTCCAAAGGGATTAGTCCGGCCCAAAAGGGTTGGGACACCCTCCGATATCAAAAAAAATAAAAATAAAAAGGTTATTCTCATACCATTTCATTAAATAAATAAATAAATAAAAATAAAAAGAGAAAAAGGTTATTCTTGTAAGCAACTTAACTAAATGTTTCTAGCTTGTACAACTACTTAGGTATTTGTGTATACAAGCATACAATGGTGTTGATGCAACCCCCTTAAAGGTGGAACTAGAATTCATAGACCACGACTGAGAAGTAGAATTTACAACTAGAGCACATGGTTCAGTGGGAATACAATGTAGAGGGTTGCCCCCCAAAAGATGGGATAATGCTTCAATCTTTATGATGATGATTGAATCTATGGTTTAAAAATCGGCCGAGTCTCAATCGATTTGGCCGAGTTTGACTTGGACTTGGAACTTACAAAGTTAACCCTGCCATGAGTGGAGTCTGTGAGTTTTCCTGGGAAAAGACCAAAACTAATATTTTCACCCAGTTCTCGCTTTTTTGAGAAGATGTTGGAGGCTTCTGTAAACATTTTCTAGGAGATCTAAGCATTGAAATATCAGAGGTAATGTTTATTCAATTAAGAGAAAACCAAATATAAAACCACCTATTATTACTTAAATTCATTCTAAATGACATGTGGCTTAAAGTCATAGGAAATCATTTTTCTATTTTTAAGCTTTTGTTATCGCTGTTTTGTAACTCGGTTTGACATGGTCGAGTCTCATGCAACTGGGCTGAGGGGTGATTGAGTAGCTCCCGAGTTTGAGTTTTAAAACCTTGGTTGAATGAGCCTTCATGTCTTAATAGACAAAATGGGAGATAATTCTACTAGACATGGATTATGTTCAATATTGAATTTTACTACAATATGGTCAATATTTGGGCTTGTAACCATTCAATGGGAAATGATTTGCTGTAACTACATTCCTTGGTGATAAGTAGTCGCTAGATAATTTATTTTAAGGGGATATTAAGGACAATTATATTGAAGAAAGGTGGAGAGAATGTTTAATGAACTTTTAAAAGAAGATTCAATAGGAGGGTTAGGAACAAGAGAGGATATTTCTTTAGCATAACATAGTAACATACTAGGGAGTGGCAAGTGGGTGGGGTTGGGTCAAAACGGGTTGGGTTGAGAAGGCATATTTAAAGGTTGAAGTCCAACCTGTATTTGACCCGCTTTTAAAACGGGTCAAGTGACTTCCACTTGTTGCAGGTCAACCCAACTCGACTTGCATAACCAGTATTCAATGTAGTCAACCTTTTAATCCAACCCAACTTGTAAAGGCGTGGCTCAAATCCAAACCATTTCAAAATATCAAGGCTATATTTGAGTTAAATTACATGCCAAAAAAATGTCCAACACAAGCTTGGAACATTCCATATAAAATAAACTATTCTAAGGACCAAAATATTAAACCACCAAATTGTTTAAATGAGTTTATGCATGCGAGTCACTCCTAAGTCCTAAGCCATCCCATTTAAATGGGTTAGGTGGGTTGATCCTAACTTTGACTGTTTTAATTATGGGTCATGGTCTCCTAACTTGTAATCGTTCTGTATATATTACAGGTCAGGTTATGCTTAAATGCAATTTGGGTTGAGTTAGTGGGTTGGGTATCATTTACTACCCCTAGGACATACCTTCCACCATAGAATCAGGGTAGCAGAAGTGAAGAAAGCATTGGCAAGAATGCATAAAAGGCTTTAGGTTCAAATGGCATTCTTGTAGAGTCTAGGAAATGCTTAGGAAAAGTTGGATCGTTTGGTTAACTAGGCTCTTCAATAAAATATTAAGGACAATGAAAATACTGAATGAATGAGAAGTGTTGTGGTATCTATATAAAAGAACAAAGGAAATATACGAAGTTGCTCCAGTTATCGTGGGATTAAACTTTTAAGTCTACAAAACTATAGGAGGGGAATGGAGCAAAGGATTAGACAAAAGACAGATATTTGAAAATCAATTTTTGTCTTATGCTAGCGAGGTTAACTATGAAAGTTATCTTCTCACTTAAACAATTAATGGAAAATATTGAGAGAATAGGAAACATCTTCAAATGGTCTTCGTTGATTTAGAGAAAGCCTATAATAGGGTACCTAGAGATTTGATTTGGTGGGTTTTAGATAAAAAGAGTGTACGAATAGGTTATATTGGTATCACTAAAGACTTATGAAGAATGGACACGGACACGATACGATACGAATATGCAGATACACCATTTTTCAAAAAAGTAGGATACGATACGTCGAGGATACGTTGAATTTTTTTTTTTAAATATTTTTTATATGACTGTAATGAAAATCTAACATTATTTCAATCAAAATAGCCATAAAATATGCACTTTCATTGATTTAATCATCATTAAACATTACATTCGATAATTCCAATTTCCAAGTTTCACCAACTACTATAGAAAACATAAGCATATAAATAACCCAAACAAATAGACAGTGCATCCACTCAAACTCTAATGGCCTGACCACCAGGTCCACCACCATCACCTCCATCAACATCTTCATGAAAGAGGACGGCTTCCAATTCCGGTTCATCAAGGGAGAGTTGTGCAATCTCAAGCTCTCCAACATTCTCAAATGAATCAAAAGCATCTCCAGCAATATCCCACATCTTGATTTCTCCTTTCATATATTGTGGAGTTCTTCTTGAAAGAAGGCGAAGATTGCTATGAATGAAACCAAGTCTTCAGCACGTTTTGGCGTCATCTTATTCCTTCTCACCTAGTTCACAAAGGAATAAGTACTCCAATTCCTCTCTGCACATGACAACGAAGAAGGTTGCACAAGTAGCTGGAAAGCTAGAGTTTGAAGCAAAGGTGTACACGCACGATAGGTGACCCACCAACTTTTAGGATCCATTTCATAACGATCAAGAATGGAATCAGCAAAGGTGCACACGCATCATAGGCGACCCACCAACTTTTAGGATCCATTTCATAGCGATCAAGAATGGAATCAACATCCGCAAACTCTCCTAACTTGCTAGAGAAATCAACAAATTCTGTGATTACCCTTTTGCGCTCCTCCAAATTAGGAAAATATTTTTTTAAGGATTTTCATTCTTTCTCTAGCGACCTCCATATCTCTATATGTGGAGCAACTTGATAGGATCCTCATGAAGCCAATGCTCGCTATAGTACCTTTAATAGGAAAAAAAAAAAGAATTAAGAATAAGTTTATGATTAAGACTAAGAGGGGGAAAAAAGTTCTAGACTAGGAGTCACCTTGGATTTAGTGAATGAGCTAAGCAATGGAGAGGAGTGTTACGATCCACAAGAATTCTATGCACCACTTCATAAGAGGTAAATGTTTCATCGAGTCTCTTTCCTTCATGCCTACATATTGCACCCCTTCTCTTTTTCTATCATGGTATCCCACGTCATACACCAAGTGAAGACAAGGCCTATCCGTTTCACAAACCCTTAGCATATGATATACAGGAGCCGTAAAAGAAACTATGTAAGTCATTTTGTCCCACCGAATGTCATCTAACACAAACTCTTTCACAGCCTTGGCTCTCTCCTTATCATCCTCTTTGTAGGAATTCCACCTTTCACTAATAACCATGGCTTGAAGACTACCTTTTATGAGCTTGAATCTCTTAAACATGACAAGGACTGAAGCAAAATGTGTACTTGCAACCGAAAGCAACTTCAAAGGGACAAATTCATTAAAAATAGTCAATCCCATGGAGTGATTCATGATAAAGTTCTTAACAAACACAACATCCTCGGCCAAGTCCGTGATACAATGACACTCCTCATATGTTGGTTGATTGTTTTCAATATTCTTTGCCATACAAATGTTTTGCAAGGCAAGGTTGAGTGTATGAACCACACATGGTGTCCAAACAATATTTTCAAATTGTGCTTCAATGATATGCCCCGCACCTGCACAATTCTTAGCATTATCATTTATCACTTGAATCACATGTTGGGGACCATCCTCTTCTATTACTTCTTTCAACAAACCATAAATGAAATACTTATCTTTAATTTCACCCGAACAATCCACGGCTTTAAGGAACATAGGCCCACTTTCCGTCACCACCATAAAATTAATCAAGGGCCTCCTCTGTGAGTCACTCCATCCATCACTCACAATGCTTATACCTTTTTCTTTCCATGTGCCTTTAATTGGTTGCAACAATCTATCAACATGAGCCTTTTCTTGTTGGAGTAGACTTGTCCTCAGCTTATTATACCCCGGTGGCACATAGCTTGCAAGAGCATTGTTTGCGGCAAATTGGATACACATTACATAAGAAGGGCTCCTTGCTAGGTGAAATGGTAGGCCCGATGCATAGAACATCCTAGCAATCTCTGCATCCATTTGGTCACGCAACTTTAGGTTAAATGACTTCCCAATAGCCGTATTGTTGTCACTTCCACTCGCCTTCCTTTTTTTTTTTATTAAATCATAATCCACAGTAGAAGTTGGCAACGATACTTTCTTGGGTGCATTTTTCCTCAATCTCTCGTTGCATTCGTCCTCTAACCTTTTGATCTCCGCAATATCACTGCTCTTAACTTTTGGACAGAATACAATAGCATGACCAGGCTCGTGTATTAAATGAGCCCTCACCCTTTTGTATGAGCTTTTCTTGGTTTGATGGAAAAAATTACATTGCCACGACACATTTCTCCCTCTACCAAATTTTTTCTATTTTGTAACATACCTCCAAAGAGGGTTGTGAGCGTCTTCTTCAATAGCTGGAGAAGACACACTAGCACCCATACTAGAATCCATATGACTAAACTTTAGTTGCTGGAAACTCAAAATATTGGCCCCATAAGGCTACCTAAAATAACTCCAAACAAACAAGAAAAATCTAACGGTAAAAAAAAATAAATATATATATATATATGGCGGAAGAGGGAAATAAAATCACATTAAAAAAGATGGCGGAAGAGGGAAATAAAATCACATTAATCTGAGATGTCATGATCTGATCATTACTCCTAATCATATTAATCTGAGACAGAAAAATCAGAAAACAACCATTGATAGTTTGATACAATCCTACATCAGGAATCAACACACAGATCGTTTCATGACCAAATCCTCACAAATCCGGTCATGAAAAATACCCCCACAGCCGATTTCAGACCATTAATAATTTCCATAAAAATTGGACTATCTGAGGAACTACTGCGACTACAATCAACAAAACACAGTTGTTATCATTAAAACCATTTCAATCAATCAAATCCCTACCTTCCCCTCCATAAATCATCCATTTCTTCCAAAAACCAAATCAAACAATAAAATCGAATCTTTTTTATTAAGAAAAATGCAAATCAAACTCAGAAATGATCGATTCAAATAGCAAAACCACTTGTTCACAACAACATCTAGATATAAACAAACCTAATGCAAACCCTAGATCTACACCATCTCAAAAGAAAAAGAAAAGGAAAGAAAGAAGAGGAGAACCTAACGAAGATCTCTGAGATGACGAAGAGAAGAATTTGATGAAGAGAAGGCCTCCACCACCCGCGAGTACCTCCCTGTCGGTAGTGCAATCTCAAACTCTGCCGCGAAATTAGATCTTGCAACTCTCCTTTCCCAGATTGCCGCCGCCGACTCTGCCAGAGCTCTCCTACCTCGTCTTGCAGATCCCTAAGCCTGGTGCAAGGTACTTTCTCTCTCTTTTTTTTTTCACTTCTTGCTTCTCCTCTCCCACCTCGTCTTTTTGTTTTTCTTTTTGATTCAATCCCACGCTGCCCACCACGATGGGTTTCTCTCTTTTTAAAACGTATCCCGCACGTGTCCCTTACGTGTCCGAAATTCCAAAAAAAAAAAAAAAAAAAAAAAAAAAAAAAAAAAAAACATATACGTTTTTGGCGTATCCTGGACGTATCTGTGTCCGATACGCCTTGGATATGGATTCATCCACCGATTTTACGTATCCATGCTTCATAGCTAAAGATGTATGGGGGAATGGTAACTAGTATGATAACTACTTGTGTGGGATAGATGAGTTTCCGGCGACCATAGGTTTGCATTTGGGGTCAACTTTAAGCCCTTTACTTTTTACGCTTACTATGGATGAGTTTACTGCTTATATTTAACAATAGATACCTTGGTATTTTTTGGGAGATGATATAGTGTTAGTGGCTATAATGCATGTATGCTTCAAAATGTGCAATGTACTTTACTTTTTATGTTAAAATCCGTGCCCTTGCCATGTCTATAGCGTGTCCCTATCGGATCCATGCCTATCTGGGCATCATAGGTTGTTTGATGAATTGAGAGATGGAGTGAATGTGAACCATGAGAGATGGCGGGAGGCTTCAAAATCTAAGGTTTTGGAGTAAGTCCTACAAGAATTAATGCTCAAGAGATACTACAAAGAGATTCCTTCCAATATCTTGGCTCTATAATTTGGAAGGATAGAGAGAATGAGGAGGATGTCGACATAGGATAAGAGCTGGGTGGTTGAAGTGGAGACTTGCTTCTATAGTGCCGTGATCTACACATTGCAACAAGATTAAAAGGAAATTTTTTTTAGATAGTGATTAAACCAGCTATGAACTATGGAGAATAATGTTGTTTAATTAGGAAACAACACATGGAAATAAAAGGGCACATTTAGGGTTAGCTTCAACTAGCAAAACCCCCGTGCTATCCACAGACCACTGAATTTTTTTCCCTCCCCTCTCTCTTTGATGGCGCACCACCTACTGGGTCGCCTGTGGATCCTCCTTCGGATCCACGGATCAGATGGGTCATCGGGTAGCTCACCTGGGTCCCTATATCAACGCAGGAAAATTAGTTCCCTGTACCAACGGGGATCCGAAGAGGAAGGTAAAATGACCCAAGAGTATAGTGGTGGACATAATCAAAGGAGGACCAAATCATTTGAGTGGCCTTATGCAGGGAATGATAACATTGATATTTAATATACTCTGATCGGGTACGGGTTATTGCTCTAGCAACACTTATGTGGATATATGTTTTATCGTATATTAATACTGTTTCAATAGGTTCATAACGTGCCCTAGCACGGGGTGTTGCTAGGGCAGGTGACAGGTGTCAAATGATATCCACCTTACTAAGGTGGTGTTGCCGCCTATAATGAAATATCGTGGCTAGCACGTTAATCTTGAGTAAAAAATGAATATTTATATAATTAATATATGTGTTGGGTATATTTGCGTTATTTAATTAAATTGTTTACAAACTATATTCATAACCTGCTATCACGGATTGGCCACGGGACGATACATTCCCTCTCTAATAAGATATATGTTATTAGTATATTCATTACCTGAATATACTAATAATTGTGTTGCCCATATACTCACACGGCCATAAGCGAGTTAGATATTTACTGTTTTAGTGTAAACTTTAATATTCCTGTCCCTTAATAATGATCAATATTTTAATATTATAAGATCCGAGAATACTGATATCCTTGTTACCCTATAATATACTAATAAAAGTATTCACTTATTGCCACTATATAAATTATAGTGGCAATGTATATAGTTATAGTTTATATCAATATATAAATAGGTACTTGTACATTAATTATATGTATATTGGAAAAAATATACTATTAAGTGGTAGATTATTACAACGGAGAAAAATAGTAGGTTAAGAATAGTACAAACTAACAATATACTATTAAATATATTATAACAATTAAAAATATGTAATTACTAATATATACAATCTTATAATATATTATCCCTGATTTATCTATAGTACTATTTTGAATATATATTGTAGATATATCTATAGTACTATTAGAGATAACAAAATTACATTATTAATATATTAGGTCAAAACAATGAATATAATAATATTCATACCATTTAATAAATTATTAAATTTTAAATACTGGTGTACATATATATTTGTACCAGGACCCAGGTGTATATTATGTATATATAAGCACGGGTACAAATATTATCTTCAGATAATATTTATATTAATATTGATATAATATTAATAATTATATCAATATGATCCAATTAATTGGATACACATTTATATTTTTGTGTACAAAAGGTAATATCCTTTATATTCTTAAATATATTATAAGAGTCATCGTACATATTCATTTTTGGACATACTATTTTAATCACAGGCTTGTTAAATTACATATAATTATACAATATATAATTATATCTAATTATATTTCTAAATTATACTATTGACCTAATTATATCTAATCATATTTCTAAATATATAATAAACTATACTATTTAATAGATATTATTAATATATTAATATACTAATATAGACATGACTTAATAATAAAATATCTCTAATATATTTTTAAAATCCAATAATGGATATAATATGTACCTTATATTGTACAATAATGGTGGTTATCAACACCCCGTGTTCCACATTTATTTCAGTATGCCTACATATTATTACAATATATTTCGCGTGTCATGAATATCCCATTTACCATGGTATAGAAATTATGTGGGAAATATTGTAATGAAATACTATAATATATTATAATGTAATTACCAAAGATATTATCAAAAATATCCAGTTTTCGTAGGGCAACAAAGCATTTTGCCATATAATGTATGATAATTGTTAAATTATCAATATTAAATAATCATTATTTAATGATATATTACCTGGGAACGATTACATGATATAATGTTCATTACCTGTATACTATAAAACTTATAAAATGTCCCGGCCCTCACGATTTCCGTGTAATAGCACGTCCACCGAGGCACTGCGTTGGCCCTTCGTGATGATAGATGATAGTTAGGCTAATAAATGGAAAATCTCGAGGCGATCCAAAGGCTTCTAAAGAGAGGCGAAAAAGGCCCACCCGTGCATGTGGCATCCATACAACACGCTCATTAAAAAAAAGAAGAAACATGCACTGTCTCATCTCCAAGGACCAGTAGTTGTACATCAAAGAAGCACTCTATTAGCAGCACTCCTGCCAAGAAGAATGTGAAGGTTCTATCCGCCCCATCAACAATGGATCCAACCACATGGGTAAGAGGGAATAGAGTCAAGAAGACGGTGGAGCTTGTGAAGAATCTGCGATGGGAGATGCAAACATGGTTTATTGGGTTTGTTGGAGAGGCATTGGATTTGGGGTTTCAAGCCCTTGGAGACTTTTCTGCTGGTGATGGAAGGGAAGTTTGCCAGGATAATGGTCTGATTGCTGTGATGCTGTTGTGGTTGAAGCAGTTAAATGAGTGGTTAGATCAGGTTGTGAGGGAAAGGGAGGAGACAAAGTTGAAGATTTTTTTGAGGAACTTACGTGGAAGTTAGTCGAGGGAGAGTGACAGGTGGCTTGATGAAGGAGGATAGGTGTATTCATGTGAAGGAGGACAGGTGTATTCATTTAAGGAAAACTACATTCCTATAGTGATATAGATAGGCATTGTTCTAAAAATCGGAATCGTATTGCAAATCGTTCATACCCATGAATCGAATTGAATCATGAATCGTATTGAAAATCGTAGTTTTTTTTTCTATGAAAAATGAAAATTATTTAAAAATTAAAAAAGCAAAAAAATAAAATAAAATTGTAGTTATTCATAATCCATCCATTTTCCCATTCATGGCAGTCTGAATATAGTGACAAATAAATCTATCATACAATCTTATAAAGAACATCGTGACATATATTAATATATAATAAATGATGTGTAAATAGTTAAATAAAGTTAAGGTATCAATATATATTTATTTTTTGTTATCTTTAAATCAAAATATAAAATTAAGAATAAAATCCAAACAATCAATCTTACATAGTAGGTTATTTCGTGAAGTCAAGAAAGTATTTACGAAGGAAAAAACCAAAAAGATAAAAAAAAAAAAGAAGAAGATATAGACAAGCCTAATACGTATAGTTGAACACTTTAATTAAATGCATATTCTTTATTCATCTCCAAAACCTCCTCAAAGCCGCAATAACTCTTAAGAGGCTTTGCTAACCACTTCATAACATTTTAAAAGTAAAAACTCTTAAGTGGCTTTGTTAACCCATTCATGGCAGTATGACCAACCATTCATACAATATGTCCTTTGTCTTGAACTATGTCTTCCATTCATCGCCTGCCGAATGCGGATTTGGTGATATCCGCTTTTGAGGTCAATCTTTGAAAAGATTGATGATCCAGCCATCATATCATGTCGTCCATCCGAGGTAATGGAAATCGATACTTGATGGTGATCTTGTTGATTGCTTGGATGTCAACACACATTCGCCAAGAGCCATCTTTCTTGGTTGTTAGAAGGCTAGGCACCGCACAAGGACTCATGCTTTCTCGAATTTACGCAACATAGGTAGGGGAGAATAACCAATGGATTATTCTCCAAGCCAATGGCTTAGGCTAGGTTGTCTAGGTCTCACACTAAATATAGGAAACAACTCAAAAGAGAGAAGAAACTCAATTTTCTATTAAATTTGCAATCATCGACTAAGAGGGAATTACAACTCTTTATATAGGCTAGTCTATGCCTTAACCTGGAAAATAGGTCTTAAATAAAAATAGAAACTCTAATTTATTATAATAATTACTAAAAAACAGGAAAGAAAATCCTCTAGAACATGCAAAACTGGAAGTTGTCGTTGGAGACATGTTTTGGGAGATTTTCCTCTTTATTGGGCCTTGTTTAAGTTAGGCCTTCGGGTATAAACCTTTGGTTGTGGCCCACTAGTCTGTCCTGTATCAACCCTTACTCTAGATCCAATACTTGATTCAAAACTATCCTTTTCACTTTTCTCTATTGTAGTCTTTCAATTTTTGTACTATAGTCCTACAGTAGAATCAGGGTATCATAATAGTTGACTACTCTCTGGTGACCTTTCTAATAACAGAAAGCTGTTTATTTCCCTTTTGATGCTTGCTAGGACTTGATAATATGTCATTCAAGTCTCCTTTCTTCTTGCAGGAAAAACAGCCTTTCGAACGCATTGAAGTGTCAAGGGAACAAGCTCTTGAAATGTTTGATGAGAACAAATTTAAGGCAAGTGGTTTTGAGTGCTATTTACATGCCTTGATAATTTTGAGTTTTCTTTTCTTTTTTTATTTTTTGTGCATTCCTTTCATCTCCATCCTTTCCCCTTGTATTTCTATTTTGGCGTGACATCTATTTTTGGAAGATTAATACCAAGCCATAATGGCGACAGCCTAAATCATATAAGAAAGCAACTGAATGAACTACAAAGTAGGACGCACTATATACCCTACAACAAATGTAATTTAAAAGTTTTAGAGTTGGCCAACCTAATGACAAGGTAAATGACTTCAATTGGTGATGAGAGTCTCAACTACTGCCAATGAGGAGACTTCAACATTGAATGTAAGTGATAATCGTATGGTTGATGACCCCTTTTAGTCTCAACGGTAGAAGCTTCACAATTGATTTTACAAAATAACCCTGAAAAGAAAAAAGTAGTGACAAGGTCAGAGCTTGTCATCTTTATTGTGCCACTCTTATTATGGGATCACAAGATTAGAGTTATCTTCATGGGTTTTGCTGATTTGGCATTGGTATGGACTTCCAAACGAATCTTAAACAACCTGCACATTCATTTTATGCAATTTCTCATCAGTCTTCGTTGCTCATGTTTTGAGGGAAGTTAATGAAGAGCTGAATGAGCCAAGCAAGATTGGGGAGGGAATCTTTATTTTTACTATTTTAATGTCGTAGTTTGATTCTTACCTCTTTGGGCCTCCTTTTAGCTTTCTGTGAACGGTATAGTTTCTCATGTACATTGCTCCTCCCCGGCATTAGTGTCTAAATCAGGAAAAAGGAAGGAAAGAAAGAAATATAGGAACTCAAAGTATACTTATCTGGTCCTAATGCTCTAATAATTCCGTGACAAATGTACAGTTTCCCTGATTTCTTCTCCTTAAAAAATATATATATATATATAAATAAAAAAAATCTGGTTTGACCCATTTGTTTCAAGAAAGGTGCTAAAAATTGCATCCAGCCAGTTTCATTTTCCTGTTACTTTGCTACTTGAAGATCTTTTGGAGATATCATGAATACTTCAGCAAAGTTCATGCTATAGCAAAGCAACATGTTGTCTACTTCAAGAATAATAATTGCTTTTCCCTTTCTGTTTGAAGTTAAATAAAGGCTTTAGTGCCTGTTTGTTTGCATAAGCGCTGGAATGAAATAAAATTTAAGGGTAAGATCAAGAGAAAAAGAAAGGGGAGCGAATTGAAGGTAAAAGCACAAAATGACAAAAAGTTACTCCCCTTTTTGTCATTTAGAGCCTTTTTAGTGTACTTTTTTTTGGGTCATTTTGTGCCTTTAAAGAGTAGCGTTTTTGTCATTTGGTGCTTTTACTCTCAACTCCCTCTTTCTTTTTCTCTTGATTTGACCCTTAATTTTATTTCATTCCGGCCCTCATGCAAACAAAAGAGGTCCTTAGGGAGGACTCTGTTAATTCTAAAGTTTTGATCAATGAAGTGGCATAGAAGACTGCCAAAGTTATGATATGAATTTTAAGTAGTCTGGTGCGTGTTTCAGTTGAGCAATTCAAATGGCGACTAATAAATTATCCTTCCACGTGAATGAAAATTATCTTATATTAACGTTATTGGATTCTCTTTGTCGTTGGTCCACATGAAGAAATGTTTTGCTCGGAGTATCCATCAAATGGAGACTGCATCCAAAATCAGGAAAATAAAATATTAGAAGGTGAAAGAGTTCCCCTACCATGTTATTCATGTTGGAATGTTTATTTATATATGCTTTCCATGCACCATGAGGTATATTAATTGAAACTCAGACTACTGGATGCTTACTCCTTAACAATTAACCATGTTTGTGTTGCATATCACAATAATCCTCCATCTATGCCATGGTTAAATTAAATCTACACTAACAGTTAACTGCTGTCCCAAACATCTAAGATTGTCGCATGAGCATCATCGACCATGGATAATTGTAGATTATTGCAAGCATATGCCGTCATAGTTATGTTTTAGACAAGGGTTTAATCACCAGACCCCAAGGTTAACACACTTTGGGGTTCTTTAAGGCATCCTGAAAAGTTTATGCTGTATCGACTGATACAATGGTGTAATCAGCCAATATGTTCAGGTAAAGTCCAATACTTACTTAAACAGGCTTAAGCAATTCTTTTTCCATGAGAAATATTTCACTCTGTATTGTCTAGAAAAAAACACATTTCATCACTCTTCTTGGTCTTTGCTTCTTATCATCCTAATTTTCAAGACAATCTTCATTTGGATCCTACTGTTGGAATTTGTTTGTTGGTGTGCTTTATTTCCCACCATGTATGTTTCTTAAAATATTATTGTTTCATTTGTTATCCTTTCTTTCAGAATTTCACAAAATTTTAGATGTTTTGTGCAGGTTGAAATCATCAAGGATTTGCCTGAAGACAAAACTATCACAGTTTACAGATGTGGACCTCTAGTCGATCTTTGTCGTGGTCCACACATCCCTAACACATCTTTTGTGAAAGCTTTTGCTTGTTTAAAGGTGACAAACTCATGCCACTTAGCTGCTCTTGCAAATTTTATCTGGAGAACCAGTCACTAACATTTTCATCGTTGAAGCTTCAGGCTTCATCGTCCTATTGGAGGGGAAAATCAGACCGTGAAAGTCTGCAACGGGTTTATGGGATTTCTTTTCCAGATGCAAAACGTCTGAAGGTTCATTTCTGCATTGCTCGTCTTAATTTTCTACGCCCCATACATTAGAGATTATTTGTTGATTTTTCCAGCTGCTAGTTGCTTACAACTAAATTTCACATAAGTTGGAACTGCTTGCGTTGTGGAGACATCTTGCTCTTTATAATGTTCTGTCTCATACAGGGATGTAAAAATGTATGGATTGTCTAAATAATGCAATATGGTTGCAGTGCTAGCTATTATTTTAGGAAGGGAGTTCATTCATTTAGTGTTTATGTGAGGTGTAAAACAGTTGAGTTAAAATGTTGGGTAATTGATGCAGACCCCTGATGCAGACAAGGGGCTGCAACTCCAATAGCTGCTATACACTTGCTTTCTACAGAGTACAAACTTTAGCGGTAGGGAACCATCGAAGAACACTAAAATAAAAGAGAAGCAAAGGAAGAGCAGCAGGCACCACTACCACTTCAAATAACTGTGTAGACCTGAGTTTTGGATGCAAACTCAGGTAGATTTTCACACTGCACTAGCCTTAAGGGACTGGGATCTTCTATGCAGAAGTTGTCGAGCGATGTTCATGTCTGCCAACTGTTTTATTAATTAGATAGGCAAACACAAAAGGGCTTTAAGCCCTAATGATAATCTAAACCATACAATAAATCTCTCCAACAAAGAAAACAATCTGAATAATTGCTGGCCTTCAAAGAAACTTATGAAAGAAATGAGGTATTGCACAAGTTTGTGCATTGCTAAAATATGCGCAAGCGGGCTGGGACCAGTCAGCAGCCCTAATGGGCTTGTGGTCCAGATTAGAGACCTGTTTTAGGAGCTGCAGCTAGGCCCAGCAGGTCGTGTGCATGGTTTGAACTGGGTTTGGATCAAATCAGCCCTGTTTACGGCTCACAGTCCACTAGAATAAAAATACAGTCCCAGTTAAGGATTGTTCTGTGTAAAGAGTCTATGACAATATGTTTAAGGGACTGTTCTGAGCCCAGTTGGATCTAAATGCTCTATTACTGGGTAGGGTCCCACATACGTAATCAAAAGCCTCCAGAGTCCAGAAAGGTCTAAGATTGTCCCAAAATGTGGTTGTTCAGATCTTTGGTCAGCATCAATAGATGTGGGTCGATCTGCATTAATTAAACGTTTGAGTAAACGTAGAAAATGGATCGCTACATATGCCTCTTCTTTTATTATTTTCAATACATGTTTAATAGGAGCTTTAGACCAAAATGAGAATGTGCATTTTACTCATCTTGAAAGAAAATAATTTCAGTACATTTTAATTATCTTATACGTTTCAATTCTCTTTCCTTTTGGGTTGTCAGTGTGGGAAAAATTTTATGAAGAAAATGAAGATGAAATCTGACATTAAAGTTATGCATCCATGTTTTTGAAAATCAGCTGAGTCAACTTGACTGCCACTAGTGAGTAAAGTCACCCCCTGATACAAATATATGGCCATGCGACTAAGAGACGGGAAGGAAAAGGAGAAATGGAAGGAAGAGCTTGGAAGGAGCGAGTGAAAACCCGACGCAACCTCTTGATAGTCGATACGATGTTTCATTTCTTTAGGGAATAAAATCAGCTTATACAAATGAGACACTTATCTCTTGTTAGTTCATTTACATCAAAGGGCAATAATACCCTCACTTAGGAAGTCTTAACGGTCACCAAAGGATACAACAGTAAAACATAAATACATGATATAATACTGCTAAGCTGCAGAATAGAGTGCTCCTTACAGATAATTGAACTGTGTTCTTTGTTTGTTATGTTAATAAAAATTTAAACTGTAATGAGATTTATTATGCTGTATTCTTTCCTGCAGGAATACATGGTCCAATTGGAGGAAGCAAAGAAATATGATCACCGAATACTGGGGCAAAACCAGGAGCTTTTCTTTTTTCATCCTCTCAGGTGCAAATGACATTGGCGATATAGTTTACTTTGCTATGCCAAGTCAAGATTTTTCATTGCTCTCCTATTGTAATTTTGCATTTACTATGACATTATAGCCCAGGAAGTAGTTTCTTTCTGCCACATGGTGCTAGAATCTACAACAAATTAATGGAATTTATAAAAGCTCAATACAGGGAGAGAGGTTACCAAGAGGTTGACTTTCTGTATCCATTTATCCAAATTTATGATATTCAGAGGTTACCTTTTTACTCGTTCTTCTCTTATATAATATTAGTTGTCTTTGTCAGGTTTTGACTCCTAACATGTATAATATGCAACTCTGGGAAACATCAGGTCATGCAGCAAATTACAAAGAGAACATGTTCGTGTTTGAGGTGAAATATCTTTTGTTTGTTTAGGGTTCTTAAGCATTGGTCAAACATGTTAATGATTGAAAAGAGCATGTGGCACAGTTTGGAGGTGCTCATTGTCACATCCAGAGAGTTTTGGGTTCATGTTAACTTTCCTTTCAAAAAAAAATAAAAAATAAAAATAAAATCATATTAATGATTGGTCCATTATCATCATATATATATATATATATTCGATTTCTTTGAATGATATACAAGTAACTTTTTGACTCTGTAAAATAAAACTGAAGATAGAAGTGTGGCACTGTGGAGAGTATACATGAGATTCTTTGAGGAAACAGTTTACCCTATGTACAAACTGCAAAGAAACTATTTTCATCCACTTACACATTTGCTTCCACTTTAACTTTAATGGAAAACTCTTGAATCTGTTAACTTAGCGCCTCCATATTGCGAAAGATAAGAGCCATATTTTGTGGTTTCTCCTGCTGACGCATATGGTGAATCTCCTACATTATTAAATAGATTTTTGTCTTACTCACCTCAGTGCTAAGGATTAAAAACCCGGACTCGGAACCCGGTTCAGTCCACCTCGTTAGGGGTTGAGTCAGTTGACTGAGTTGATTCGCCTCAGGTTTCTTTCTGAATCTTTAAAAAAATACTAAAAATCATGAAAGAAATAGATAAAATGTTCCACCTATGTAAATTTTTCTGAATCCTTTTATTTTAATACAATTTCATGATTTGATTACGTTTTGTGACTTAGTCAATTATTTAAGTTGAATTAGAAGTCCATGTGATGGGGTAAATCAGGTTTGATAGCTCCAAGTAGCCCTGTATAGGGAAAATTGGGTTTTAGATGGTTATATACTACTTTTTGCATAAAAAAGGCTCATATGACACTGTCATGACCCAAAATCCAGGGCCCGCAAATTCCACATCATGAGTAATATGTATTCATTTGGCATTCATGTATCAATTCAAATATGCACAAAAGAACTTCAGTGTATTCACTTAGATAATTCTAAAATCTTCATTTAAAAGTCTAATTCCAAACAATAATGAAAAAGTTGAGCATAATTAATCAAATTCGAAAACATATCCAGCTAAAGAATCTTAATGTTCCAAATATAAATAAATAATGCAAACTATCATCAAACAGAGGCTAATCCCCTAATAGTCTAGTGAGTTGCGCTGCTCAGCCGTAGTTGTTGAATCCTTTCTCCTGATCATCGTGGTCCTCTTTGGCTTCTACATGCTGATTACCTGTTGGTAATTTCATATGCAACGTTTCATCAGGGTTTTCTATATGAAGATCGAGAAGGCAATACCTCCTTTTGTGTGAAGGAAAGATGAGGGAGCTCCATAATCTGTATAGTTCAATTAACTATGATTGGGAGCAAGGGGCCCAAACATTTTCTTCATTAATTATTAGTCGGGTTATCTTAGTAAGTGTTTGGGGTTCTTTCTGGTGATTTTGGATTTAGTTGAGATTTTTTTTACGGATTGTTATTCCTTTTGGACATTTTTCGGTCTGCTTACATTGTTCCATTTTTACTGTTGGATTATATCAGTTATCATTTAAGAAAGATTGTTGCCGACATTCATTTCCTGAGCATGCATTTCCATTTGTAAAATGGACTACTTCTCCCTAAAGAGTAGATCCAAGTTTTGCCGCGTGGGGATATGAAATGTGCAAAAACTTGATGGACCAAATTGCAGTGGATCAATTATTGGTTGACCATCTCCACCTCCTTGCAAAGAGAGCAAGAGACCATTATCGTCATATCGTCCATGCATAATAGTTAAATTTTGCTGATTTGTGCATCTTAATGTCATGATTCTATTCTATCATTTCAAAAGAAGAAAAAGAAACGATACCCACTACCAGAATCTCTCTTTATTATCGTTATTCTCGACTTTCTTTCATTTTTTTTTGTTAACTTTGTTTTGCACATTTTATTTGCTTCCTGGGTCATAATTCCTTTATATTGCTCTAATGAGTTGCACTTTTCTGTACAGATTGAGAAACAAGAATTTGGACTTAAGCCAATGAATTGTCCAGGCCACTGTTTGATGTTTGAACATAGAGTTCGATCTTATAGAGGTGGGCAATTCTATTTGTTTGCTTCTTCTTCTTCTTCTTCTTCTTTACTTCTTTTTCTTTTTTTTCTTTTTTTTTTCTTTTTTTTTCTTTTTTTTTTTTTTCTGTCCTTTTTTATAACTATTGGTTGACTTTATCTGTATAGTTACATTTTGTGCATTGACGACTTCTTGATGGAATCCTGATCTAATCATAGGAGTATTATTATTATTATTTTTCAATGTGTCCTAAATAGAAATAATTTGTGGTTGCACTTAACTTGGGATTTGACTATAGTGAAAATAGACAGAGGCCAATTTATCTTACTTAAAGGGTTACAAAGGTGGATCCCTCCACAGAGTTGGGCCATCTGGAAGCTGATAGTGTCAATACATTAATCCATAGGCACCAAATTCCCATTTCATCTAATATCCATAATTGGTCCTTAAATGCCGCTCTCCTTGAGCACCATTGACACAACTCCTGCTCCATCTCTTCCCCCATATGCATCATTCGATTGTGGTACATATTGCATGTACCCACACTCGGGCTGAGATTAGCAGCATTAAGAAATTGTTCCACTATTTCTATATGACTATGCTGTATGATTATGTCATCAAAATAGTCGTCACTCATCTCCTCTTCCTCTGTTACTCCAGAAGGATGCACGGGAGAGTTGTTATTATTATTTTTTATAACAGGATGCACGGGAGAGTTAAGATCCATAGGTGCTGATGAACAGCTATCGCTGCTGTTCTCATGCTGAGGCACAAACTCAATTAGCTGAGGCACAAACTGAAGCTGAAGTCCACGCCTTACAACAAACTCAATGTGCGTTTGTTGTATTCTACATAATCATTCTGAGGCTCTCATCAGTATTGACTTAGCCTTAATCAAATTATCTGTGGTGGCTTAAAACCGCGGTCATGACTCATGATTGACCCAAAAATGATACATTGCGATTTGTGGCTATCGTGATCTGTCGCGGTGTGAATTTTCTCCAACCTTAAAAGAATCTAAAAAATATCAAAAAAATTCAGAATATTGAAGAAAGTTAAGGGTCCAAGATTTTTTTCTTCATTAGTACACATTATAAACTATAAAATTGATCCCCTAAGTCATTAACATCCTATATCGTCATTCTATCATTAATTGTTAAATCTATTGAGTTAAGTGTTTACACCATGGAAATTGTCACGACTCACGACCCTTAATCTGGGGCCTGCGAATACCTCATTGTGATTAGACTTGTATCACATTCCACAACATAATTCAAATAAACATAAAAGGATTTCAGGGCATTTAATTAAAGGAATCTAAATCCTTAAATTAAATGTTTGATTCAAGTAAAGAATGAATAATCTAACCAAAACTAAGTAAAGGCCACAACAAGTCCATCTACTAAAGTCTTGTTATTCTGAAAATAAATAATTAAATGCAATCTAATAGTAAGGAGGCTTCCACCGCTTAGCCACATATGTCGAATCCTATCTCCTGATTGTCACAATCCTCTGGTGCTTAGAGATTCTGGTTACCTGATGAAAGCAATCCGAGAATCAGGAAAACTGAGTGACAGAGAATATCCAATCTATTTGTATGCAAGAAGCCAAGAACTTAAAATTTTTCAAGTAAATATAATGCATCTAATTAAAACAGTTCACATTAATTCCAATTTTAAGGGAATTTCTAATCTGGTTCGAGATTAAATGATCAATAGTCAAGCAAAAATTTAGTGGAAGTCCAAAATAGTCCATCTCATTCTAGTTCTGAGTCCTTCCTTTTCATCTTAGTCACGTGCTCCGAAAATCTTACATTAGAATTCAAGAACAAAGTTCTTTAACACTGTCGATCTCAATGACAGATTGAGTCTAACCCTTACACACAATGGATTTTCATAAAGCCCCTATCTTGATCGGAATTGGATCCAATTAGGTGTTCATACCCAATCTGTATTAGGTTTGAGTCATGAATTCACAAAGCACACTACCACGTTCATATAATCAGGCGTCAGCATTACATATTTGCAAAAGCAATTTTTAACAGAGCAATTCATATTCAACATTACAGTTGTCAACACTATATGTATAATAAACCAGTATGTTTTTAGGCATCACAATTCTCATATAAACAACCATTGCAATAAAATAATTAATTAATTAACAGATCTCAAATATGCCAAGGTACTTATTTCAATTTAAGCGAGCATACACTTTAAAAACTCAATTAGAAAAATTCAAAAAACCAAATCAGCAATGACCGAAACCCTAAATAGGGTTCAGCCATGCCAGAAACCCACCAAGCCCAATCTCCCCTATGGGAGTTCAGCTAAGGCTAGGACTCCTTGAACAGAGTTCAGCCCACTCTAGCCTGCATTTTTATCCTACTACCATGTAAGATCTTCTTGTGGCAACCTAATATAGAGGTTTGGGGTATTACAGAAACTGAGACCATCATTTCAACAACTAAATCATTGAACCATAGTCAATTGGCCTTACCTGTACAAACTTAATAATCCATGATAGCATCAGCTCTTGTTGCTATAGGATTTGCATGCCATTTTTTTCACACCCACGAAGATGCATGCCAATTACAAAGAATGAGATGGAAATGTCTTTTGATGGGTGGTTAGAAGTTAGAACTTAGAATTAGTCAAAAAGTCAAGCCTATTGAATTATCTTAATTCTTAACTTACGATTTAAGGGCCTCCAAGCTTAGGAAATGTTTGATCTAAACCCTCATGCACACTCACCCCAATTTGATAATGACCTCACCATTATCAATATTTTGATTAAATTATTGTAATAGTTGCATTTAAGAAAATTTAAAATTTAAAGCCTAAAAATCAAAGGTCTTGATCCCTTTTAATAATTTGGATTTTGTAATGGCTGCCCTTAGAGAATTCTTTGTGCCCATCCTTCATTTTTTAAAATAATTTAGACCACTTTTTTTTCTTAATTTTTTGTTTGGTGATATGTTTTTGTGCCCATCCCTAACATCCTCTGAAGTAAGACCGGACAGGCTTATTAGTGGTTTGGGCAAGTTGTATTTACGATGTGATGCTTCTTATAACGACTTTTGATGCTTTCCTTTTAGTTGTTTCCTTAGTGCTTCTTTTGGGGTCTTTAGCGTCTAGTATATATCTCATGTACTGCGAAGCTTTGGATTAATGAAAGTTACTATTCTAAAACAAAGTATATACCATGTGAATATCCACTGATGGCTTATAAGGATGGGAATAAACATTTTCAAGTGCGCCCACTTATACCACTCGAAATAGAAGCCTCATGTGGATTGGATTTTCACAAAATTCAATCCATGTAGTAGTTGGATTGCGTCTGTTTCTCCCTTCTAATGCATGTATCCTATCTGTTGTGGATTGGACTATAGAATTACCACTTCGGCTGGCTGATTTTGGAGTTTTGCATAGGAATGAGCTTAGTGGTGCACTTACTGGTTTAACTAGGGTGAGAAGGTTTCAGCAGGTAACATATATTCTATAACAATGCATCCTCATTTAAATTGTTCATTACAGATATGAACCAATGAAATTATGGCGAATTTTGCTTTGCTTGTATTATTACTCTCTTTTAGATTGGTTAGCACATATTAATTTTTAACATCGAAGTTTTGAGCAAGAATATTCTGCATTTTTTGGCAGGATGATGCACATATCTTTTGCACGGAGGCCCAGGTCAGTCAAATATGTTGAATTTACTAACCTAGTTTACATTATAAAGAACTCAGGATTCTTAGCCAAGGAATATCTATTGAAGTTTGCAAGGGTTTTGGGTTCGTATGAGTGAGCCTTGTGGTTAAATAACCAAACCAATGGCCTGATGTTTTCCCACCGTACTTTGAATCAATAAATTCAGCCTGTTGATCTCAAACCAATCTCATACGAAGCAATAAACATGAATAAGAAGAAAGAACAGGGACCCGCATAGTATGGAACCCTTTCAACACTTGAAATTTATTCCTAATGAGAAAATTTTGTTTGCATGTCTTGCTTCCTATATTTCTGAAGTTTTCAATGAAAAGCAATCACCAGTAGTGGTGCATTAAGGTCATCAAAATTTTTAGATATGATACCCGATGCAGTTCATGCAACTCTTTTGCCCTTTTCCTCTGAATGTGGAGCATTGTTAATAAAGTCCTGTGATATTCTGCACTCTGGTAACACATGACCTTCATCTCTTTCTCAGCTTACATCTCTTTCTCACAAGCAATCTAGTACAGTAATTTTTTTTTCAACTGTTATGCCCTCCAATGTGCACAAGGATAACTTTCTACTTCCCAATGCATCCTCATTAGTCATTGGTTTTGTTTTTGTTTTTGTTTTTTTAATCAATGTGTTTTCTCATAAAAAGTGATTTATCCCTTTTGGTCTTTGATGCAGCCAAAGAAATCCCTAATTGAATAGAAAACCAAATTACCATCCCTAAACCCAATTAACAGTAAATAATGCAAGAAAAAAACGAGATAAAAGCAAGATTACTCATTGATATTTTTGAACAATCACACTGGGGCCACAGGGGATTTACCTGGCTCCCCTGGGCCTATAGGGATTAGTCTGGCCCAAAGTGCTGAGACACCCTCCGATATAAAAAGAAGAAGAAGATATTTTTGAACGATCAAAGTTTTCTTCAATCCCAAGGAGACTACATCGATCGCAATGGAGAAGAAAGATGAAAACTATGTTTATGTGCAATTTCCGAAACTCAAAACTGAAAACCGGGCGTCGGTCAAGCACCTCCTTTCTTATGTGCATGCAGAACTTCCTTAAAACCCCTAATTTAATTTCAACCATCCATTTTTTCATCAAGTCATCTAAGCCTCCTAACTTAAATTGCCCCCCACAAAAACCAAATTGAAGGAGAAACTACAATTAGAATTGTCGAACTAATTTTCACTGTGCAAAGGTCGCGCAGACCTTCCTGCACATCTGGGTTTGTGGGGCACATAGGCCCACTATTTTGACAAGTGGCCCCCATCAGTAAACCGTTGACTGATGGGCAACCCTGTTGGTATAGGGTTTGCATGGGTTTGGGCCCATTTAGATCTATTCATTTCTGACCCAAAAAAGCCCGGTTTGGAATTTCTGCAGGAATGTCCGAACTCCGGATTTTGCACAAAACCCCCTAAAGTCTTCTGTGGTGTCTAAAATGCCCAGTCACATGGTTTTCATCAAATATTTGGGACTGTTTGGGTCCGTTCTCTGATCTGAGCCATCACTGTCTTGGCCAGCCCTTGTGGGCCCTCTTAGAGCTCTCAAACTGGTCCATGAACCGGCAAGTAGAATTACATGATCAATATCTGAGTCTTCATCAGTCTTGCATCTTTTCTTTGTTAAGTTTAAATTCTTTAGACCTACCTTTGTTAATGATGATTATGAATTATGATTGCTATTTATTGCTTAATTGCATTTCATTCTTTAACCATTAATGTAATAGATTATCTCTTTTCTTTACCATTTCAGATAAAAGATGAAGTTAGAAGCGTTTTAGAATTTATTAATTATGCATATGATATATTTGGTTTCACGTTTGAGCTGGAGCTATCGACGGTATTGATCCACTTCTCCCCCTTCTATTGTTTCAATTTCATCTATTCTTGATACTCATTTTTTCTTTTAAATTTTGCAAAGCATTCTCAGTCTTTTTTTTTTTAATTTTAAAAAGAGATGCCGACAATGGAAAACTTCCATCATTATTGTATCTAGAATTAATTGTATTGCTTAGATAACAATTCACCATTCTTGACATTTTTTGCATTTGCAAAACAATTTAATGATAATGAAAATTAATCATTTTACTTGCTTGCCAATTCAGCATTCCCTTTATGAGGTAACTCTGAGTTTGGTATAACTTTAAAGCTTGGTCTTTGCTTGTAGAGTTTTGCTTTGATTGTGCCAGGCAGTGCTTTTGCTTGTTCAATAAAATTTGGTGACTAAAGATTCTTTTCTTTTCTTTCTTTCTTTATTTTATTTTCAAATTGGCAACATGATTCGAATCTGCAGTCTCATGGTTGCGACGATGACACCTTCATGTCAACTATAAGATTCTTTTTTTGAAAAGGTGAATGTGTTTATCAACCTTCTATCACCTTGGCTCCCTCGACTTTTTTTATTTACTTTTGGGGTAAAATGCTATCATGTTGATTAGTTTTCACAATAGAACTTGTATCATTGCTGAAATGATTAATATGAAGACTACATGTTTTGCTGAGATCTTTGGGGCCTGTTTCGCATCATTTCTCATGGAATATTCTACATGCTCATGGGATGAGAATGGCTGAAATGCATTTTTAAGGCTGTTCTGGAAAAAATCTGTCAAACATTCCGCGAAATAATGCTCACAGGAAAGAAAATCTCAAAACAATTTTTAATCAATTTTATCACCAGAACAACAGTTCTTTCAAAGCGAAGTAACAAACAAAAAAAAAAGGAAAACCGCTCTTTTCTCCCTTTCTTCTGTCATCTCTCTGTCTCGCCCTGTCTTTTATATCATTTCCATCTCTTTCTCTGCCCCTTGTTTGTGTCTCCCCTCTCTTCTGCAATTCTCTCCATTGTCTCTTGTTTTCCCCTACTCTCTCGTCTCCCTTCTACAATCTCTCTCTCTCTCTCTCTCTCTCTCTCTCTCTCTCTCTCCATAAAGTTGCAGAAAGTTTCCTTATCAGAGCATTGATAATTTTCTTCTAATGAAGACAATCCAACTTCTCTATGGTTGTTCCTATTCCTAGCACAACCAAAGTAGGTGATGCAGGCTCTAGGGTTAGGGCTTGCATGGAAGTGCTGAAGCACCTGTCCGCAGACACTTTAACACATCTCTACAGAGACTTCAACATGAGGACGCACCTCTAAGGGATAGAAAGCCCGACAATAATATTATTCCAATAATCTAAAAGTTTGAGAATTTCTTCTCTACAATGCAATATAAATAGGAAAAGCCAACTTAGGGGCTAAGAAAACCTAATCAAACTAGGAAAGTAATAGGAACTATCCTAATTATAACTGTTTCAACAAAATTAGAAACCTGCTAACAATAATTTAGAAAAAAAAAAATATTCCTAAACTATCTTGGGTGGTCCCACTTGTGGGCCTATCCGTTCTGCGTCAGTAGGGATGGGATTCGCAAAAGAATGAAGCTAAACAGCCTTATTTTTTAGCATCCATTTAATTTTGTACTTCAATGTATAATTATAGTGAAAATCCATTAGAATGTATGCATTGAAGCCACCCAGATTGATGGGATAAAGCTAAGATGATGATGATGAAGAATAATCCATCAGATTTTCAATTCTCTCTCTCTGACTATATTTTTTGTATGGCAACTTTTATCATTTGTATAATAGTTTTGAATTTTTTTTCTTTTTTAAATTTTCATTTGAATTGTGTTAAGCAGTTAAGCCATTAAAAATTTGCAATTTTTTTTTTTTTGAAAAGTTTACTTTCATTAAAGAAGCAAGCAGTGCAAGAAAAGTATACCGACATGCTAAAACTGGAACGTAGAAAACAAAGGGAAAAAAGGTTCCCATGACAAAATACAAGGGCCCTAGAAAGAAAAAGCTAACTCCTTCCGGTGCTGCGTTATCTGCTCTGTAGAGTATCCTTTAAATGACGGACTGATGGACACCCACAAAGCAACTAGAGTCTTAGTCTTCTCCACCAAGCGCCTCTCATTGGTACCCACCCCTTAGAAGCATCTTGAATTCCTTTCCTTCCATATTGTCCAGAGGACTGCAAGAAAGGAAAGTCTCCATAATTCTTTTCCTCTAGGAACCCCAATAGGAGCCTTCCAAGCCTAGAAGAGATCTGGCAAGGACTTAGGAAAGACCCGGTAAAGACCCGATAACAGTCAAACCACTCTACCACCGATCTCCATATAAACCGGGCTGTTTTGCAATTCAGCAATAGGTGGTCCACTAGTTCCTCATCTCAAACACATGGGGCAACTATTGACCACAATCCTTGCCCTCCTCTGGAGGTTATCCAATGTTAGAATTCTTTGCCGAAGGGCCAACCACACAAAGATTACCACTCTTGGCGGAGCCTTTGTCTTCCAAATACTATTCACGGTGTTCTTACCTCTCATAGTGGTAGATAACGCCGAGAAGAAAGAAGAAACTGAGAAGCTTCCATCTTTTGAGGCCATCCACACCCTCTCATCCTCCCCTCCTACCCCAATTCGTAAACCGTTAAGAAGGTTTAGGAGCGAAAGGAATTGGGATTCCTCGTTATCTTTAAGATTCCTCCTTAACATGAGGCTCCACATCACCTGCCCTACAGCTATAGACAAATAGTCTTTAACCTTAGCTTCCTTGTCCACAGCACAATTGAACAAATCCGGAAACTGTGCTGCCAAAGTCCTGTCTCCAACCCACCGATCTTTCTAGAAAAGAACTCTCTCCCCCGACCCAGTATGATACTTAATATTGTCCATAAAGAGCCTTTTAACATAAAAAATTCCTTTCCGCATTGCTGACGCATTTTTTTGGGGCATCTTGGATGTCCCATCCATGTCTTGGGAGATTGTACTTTGTTTTCAAAACTTGTCTCCTTAGGCCACCCGGTCCTTCTCCTATCCTCAAAAGCCACTTACCTGAGAGGGCTTTGATTCATTTGTTTGAGAGGTCTGATACCCAGTCCCCCTTCTTCTTTGGGTCTGCAGATCGAACCCCATTCCACCAAGTGATACCTCTTCTGAAGACTGTTACCATACCATAAGGATTCTCTTTGTAGCCTTTCCAATCTCTTAATAACTGAAGCTGGGCATTTGAAGAGGGAGAAGTAGACTGGCAGATTCGACAGAACTGATTTGATGAGGTTGACCCTTCCTCCAATGGACAAGTAACCAGCTTTCCATGTCGACAGATTTCTCTCAACCCTTTCTACAATCTGGTTCCACATCAATTTAGTTATTGACCCCAAACATATAGGCAGGCCCTAGATAGGACGCCGGCAGTTCTCCCAACCTATACCCCAAAATCTCTGCGTATTTTAGGAGCTTGGAATCAGTCCTTATCCCAATCAACTCACTTTTGAAGAAGTTGACTGTAAGGCTCGACACAGCTTCAAAGCAAAGGAGAGTAGCTTTAACGGTTTTTTTTTTTTTTTTTTTTTTAATCTGGTCTTCATTTTCTCCACAAAAGATGAAGGTATCATCAACAAACTGCAAGTGATTAATTGATGGGGTATTTCTAGCCACATTAAAGCCTTTGAAGAGACGACGACACCCACCCCCCACGCCCCCCATGGACTGCCCCTTGTGTCATTCTACCCAAAGCTTCAGCCTTGCAATTTTATTATTATTATTATTATTATTATTTTTTTTTTTTGCATGAAAGCTGTTGGGTTTCTTTATCTACATGGTATCCGTGGCTGACTTATCACACTCAGGGCACATTTGTGGGACCACTTTTCCGATGAAATGGCGAGGCAAAGAGTGACTTATTTCTGCAGAATTTTTTTTCCATCATTTGTGCAAACACTTTTCCTCAAAAGTAGTGCAATTTTCCATGAGTTAATGGAAAATTGTTTGGGAGGGGGAAGGTGGTTAGGAAAAAAAATTCCGCGGAAAAGCAGAAGTACATGGACTTTTGTTTCCATGGAAGTGCGACAAATGTTCCCTTATAAGTTATAATTATCTTGCTCATCAAGAGCATGGAAAATGGGCATTCTATCAAATTTGATCAAATCAGCCATTTTGAAAGTTCTGGACAACTAACCAGCACTGCTCAAACATGGTGAAAGAAATGCCTTTGCACTATTAATGTTCTGATCTGAGCAAGTTCAGATTCAATACTTCTGGGGTTTTGCTGCTTTTGCATGTTCACATTCAACACTTATAGGGTTTTGCAAGTTCCTGTATACGATCAAGTTCATATACAGGAACTTTATTATTATTTCCATTACAAGTGATTTTCCACATAGCTAATATAAAGGGTGATTTTTGTTCCGAGTAGTTTAGGGTTCACATTATTGGATTTATAAATTATAAAGATGGCGATGAAACTGTACACTAAAACTAAAACTAAACATATTTCAGTTAAAGATTAATAACAATGGGATGGGAAGTTAAAACATTTTTTCAGTGTCTGTGGGTGTGGGTTTTCTTTTGTGTGTTTGTGTGTGTGTGGTTGGGGGTGGGTGGGTGGGTTTTCTACTAATGAAAAAAGAAAGAAAAAAAACTACCATTGTAGAATATTTTGATTGTTTTGGTTCAAAAAATAATTGAAGTTGAACGGGCTATGACAGCCGCGAACTATGTCACATCGCTTTTAAGGGCCACGATCAAAGGTGGCCGCAACCACAAGTTGGAACCATAATTATGATGGATCAATACTTCTCATTGCATCACCAAATGAATTTATCTCAATATGATAAGATAAATATCAATTTTAAATGCCTCCAGCAATCTAATTGTGGATGCCCAGGAGTCGGGAAATATTTTCTAAGGTATTAACTCAATAGGTTTGCAGTTACCTTAAGTTTCATCTCCAGTAAGCGTTCTCACTTCTTTTCTCCTCACAAACAATAGTTATCCAAAGTATGGTTTGTATAACTATTTTCTCTTGATTATTAGTTAAAAAATTATTTAACATCTTTCTATATGCTTTGAGTAACCATTACCATCACTATACTATTTGTTTTCGTAAAATCACACCTTGTTACTTTGTTCTGGATGCTAAGAAATAATTGTGACATTTGTCTATTTTATATTCTGATGGCGGGTGGTTGTGGTATTTTATACTGTTATATACAAGTAATAAGCATCTAGGGTGGTGTTCTATTTCATTCTTTTTAGTTTCTAGAGTTGCAGTAATGTAAAAAATGGAAGTCTCTATTTCCTGTGTACTTATTTGTTATTTCTCACAATGTAGCGGCCGGAGAAATACTTGGGAGACATTGAGACATGGGGAAAAGCTGAGGCTGCTCTCTCGGAAGCATTGAATGAGTTTGGCAAGCCATGGAAGGTGTTACATTACATGACATTCTCTATCCGTGGTCTTTCCATAGTGGATCTGTTTTGACTTGTTACTATATTCATTACTTTTGTAATTTTTCCCCATTTTCCCATCTGCTAACTCTTCTTCTTAGCGGAAGAACAGATAACGGATAGATAGGGAATGCATTTTAAAGACAGCCTCACTAGTGTTGCCTAAAAGCTCTGTATGTTGAAGACATGTTAAATACATAACTGGGAGAAAATAGATCATTGACCAGAACCAAATTTTGAAGAGATTTGACAAAAATATCTAAAATTAAAAGCAGCTTTACAAAGAGAAGAAACAGAGAGCCTTTGGACAAAACAGAATTGCTAGATAAGTCATGGTTTTCACGGTTGACATTGGACTTGTGTTTACCGAATTATTCAACAAAATATTGTGCATTAGATCATCTCCAGAACTAAGTTGCACCAGTGGTAAATTTGCCAAAACTCGACAATGGTACCAGGTGTATAAGTCGGCATGAGTGGTAATTCATTCATTCCAAAGAATCCATGTAACATGTCGCTAGAAGAATCAAGGAGCACTGGGTTCCCTTTTATGAATGAAAAGTGATGTTCCAATTATGAAAACAGCCAAACTATCAAACATATGAATTATGAAATGAAACTTTGGGAGAGTGGAATCGAGAAATGTTTAATATAACAATCAATTTTTTTTGCAAATTATTTCGGATTTATGCCTGGGTAGATTCACATGAGATTTTAGAGGAAAGAGGGAAAAATTGCATATGGTTTTTATTGGTTTGGATAACGAAGTCCTATTTAATCACTAATTAGTTCAATCTTTATGTACAGATTAATGAAGGAGATGGAGCATTTTATGGGCCAAAAATAGATATTAGTGTATTCGATGCTTTAAAGAGGAAATTTCAGTGTGCAACACTTCAGGTTTTTATGATGCATTTGGTCATACTTACCTGAGAAATGTCTATTCTGTTTCATTATTGATGAATGTCTGTTGTGGCAGCTTGATTTTCAACTCCCTTCTCGCTTCAACTTAACTTACTCAGCAGAGGATGAAGCCAGAAGAGAACGACCTGTAATGATACACAGGGCCATCCTAGGATCTGTTGAACGCATGCTTGCAATACTTTTGGAACACTACAAAGGAAAATGGCCTTTCTGGTTGAGCCCTCGTCAAGCAATAGTTTGTCCTGTGTCAGAGAAGTCTCAGCCATATGCTCTACAAGTATGAAGATTTGTACAGTTGATGTTATATAAATGAATATATATTATATACTTTATGCCAATCATCCAACTCAATAGGGATTTTTTGGAACATAAGATTCTATTGACAACCAGTATTAAATTCTGTTGATTACAGTGTTAAATTTCTTAATTGTACACTTGTTTTTGCTGTTATGCCATCACCCCTATTTTCTCCACTCCAGATCTGCTAATTAGATTCAACCACTCATCAATTGTGTAAACAACAGTTGACTTTGTATAATTTTTCATGCCTTCTCAAACTTGTTATCACCATTAGGATCCACATTTGTCTAACCATTGATTTGCTATCCGATGCACCTTTGAGCTCTTATTTTATTAGCTTGACTAGCCTTCCTGTTGTTAGTAGCTAGTTCTTACAAATTTTATTTCTTCATCAAATGCCCACAAAATTATGTATTTTTTTGGATGCAAGGTCAATTTTGGCTTTTTGTTGCCAATTATTCTTCTCCTTTTCTTGTTTTTTTTTTTAAAAATAATTTTAATGGTAGAAATAGGAATCCATTGCCTTTAATTCGTTCTTTAAATTTATACTCAATTAACCTGCTAACCTGTTTTGTACATATTATGCATCTTTTTACCTCCATATTATTCTGGAGTTACAAAGAGGTTTTATAGCTGGTTTGAATTATTGTTGTTGTTGTAGCTTAAGTGTTTCAAACTAGGAGGCCTGTATCAGAAATTCCACCCATTCACAGATAAGATTTAGTGAATAATTTCTCAACCAAGTACTGCCCCACAATTGACATTTCCAGACATGTGAAAGTCATTTTTTTACTGAGTTTTTTCCCCTCGTCTTTTAAATAGTAAAAATGGATGTCAATTTTGCTTCCTTTCATGTTCCACCAGGTACGTGATCAGATTCATAAAGCAGGTTACTATGTTGATGCTGATACGACAGATAGAAAGATCCAAAAGAAGGTGCACTGTAGTCTGTTCAGAATTGTTTCATATGCTTGCTGAAAGAGTTGAATTAGTAAATATGTTAACTGCACAACTTTGTTTTGGCATTGAACTTCTAAAAGTTCGTCCAATACCTTTTCTACTGCCAAATAAATTCTAGACCATGCGTCAGGCCTTGCATTGGTCAGGCAAAAAACTTAATAGTAGCGGAATTGGTGATACAGATTGGTGTGTTGACCATTGCTACATGATTTTGTTTTGATGGATGGAGTATGGTCTGTATGGGTCCATATCATGTATGATTATGGATGACACAGATATCAATTACATAACACGTATATTCCATATTTGTCTGTTGAAAAAACTAACGTGTCAATCAGTATCTAAAGCCACAGTCTTGACCGCTATATTCGATAACTACAACTGATTTGTGTGGATACCTGGTTATTGCAGGACATGTCGACAAAGAGGCCAATTTCATCTAACATCTTCAATCATAGTATCTTTATCTCTTCATTTACGGACTTTTGTTACTCTATGCTAGTAATAATCGATAGAATCCTTTGTGTTTGTTTATATTCATGCATGTATCTCTGTCTGTATGTGCAAATGCATGCTAGTATGCGTGCACTTATGTGTGTACATCTGTGTGTATGTGGACATGCATCCCAATGACATAGGAATGGTATTACTTGTGAGCCAGCTACCTCAAGTAAAGAACCACTCTTCTAAGTGGTTTCATCATTGTCACAACTTCTTCTCAGATGCTTTTGTGAAAGTCCTGATAAAACTAAAATAATTAGAAAATAGAAAATATGTAAAAATTATATATGGGTCAGTATTACTTGCAATTGCAAGCCACCTCAAGTAAAGAGCAGCTCTCTAAAGAGATTTAGTCATTGTCACAAATCTTGTCTGCGTGTGCTTATCTCAGTATAATATTATGAAAATCTTGCTTAAAACTTCAATGATTATAAAAATAGATAATATAAACAAAACTGCATATATGTAAACATGATTTGGTTTCAGACGAGCGAGGTCAACTATAAAAGCTATCTTCTCACTTAGGCAATTAATGGACAAACACGGAGAGCAGGAGACATCTTCATATGGTCTTTATCTAAAGACCCGAGGTTATATCGAAATCATTGAAGACACGTATGAGGGAGCAATAATGAGTATGGGAACTACTTGTGAAGCGACATGTGACTTTCCAATGACCAAAGGTTCCCATCGGGTGTCAACTTTAAGCCCTTATCTCTTTACACTGATTATGTTTGAGCTAACTACTCATTCAAGAGGAGGTGCCGTGGTGTATATTTTTTGTAGATGATATAGTGTTGGTTGATGAATAAAGAGATGTTGTGAATACGGAAGAATCCGAGGGCTTTAAAATAAGTCGTATAATGATATAATATATGGATTGCAACTTCAATGATGATATACAAATTGTTGAAACTATCGTGAGAATTGAAGCTGAAGAGAGACCATAAGGAGATTCATTTAGATACCTTAACTCGATAATTAGTAAGGATGGAGAGATTAAGGAAGGTGTCGAACATAGGATAAGAGCGGAATGGTTGAAGTGGAGAATTGCTTTTGGAGTGCTTTATGATTTGCGCATACCAACAAGATTACAGGACAATGATTAGACCAGCTATGACGTATGGAGCATAATGCTAGGCAATCAAGAAGCATCACAGGCACAAGATGAGCATAGCAAAGATGAGAATGTTAAGGTGGATGTGTGGTAAAACTAGGAAAGAGAATCATAAATGATCGCTTTGAGGATCATTTAGGGTTAGCATCATATGGGTGATAAAATAGGAGAAACTCAGTTGAGATAGATGTCCTACACAGGCCAACAACGATACTGATGAGGAAAAGTTTTTCCATGCAAGTTGATTACCCATCAAGGGGAAGGGATAGGTCGAAGAGGGCATGGATGGAAGTAGTAACAATAGATTTGAAGAACTGCAACCTATCTGAGGATTTGGCTTCAGATGGATCAGAATGGAGAAACAGAATTCATTTAGCCAACCCCAACTTAGTTGGGGCAAGGCTTTGATTATGATGATGATGATGTGGACATGAAAGATGCATAAACTTTTGTGTTTCTTGTGAAGATAACATCATCTTCTCAGCTCTGGTGATGTTACATGGCTCACCATTTTCCTGTACAATACGGTAACATATATGGTAACATTTTCAAAATATCACCAGTATTTGTGACAGTGACCTTTATCTGCCTGGACTGAGGAAATCCCTTCATGACGTTTTAACAGTCTTGACTTCCTCATTTAAAGTCAAGGACCTGAGTCCATGCTGCAGGTGCTTAAATTGAGTGATCTTTTGCTGTGACCTTCATGTGAAGAATGAATATGTTGAGCATCTGAACTGTTTATGTCCCATGTGTCCCAATTTTCTGCTCTCGTTTAATAGTGGTGCACCATTAGCATGGTAGCAATGTTGGTTGTCTAATGCAGTACCAGTCTGCATTGAGCTCTCATGTTTGAATGAATGTACAAGTAATGCATTCTATCTCTTATTTGTTATTCATGCTACCATTTCTCATGTCTTGATCTTCTTGCAGATACGCGAAGCTCAATTGGCACAGTACAATTACATATTGGTGGTTGGTGAGGAGGAAGCAAACACTGGACAGGTTTTACATTATATTTTTCTTTCATTCAACACTGTTTTAGAATTACTGCAACAAAATCATTTAGTTGATTTGGTCTCATAAGATTATGACTCCCAGATTATAAAGAAAACTCATTGATGACCCAATTTTTGGGTTTTGTCATGTTAAGAGTATTTTATATTTTAAAATATTGGATGCTAATGTATTGTATTTCAAATACTACATCAATGCTATTAATTGGTTGTTTTTGTGCTATGAACAATAATCACATTATAGAAAGCAAGGAGAAATTTCACCTACAAGTGGACTGCATGTACAGTCCGGCTCTATGGGGAACCCGTGATTTGGCACCATGCAAATTTTATGCTCATCAAACCTCGGCTTACTATTGGATTAAATCTCAAAAATATCTATGGTTAAAATACTAATGAACTTTTAAGGCTGTTAAATCAAGGGCTAGGATAATTTGAGGATTTTTTCCATGACCCTTATTTGTAACGAGACCTTTCCTTCTATCATAATCCCAATGATTGGAATGCATCCAAGTGGGCCCCACAAGTTGTATTGCATGAGAACAGTATGCGATTTTCTCATAGCCCATAGGTGAAAATCTTCCTAGATAAATAAAAATAAAAAATAAAAAAATAAAAAAAAAGGAACCCACATGCGCATTGTCATTTCTAGGCTTCCCTTTCAAAGGAGAATGATGCCCAACATTTGTGCTCTTCATAATGGTGGAATTTCTATGCATCGCATTGCACTATTCTCTTTTCAAAATTCTGGGATTAGCATCATCTGGAAAGAGGTGCTCATGGGCTGGGCTTGGATTTATAAGCCGGGTCCATTTAATATTTGGACTGTGCTTGGATTAAGTGATAAAAGGCCCAAAGCCCGTACCTGCCTGAGTCGAATAAGGAGTCATTCTAATTTAGTTATAATTTGTCCAAGCATTTGCTAGAAAACTTGTACAACTGATAAAGGGCCCAGTTCTGCCAACCCCATTGCCTGGGCCTGACATTACGTCCCGTGTAGATATGGGCCTGTGTTTCCAAAATTTGGCGGGGCCTAGATATTCCCCAACCAAGTCCAACCGGGCCCATGAACACCCCTATCTGGAAAGCAGTGAAACTGGAAGTTTCTGCAATGATTTTTAAGCCTGAAAGAAAAATTCACGTTTGTTTTGTACCCTTATTTCAGAACTGCCTTTTCCCAGTGATAATTTCAGACTGTTTTTATTGCAACACCTACTAAAATTTTCTGTCAAGAGTTTGACTTGTTCCAACAGTGGAATCTTATTGCAAACAATATATTTCTATCTAACATATGGCCCAATTTATGCAGGTGAGTGTACGTGTAAGAGACAGGGCGGACTTTTCCGTGAAGAGTTTGGAGGACCTTCTCAAATGCTTTAATGAAGAAACAGCAGCTTTCCGCTGACCTTTGTTTTTTGCTGAACTCTAAGGTGGACATTCAACCCAAGTGCATGGTCATGATCGGGAGCTTCTTTCTTGATGAGGAGCTTTTGTCTGTTGCGATGCACCTCTTTTTTAAATCTTGTTGATCGATCATTGCTTGTGATTCTTAGTATTGTTTGCATCCAATTGAAAAATAATAATTATAAAAATCCAAATCGTAGGTTTCTCCCCATATCCCTGTTTTTCCTTTTACATTGCCCTGTAAAAGGTGTCAATTTCAGAGTTCTTCATTCTATTGCCTTGTTGTATAATACTCCTCACTTGTTCAGATCTCTCTGTGTTATCAACCTGTGACAATTTAAGTAGCAGGTTTTTATTTTCTGCCTTTCTTCCTGTCGGTTATCCATGCTTTCCAAGTTCCCTTTTCTCCAACATAAGACGGCAGTTTGGGAGCAGAATAACTTAAATGTTGAATTTTGGTGACTACATTGATGCCGAGGTCTGGAGTTAGATCGATATATGTATCTTCCAGTAGCAGTAGGATGCTGCTCAATTTTATCTGTAAATATGAATTAAACACTTTGCAAATTAATGAAATTTCATTTCTAAAGTTTGTGTGTTCATTTGATTTGAGTGATGATGAATTGATGATTGTTTGATATGGATTAATAATAGTTTATCTTTTGCTCACATAAATTGCTTTGACATTTGTTGTTGCCTACTCTATTATGCTAGCAGATCTCTTGAGATTTTCTTAAATATACCCACTCACTCTCACTATATCTTAGTTGCTTAGAAGGCAGTACGTAACAGGTTGTGGGAACAAGCTGCATTTATTTAGACGACTCTATAAATACACTGCTCTCTCCAAGTCCTTGGTATGGTGCAATGAAGGGAGGTTCCATTTAGCTATCATTGTTTTAACACCATATGCAAAGGGATGATATTGCCGAAGTGACTTAACCAATATTTTGTCCATTTGTGACTAATGCATCTGAACAATCTTAAGAACTCCCATTATGTAAACAATGTGTGTTTTTTTTTTTTTTTTCTTTTTTGTTCCTTTTTTTCCCTCCTGGGGCACAAACATACAAAACCGATCAACTTTGATTTCTCTCTCTCTCTCTCTCTCTATATATATATATATATATATAGGGGGACATTCATGTGCATCTATCCCCCATCATAGGGTAAGGGCACTTTCCTTTTTTACACATGAATTATAGAAGTGTACCTCACCCTATATACTTGAAAATTCTCTTTTGTACTTGAAAATTCCTAATTATGGAAGTGTCCCTCACCCTATGGTGAGGGATGGATGCACATGAATATTTTCCATATATGTATATGGTGACGGACAAACTTAATGGGGCCCATCTAAGGACCCACTGATTATGGGACTTGTGGGGGATAAAAAGAGACATCTTAGATGAGACTATATATCAAATTTGGGGCTAATCCCATGCCTCTAACCCCTTTATCTGTAACCCACAAATTTAATGACTTTATATTAAAGAAAAAAATTTGACTTTCGATCCAACGGTCCAATCCATTTGGATAGGTGAAAACACAATGGATCTAGTACACTTATAGGGGTTTCATGTGTGTGGATGATTAGGATGTGTTATAAAATCAACACTATTATGTTGTCCCTCACCATAACATCGTGAGGGATAGATGCCCATAATGGTAGTGGCCCTCACATTTAAGTTGTTGGCATTAGATATGGATATAAGAGTGCCCATAATGGTAGTAGTCCTCACATTTAAGTTGTTGGCATTAGATATGGATATAAGGGCCCCCATCCTATTTCTCATAATAAGGTCAGAGATGCTCTTACACGAGCATCTCACATTGAAGTAGGGAATGTTAGTCACCTTAGCAACCTAGATCAAGCATAGGTGGTCCACACATGTCAAATTCAGCCCCATGGGGCCCACACATTTTTTCCCCCTTGTTTTGTCTAATCAGCAATCACTCCCATAGTCCTTTTTTTTTTCCTTACCTTCCTTTAAGGCCGGTACATCTGATTCTCAGATAAGGTTGAGGTCACAAATACTAAGCAGCCACAAGACTCACTCATTCCAAAGCATTAGCTAGTGGCCATACAAATCTTGACATTTGTTGCCCCCGAATGCCATGCTATCACACATCCAGTCCTGACGTTGGAACCTTGGAGTCTTGGACAGAGCGACAGGCACAAGAAAGTCGACCTACATACATACAAGCATTTTAATGTTGTCATTGTTTCACAGTGTGTATAAACTATATGGTCGACCTAAATTCTCTTCCAAGGTTACTTGTATCAGTAGAATGTCTGAAAACCATATTATTACAGCTGAAAGAGTGTTTGAAGGCATACCATTGCACGACTGATGGCTTCTGATATATAATTGTCATGGTATTATAATAGCTTATTTTTATTACCTTTGGAACTTCTTCTTGTCATCTTATCAAATGCTTAGCACCATCAACAATTTAAATTAGAGAGTTAGAATGAAAAGATAACATATAGTCATATACAAATAATATGACATACAAATGCATATCATGGAATAATTATTCAAAGTTCACAAATTATTAAGAGAGAGAGAGAGAGAGAGAGTTACACTTCAAGGAGATGAGGAGTTTTCAAGTCAGTTGATGCACTCTGTTGCTCTTAATAAACCCATGCTTAGCACACAAAAAAAACATGGGTTTATTAAGAGCAACACAGTGCATCAATTGACTTGAAAACTCCTCATCTCCTTGAAGTGTTACTCTCTCTCTCCCCTCTAAGAACCCAACTAAAATTCTGCTCAAAAGTGACCCCCCCTTGGCACAAGTGTACAGAATGCAATCACCAAGTTTTGTTATTTAGACAAGTCCATCACAAAACAAGCTCATTTGAGTTGAGACATTTCAAAACACGAATGTCCACACAGAAATCCATCCAATGTATGTAATTAGAGAATGATGAAAGAAAACCTAAGAACACATGCCTAGCTAAGCTCTATGCTTCGTTGCAACACTACAAGAGACACTAATAGTGAAGAATGTTTGACAAATGGAGCATTCTTGGTTCTCAAAAGAGTAGAAGAGGATGCATCGGGAACTCATGAAGATCTCATCTATAGAAAAGGGGAAAGTGAACCATTGTGAAAATGACAGATCAATTGCAAAATCTGACAAATGCGCATGATATTGTACTACTTTACAATGCAATATCTTTAAATGGTCGGTCGAATGGATAGAAGACAAGACCAAGAAACAGAGACAGTGTGGGGAAAAAACAAGACGACGGCGAAGACGGAAAAAACTACATAAAAAAAGCATCAATTGGACGCTATGCGATGATTGGATGGAAGGAATAGGTTGAAAATGACCGCAGGGACCACCGTGGGGACTGCAATGGAAAAGAGTCAATGATGTGATCAGCAGAGAGGAAAAGGGGGAGGGAAGGAGGGAAATGGGTTTCGTGCCTGTATAAGTGCAATCACTCCCCTGGACTTGTACAGAGAGAGAGAGAGAGAGAGAGAGAGAGAGAGAGAGACTATTGGGGCCTTATTTGTGTAGGGGACATCTAACTGATCTTTCAGGTAAATTTCTCTACTTTTTTTTGTTTCAAAATCCAAACATCCCCCTTCGAATCAAAACGTGAGGAAGAAAATAGACGTGATGGGCATATTGTGAGTGAAGAGTCAATGTGTTGACAACAAACTCCATGGTGTCTGATTTTTACATTCATCATGTGATAGTATATTATAAATTCTGACAGAATTAGATGCCTAATTGAGCTTCTAATTTATACTTGTCGTGGGATTGTTCAGCCTCTTTCATATAAAATAATGGACCTGTGCCCAAAATTAGATCCCATACACAATTATCAGAACAGTGAAAAAGATTAGTGTACATGAATCATGTTTCTTTCCTGCCTTTAAACTCAACAAGTTCCTGATTCTATTTAATAAAAGATTATATCAAATGAAGGTGGAGAGGTTGCGAAGCATCTCCTCTGACCAATTTGGTCATGCTCTAACCCTGCAAGAAGAAAACCAATTGTGGAACTGCGAAGTTAGCATACCAAATGAGGCTGTGATTATTCGGTTGGAAAAAAAAAAATAGATAAGGCAGTAATGATGGTTACTCCCACTTTAATACAAAAATTATGAGGGTAAAAACCATGATTAGCATAATCAGATTTTATTGTGTACAGAAAGTTGTCTGTTGGTAACAAATGCATTTTTAAATGTATGAACTACACTCAAATATAGCCATCCGAATGCATGTCCCTTTATCCATGTAGTCTCTAAAGCTATAACATGCAGGAATGCAAAAACTAATGCATTTACCAAGGAAACTGTGCTTTTTTCCTAAAAAAAGGGTTGTGGAATCCTTGATGTTGGGCCTACCTGGATGCATGCGAGTCACAGGGGTAGGGGGCAGTAGGGGTAAATCTGAAAGTCTTACCTTCAGCTAGGACTAAGCCAAATGTCAGTACATTCTGATGATCATAATTATCGATCTAAGGTCCCGAAATTATGTTTTTAACACTAATATAAAATCATTATAATCAGAAGCCCTTAAATTGATGACAAGATCATCAGATCAGTGATATTTGGGACAACCCTAATCCACAGTGAGCCCTTCCAATCTCCCTACTATGTGATTGGCATGCATCTAGTTGGGCCGCACATCAAGGGTTTGCATGACACTGCTGCACTGAATTCTTGCTATTTTTTCCTCTGCATGTACATATTACAAGTGTGGGTAAAGACGAGAAACTGAAAGCAATAGTACTTAATATTTTGAGTAAAACGGTCATACCAGCAGAATAAGAAGCAATCCACAGCAGCAGAACAATTTGTGTAATGATAGAGAAGCAAAGTTTTTAGCAGTATTTATGTTGAATCGCACACGGTGTCCCTCAATTCACGGCCCTTGGTTTCCAGCGGGAAGATTAAAACAGCAATGCCCGAAAAAAGAAGTACAATTTCAAACAGTACAATGGATATAGTTTGATGACAGCCATGGACCAAACTGACTGCTACAAGAGGGCAAATCATCCCACCAATTCTTCCTATGGAGCTTGCAGCTCCAACACCGGTTGTCCTTACCGAGGTTGGGTATATCTATGTAGAAAAACAGAACAACATAAAAACAAACAATTTGAAGATCAGAAAAATCTAATGCATGCATGCAAAAGTGGGACACCCAGCAATTAAAATTTTCAGATTGGATTTTCCACTGTAATATTAGCTTGCTTGTTGGTTAGAACTGGCATGCACCACATGCAGTTTAAACAAGGTATTCAATTTTAGGGGTGAAAGACACCAGAAACATGAATTAAAATGCATTAAAAATTGTTGGACTATCCATTATCCTAGGTTATACAAAACCAATTTTGCAACACTGGCATTTCTCATTATAAGGGTATTGATTTCGAAGCATGGAGGTGTTGCCCACGTTCCCTCTAATTGTCATTTTTTAAGGTTCTTGAAACAGCTATTTTCAAGGACTAACCTCTGGAGCATAAATGTACACAACGGTGAAGGTTCCCGTAATACACATGCGAGCTCCAAACAGTAGACCTGTTGTTAAAATCTCAGGCTGATGGACTAGCAGCGGGAGAAGAAAAATGCAACCCAGGAAAAACATAGCCGACATTGAAAGCTTGCGGCCAACCCTGTCGACAATTGCTGCTGATAAGAGAAGCCCAGGAATCTCTGAAAGAAGTTTTGAGGTAAAAATGGCACTTAACCTTCTTCAAGTAAAAGTGAGTCAGAACCTACAGGGAAGAACAAATGTGCCATAACTGAAACATAAGAACAGAAATTTTTACAAAAACATACCTGCAAAACTAGTAACTAAAACATCCCTGTAGAGGTTGGCATTCTTGGAGTTCTCTGGATGCAGGGAGTTTGATGGACATTTACTATTCCCATTGCTTAATTTGGTAGTCAGCAAGACAAGGCCATAATACGAGAAGGCGTTTCCAAAGAATACCACCCACAGGAGTATAGTTGATTTGGCTAATTTTGGAGAAAACAACATAAACAGTGAACCAAACACTCCCATTTTAGATTCAGTGTCCTCATTATTGGCAGGTTCATATTTTTCTAGAGAAAGCAAATGAGCATCTTCGGATGCGAATTTCTCATCTAGCTCAATAGCATGATCAGAAACAAGTTTGCCGGGAGGAAGTTTCTTTTTGTTGACTCTTGCCACAATCTCTAGAACATGATGTGCATCACTTGTTCTACCTTTGAAGCAGAGGTATCTGGGTGATTCTGGTACGACTCCATAAAATACAAGCAAAATGGATGATGGTAAAGAAGAAAGTGCCAGTAGCCATCTCCAACCCAATGTTGGCATAATAACCTAAAGAATAACAAGGAAAAAGAATGACAATTAAAAGTTCAAACTGATGAGACATTTATAGGGAAAAAAAGGTCTACAAGAGGTGAACCAAGGTAGACCCAATGACCTTTACCCTACCACAGGGTTTCCAAGTGTTGGACCAAAGCAAGAAGGATTCTTGGGATTTATGCACAAACTCCTTGTTTGGTCAACTGATAATCTTACCACTAATCTTGGTCGTGATTTTACATGACTCAATAGTCTTATTTAAAACTGGGTCAGTCACCTTTTCTCATAAATTAGTGCTGTGAATAGTTTTCTTCACTTGTTTTCTCCACCTGTTTAATGTCCCCTTAGTCATGATATCAAGTGACGTCATGTTTAAATGTCTTAGTCATGATCATTATATTGTTAGTCATGACAGAAAGAATTTTATTTTCAGAAACAGTATTAACAGAAAGATTGGATGAATATCATTGTAAAAGATTCCTCTCTAGGCATGTTCATTATATTGTTATCTTTATTTTCAGAATATTGTTCACAAGGAGATTGGATGAACATCATTGTAAATGATCCCTCTCCTAGGTGTGAGTAGACTCAAAGGTCTTTATGTTGTATTCTACATCATTTTTGGTATTCTGCAATCTAACAGAATTTCAGCTTCATGTGCTTTCTTGTGTGGTCGTGAGTCATGACTTAATAAAGGATAAGATTGGCTTGGCCTAAACTCAGGTTACAGGTAAATTTAAATAATTACTATTCAAAACTTGGATTTATAACAACATTGAATCTAAACAACCGATATAATGGGCAGCAAGACAACCTTATACATCATGATAATACCCAGATACCTAGCAACTTGTTCAAAGAAAAAACTATCATAAGATGTAATAACTTTCAATAGGATGGCCATTCTTCTAAATTTCCAACAGCAATGAGATTGTATCCAAGGATGATTACAAAGCTATATATGTATTTACATGTATTGAACTAGACCATCTTAACTAAGTTCTGGCTATTGGAAACATGACTTGCTAACTGCGGACTCGGTCACAACTTGGTGGGATAAGGAATGGAGTCAACTTGGTGACTCAGAGAGTCAAATCAGGAAATGAAGTTAATTTTACTAAATTAAAAATATGGAAAAAATTATAGAGAATTGATAGATGATTGTACTTTATGCAACAAAATATAATAAATAATGAAATGTCGGTCATATTTTTTAAGTTTTAAAGGTAATAGATGAAAAGTATTTGAGAAGAGATTAGATGAGTAAAAAAGGAAAGAACTAGAACTGGACTTCAAATGCATATGATTTTTTTTTAATAAAGTTTTGCTTGGTTAAAGGGCCATCCATTGTTGTGGAGACTCACGCAGCAAAAATGCACAAAATCTAAAATAAATAACAAGGAAAGAAAGTAAATCAAGAGAAAGAGGACACAACAATTTATGTGGTTCGGCTTGTTCATGAAGTTTCCTATGCACCATGCCATGTTGTGTTTTTGTGCAGGTGTGAGTGGGCAACGCAAGGCGGCCCCATGCCGCGTAGTAGTCTTGTGCGGGGGTGTAATTCGGATCTGGCCGGTGTCCTAGCCGGTGGGTTTTTTTTTTTTTTTTTTTTTTTTTTTTTTGCAGGGGTGGGTGGGGAGTAGTTGTTGGTGCAGTTTCCTATCGCCAATTGGTTTTGGGATTACTAGCTAGCAACTTTGTCACCTACATCCATGGGGTAGCAATCCAAGATTTCTTCTTTATTGATAACAGGAGAACATTACAAGAATTTTATCTCTCACACACACATCATTAGCACTCTCACAACCTCTAGAGCTTCAGGAGAATTCATTCTACAATGATACACATGCTCTCTCCAAGGTCTCACACACTAGGGTTCTTTACATATATATAGAGTTGGTGAGATCCACAATTAAAAGTCTCACTACTAATTACAACTCAAACACTAATGCCAAATTAGAAAGTCCTAATTAGAAAGAAACTCAGCTTCACTACAAGATAGAAAGCCAACTCAAACTTTCCATAACATTCTCCCACTTGAAGACGAGTTTCTTTAACACTATGAAAAACACCTGATGATCCTCTGCCCTTATGTCACCGACCATCACACGACAGCAACCTCAAGAGATGTCCTGCACCACACAATCTTCTCCCTTGCGACAGGCATAGTCATCATACCAACAATATTGTCGTTGGTATGAGTCTTCTGCATAAAGACCTTCCCTTCTTCCACAATGTCACGAACAAACTGATACTGAACATCAATGTGCTTTGTATGAGCGTGATATACTGGATTCTTTACTAATTGTATAGTGCTCTAATTGTGACAATTAATTACCACTTTCTTTTGATAGACCCCAAACTCTTCAAGTAATCTTGTTTAACCATATGACCTCCTTGCATGCATGAGTGGCTTCCATATATTCAGCTTCCGTTGCAGATAATGCAACGATAAATTGAAAGTGACATACACACCACAGCAGGCATAAGACTTCCTACTGCCGACGAGCATGGTACTCGAGACATCTTCCAAATCTGCTTCATTACCAGGACACTGGTTGGAAGAAAGTTTGCAACCAACAGAAAATGGAGTACTGACTGATTTCGAATTTTGCATATTGAAGCGGCTCAGAATTCTCTCAACATAACTCTTTTAAGTCACCCAGACTTCTCTGTTCTTTCTGTCCCTGAGTACTGTCATCAAAAGTATCTGATTCACTGCCCCCAGATATTTCATATCAAATTCCCCGGCTAACTAAGCTTTCAACATCACAATGTCTTCTTTAGAAGTACCAACAACCAACACGTCATCAACATATAATAAGATTATGAAGCCACCATTGCTAAAACCTCAAAAGTAAGCAAAATGATCCGCCTCACATCTTCTAAATCCCAATCTCACAATGAAAGAATCAAACTGCCCATACCAATACCTCAACGCCAGTATGAGACCGTATAGCGGTTTGGTCATATTCTACAAACCAAATTCTTATTGTTTTTCTTCAACAAAGCCTTCAGGCCAGGCCATATCAGTTTTCTCATCGAGATTTTTCATTCAAATATGCTGTTTAACATCAAGTTGCCATGCTTAAAACAACGCGAACAATATTCAAACAAACAATTGGAGAGAAATTCATTAAAGTCGATACCTGATTTCTAAGCATACCCGTTTGCTACCAATCGGGCACTATACCTTTTCATATTTCTGTTTGCTTCCTTCTTGAGCTTGTAGACCCATCGGCAACCAATGGCTTTCCGACCTTTAGGTAACTCAACTAGTTCCTAAGTCTGTTTTATCTAAAGCTTCCATCTCCTCTTCCATGGACATTCATCACTACGCTGCATGTACATATCCGCATGCTTCTTTGTCCGAAGTGGGTTCATGCTCCTCTAATATGCAAACATAAGCTGTCATAGTCTTGGAGCCATGCGGGTGCTCGTCGATTTCTCAACGGTCGGCCTTGATTTTCAAGTGTCTAGGCCTAACCATCATGCTCATCATCAATTGTTTCTTCATCATTTACCACATCACCTAAACTGTTAGGTATACTCAGTAAATTTTCAAAAGACTTGACTTCAATCATCTCTATCATTCATGTGTTAGAACTCAACTTCTCTTTCTGCATTGAATCTTCATTGAAGACTACATCTTGGTTAATAACAATCTTGTGGGCAGTAGGATCCCAGAATCTGTACCCCTTTGTTCCATCTACATAGCCAAGAAAAATGAATCTTTCGGACCTAGCATCCAGCTTAGTCCTCTTTCCTTTGGGAACCCAAACATAAGCATCAAAACCAAAAGTATGCAAGAAGGAATAATTAACAGGTTTTCTTGTCCATACCACTTGCAGAATCTTGCATTCATGAGCGGTAATGGGAGATCCAGACAACACGCAGTATACACTGCCTCTGCCTAAAAATACTACTCCAAGCAACACTCAACATACTTCTCGCCCGTTCCATAAGAGTACTGGTCATCTGCTCGGATACCCCATTCTGTTGTGGAGAGCTAGCAACTGTATATTGTCTATGTCATGCTAACTGCAAGAATCCCTGAACTCATTCAAGGTATACTCTCCTCCATTATTGGTTCTCTGACACTTAATTTTCCTTTCTTTCTGATTTTCCACCAAAGCTTTAAACGTCTTGAAAAATGAGAATGTATCAGATTTCTTCTTTAGCATGTAAACCCATACTTCTCTTGAAAAAACCACCAATAAAAAAAGAAAAGAAAATACAATGCACCACCTTTATATGCAACTGGGGGCTTCCCACGTGTCAGAACGGATTAATTCTAATTTCTAACACATCTTTGGTTTTAGCAGTTGATGTGGGGAAACTAGCTCTGTGTTGTTTACCAAACAAACAATCTTCACAAAAATCTAAACTTACAGCCAGGAAGCAAATTAAGGTTTAGGAGTACCTTTAGCCCATGCTTGCTCATGTACCTCAGTTGTCTATACCATGTCATGACTGAATTTGTTTCATTATTAACCATAATAGCATCGTCAATCACTGTATCCCCAACCAACCAATATAAATTTCCTTGTAGTTCCCCTCTTCCAACAATGAGTGCACCTTTTGCAATCTTTAGATGACCATTCTCTGCAGTAAACTTGTAACCATCCTGACCAAATCTTCCCAAAGACGAGATTCTTTTGCAGACTTGGAATGCGCCCGACATCTGAGATTGTGCATGTCACGCCATCAAACATTGTGATTCTGGTGTCTCCAGTTCCAACAGTTTTACAAGTACTGTTGTCACCCATAAAAATAGTTCCACCATCGCACAGCCATTAAGTATAGAACCAGTCCCTCCATGGCGTCATGTGAAATGACGCTCTAGAATCCAAAATTCACTCAGTGTGTGAACTATCATGTGGAAGAATAGATAGCGCTTCACCATCTTCAGATAAAAATCTTTCCTTCTCTTCTGCCAAATTCCCTAGGGAATTCTTCGAACTGGATTCCAGTTTATTCAAATCAGACTTGGACTAATCCTGATTTACTTTCTTGTTTTTGTAATCTTTTCTCAAGTGACCTTTCTTCTAATAATTTCAACATCTGACAGTCTTATGCCCCCTCAACATGGACCTTGAGTTATCTCTCCCATCATATCCCTTTTTGGTAGATCTATCTGTCACTGTCATCGCCTCACCAGAAGAACTCACACCTCCTTTCCTGCGAGACTCCTCAGATAGCAATAAGGACACCATGGAATCCACAGTGAGGTCCATGGTATTAGAAATATTCATTATCCCATCCCATAAATCAGACATCGTGCAGAACAACAGAGAAGCTTTTTCCTCTTCAATTTTAACACCATCAACAATCAATCTACTAACAAGAGTTTTAAATTAATTCAAATGTTCTTGCAGAGAAGATAAATCTTTCATCCTTCGATTGCAAAATTGCCTGTGGAGAAATTTTCTATTTGACATTTTCTTCCCCTCATACTGTTGTTTAAATTTATCCCACGAAACCTTGGTCGAGGTTTCTTCAAATTTATTAAATACAATCGATTTATAAATGGCAAGAAGAATATCAGCCATCACCAATTCATCTTTTTTTATTAAACTCTTTCAGTCATAGTTTCAATTTTAGTTTCCTTACCTTATATTGTGATTGCACACCCCCTCTTTCCCCAGTATTGCTATCATCTTCAATGAAGTATCCTCTTTTGTTCTTATGTTTCCTATATAGTCTTCCTTTAAAAGTATGCTAAATTATTACCTCCACTGTTCTGCTAAATTATTACCTCCACTGTTCTTTGATATCATTGTCCTTCACTAGAACCTTTTGGTCATTGCTCTTAATACATTTGACATGATCTAAGTCCCTACTTTTCCTTTCTCTTTATTTTGCAAGCTTAAAAAACTCCAATTTCATTCTCTTGTTCCCAACCTATTATATAAGTCATCATATGCTTTGAACTTTGCATCACTTACTACTTTCTTAGCTTCTTTCTTTGCCTTCTTATACATCTCGTAGTTTCCCACCATATTCCTAATCCCCTATCAAACTTTAAAACGTCTCTTCTCTCGAACAGCTTCCTTAACCTCTACACTCCACCACCAGATTTCTTTGTTACAGTGTATTTTCCTTTTCAGCTCTCCAAGCACCTCTTTTGCAGCCTTCCTAATACAATTAGCCATTTGTTTCCATATCGCTGTCATTTCTCTCTCGAATCTCCAATCTCCCTCCTCAATCACTTTACCCTTAAATATTGTTATTCTTTCTGCTTTCAAATCCCTCCACCTTGTTTTAGGGTACATTTATTTACTACTACTTTTTTCTACATCTAATGCAAGTAGCTAAAACTACTAACGTATGTTGTGTGCTCAAACTCTCGCTTGGAATAACCTTACAGTCTTTACAAGCCAATTGGTTGTGTTTTCTAGCTACAAAAAAGTCTATTTGGCTCCTGCTAGTTCCATTTTTATAAGTAATTAAATGCTCCTCTCTCTTTTTAAAACAGGTGTTTGCTATTACAAGGTCAAATGCTAATACAAAGTCCAAGATAGTGTCTCCTAAATCGTTATTTTCTCCAAATCCTTGTCCTCCATGCAGTCTCTCATATCCTTTACTATCCTTTCCTACACGCCCATTTAAGTCCCCTCCTACGAAAATCTTTTCACTAGTTGGAATTTCTCATAGCAAACCATCCATTTCCTCCCAACAAATTGGCTCTTGACACTTTCATCTAATCTTTCTTGGGGAGCATATGCACTAATGATATGAATTATGTCTTCCTTTAACACTAATTTAATTGCTCATTAATTCGCATGTGAGACCCATAATTTATTAATTTGAACAATTACATAGATTGACGACCTAGATACTTCATAGTAACCAAATAATATGTAGGTACGGTGTGGCTAGTTAGACCAAGTTCTACACAACTTTTGTATATGTACAAAAATCCAAATTAAAATAAAATTTTAACAATGTGTAACTAAATGGTAAGCAACTCCAGATTTCCATGAGATGTCTTGGATTTGAGTTTTTCATCCTTATTTTTTCCCCTTTCCTTTTACCATTCAAAAAAAATAAACTTCCCATTTCCTTTTGTATTTTCGAAAGTAACAAAAAATTTATTAAAAAAACTGAACATTCGAGACCATTACAGAAGATCTACAAAAGCAAAACGATGCAAATAGAAAAACAAGCAATGCCCATGTAAAACATTACATCACTAAAAGAAACATAGAGCATCTGAAACTAACATCATAGTTGAACACCTGACACCATCCTTTATTAAGAGAATCAGCCACTGAATTAACACTGCACTTGACATGAACACAGGAGACTTTTAAGCTCGAAAGCTAATCGGAGCACCTCCTCAGTAGCGTCGGCCATACATGTAATATCCCAGAATCCCCATATTAGGAATTTGATAATTTCATATATATATATATATATATGTATATGTATTTAATTTCCATGATTTTCTTGAATTTATTGGAATATTAAATTTTCCCTGGATATACAATCTATTTTGTGACTGTATAAAGAATTAATTAATTGAGTGATTATTATTATTAATGTGAATACAATATTTATGACATAGATAATATTATTAATGATGGTCTGACTCTCATTTGGGTGCGCCCATGAGAATCAACGACATAATTAATGTCAGTAAGGTTTTTCCAGGGGTACCACCCCTGGATAAGGACCCCAGAATCCCCATACTAGGAATTTGATAATTTCATATATATATATATATATATGTATATGTATTTAATTTCCATGATTTTCTTGAATTTATTGGAATATTAAATTTTCCCTGGATATACAATCTATTTTATGACTATATAAAGAATTAATTAATTGAGTGATTATTATTATTAATGTGAATACAATATTTATGACATAGATAATATTATTAATGATGGTCTGACTCTCATTTGGGTGCGCCCGTGAGAATCAACGACATAATTAATGTCAGTAAGGTTTTTCCAGGGGTACCACCCCTGGATAAGGACCCCAGTGGCATGATCCACGTCTTTCGGATCTGGAAAGTAACCCTTTTGGGGAACCCGCTATGTTAATCATCTCTTTCAAAAGACCTATTAGGGTTTACGATTTATTTTCAAGTCATCTTGGTAGGGGCCCATTGGTTGAACTAGTAGGATTTAGTTATAAAATACTTGGGATATGGGACCCATGTTTAATTGACAAAAGAAATACAGAGAGAGGTACACAAATCCGGAGACCACTACAAGATACCACACAAAACCCAAAGCAATATGTATATTGCTGCACGACCTAAAAATCAATATTTCCTACTTCGATTGCCCTAGTTCCCTCAAAACGACCACTTCTTCTGTCCCTCTCTTCCATCTCATTCTCCTAGAAACCCTAACCCTCAGAGTTTCGACAAGAAAGAGGAGGAAAACGAGGAGGAGGAGAAGAAAACCTGCTGATCCCAGACTTTGTTAATGACATAATCCACCCTCAAGTTAATCTAGCCACATGATCCTATACCAGGTGAGGGAATACTCCAATATACTTGCATACATGGTTCTAATTAGTTTTTTCCTAGTTTTTTTAATCTTAGGAACCTATTACATATGAAACCATAGTCAGATGATGGAAACTTGATGTAGTTAATAGACCAATGTTGCAGAATGACCTAAAAAGGTGCTACTACTAAACCCAGTGGCCAAACTTGTAATATCTTGGACCCTCTGTGGGGCCCAAAGTTTTTCAGCCAGTTAGTAATTAAATTGTGGGCCATATGTTTAAGATTTTATTATTTAACTTGATTGGTGAGCCCAAGATTTTAGTAAGGAATTAAAATGACCTTAGGTGGTACCCTTGGTTTTAAGTTATGTAAGTATTAGAATAGTGGGACCCGTTGTTGCATTATAACTAGGAATCTATCCTTGAGTGTGCACCAACTCCAAGCCTAAGAGGGACTTGCACATGATTCTCTAGGTGGATCCCCTTGTGTGTATAATACTCCTAGTAGGAGTCAAACCCTAGTCTACCATATAACCCTAATATCACCTCTATTTTGCATTATTCTACCTCTTATCCCTAATTCCTCAAGAGAAAACCCTAAGAGAGATTATGATTCAAATTTGAAAGTCGTTACTTCAATTCTCATTAACATGAATAAAATACTTGGCCTACTAGCATACTCATTAATGAAATTCAGATTACGATTGTATGCATAAGGGGTCACATTCCAATCTATCAACATGTCCCATACAATGATGGGGTTCCCATAAGGTTCCACTCATGATTGGCCATGGCCAAACCACATTGTGTGGTTTGGCCAAAACCAGTCTTCCACAGAGATCCAGCCAACACATAGAATGTAGAATAATAGTGCAATTGGGTTTAAATTCATCATTCTCAAGGTGGTCTTGGAAATCTTCTCCCTAAAGATCCTCATCAACATAATCAACTTCTATTTGCATTCATGATTACTATCATAGGTAGGAGATGACATGTTTTCATTGTTGGGAAGTTTCACATTGCCTAAGTAATAGGCTTGACATGTCTTAATATACCTGTATGGGTCTTCCACCTATCAGCTTAAGCTTTTGGGTTGGTATATGGTTTATGACATGGTATCAGAGCAGGTTCCGATCCCGTTGTTCTTGTGGAGCCCACATGGCCGTCATTCTTGTGTAGCCCACGTGACAGGCTCGTCCATGAAATTTGTTGGGTCTGCACGTGAGGGGGAGTGTTGAGAAGTCTCACATCGCCTAAATAATAGGCTTGACATGTCTTAATATACCTGTATGGGCCTTCCACCTATCAGCTTAAGCTTTCGGGTTGGTATATGGTTTATGACATTCATTACCTAAGGGAATATCTAAATTCAAATATATATATATATATATATATATATATACATTAAATTCCCAATTTCCACATGTATTAGTATGAATCACCATTGCAAAGTTCAAACATTCAAACCCTAGTACAAGAGTATCCAATCTAGGGTTCCAATCATGGCGCTAAGAAAAAAAAAAAACAAATCGAGAAAATGTTACTGTAGCGGATCACTGTAGCATGTGCTTTCTTGGAATTGATGTTGCCAGATCCAAGGACAATATTGCCATCTCACAATGCAAGTTTACATTGAATCTCCTCGAAGAAATAGGAAAATTAGGAGCCACACCAATTGACACCTCAGTTGAGCAAAACGATGGGCTGTACTCTCACAGTGGAAAATTACTCATGACCCAAAATCATACAAGAGGCTAGTGGGAAAGTTAATCTACCTATACATAACCAGGCCAGGCATTTTCTATGTAGTTAGCTTAGTTAGCCAAGGTCTACTCACTTGGCTGTAGTTCACAGAATTCTCACATACTTAAAAGGGTCACCAGGACAAGGTATCTTATGACATGGGCATGTGAGAGCATAAGCATATGTCAATGCTGATTAGGCTGGGTGAAAAACAATTAGAAGACACTCCCGGTCATTATACTATGGTTTTCTTGGAAAAGTAATAAAAAGTAGTTACTACATGATCAGCTGAATCTAAGTATCCAGCCACTGCCCATGGATGCTGTGAGTCGTTATGGTTAAGGATATTGTTAGAACAAATGGGCTTCAAGCAAGTTGGACCTACTGCATTGTGACAGTGATTCAGCAATTAAAATAGCTAAGAATCTAGTACATCATGAGAAAACAAACCATATGAGAGTTGATTGTCACCGCACCAGGGAAAAAACTAAAGAAAAATAAGTCATGCTGGCATATACAAGCACAGTTGATCAATAACAAATTTCCTTACAAACGCAGTTAGCAGGAAGCAGTTAAATGATGTTTTGTCCAAGCTGGGCATAGTGGATATGTATGCATCAGCTTGAGGGGGAGTGTTGTGTGTTAGGGAGTAAGATTATTTGTAAATCAACAAGCTTCAAAGAGTTTTTCTGTAATTGTTGGAAATCATGACTTTTTTTTTTAATTTGAAAGTCTGAGAAATTAATATATAGAAGTGGTCGCCCAACCCTATAGGGTACGACTATATTCTCTTTCCCTCTCAATTCCCTCACTTTCTGTTCTTTTTCTCTCTTTTCTACTCTAGGGTTTTTAAATTATAATTTATTAACCTTCTTGGAAAAAACACAAGATATCTTGACACTAAACAATTCAACTACTATGACAAAGGCTCACTGTGATTATCTTACAAGAAAATTATCACTTTGGTCTTCTCTGCATCAGTTTGAGGGACAGTGTAGAGATAAAGAATGCCCACAGGCCCAAAGCCCAGATTCTTCACAAGCCCCACAACCCACAGGCTCAAGGCTTAAGTTGCTAATAGTTCATTTTTATCTGCAGTAACTGTTGCAATCTCATAGATTAGATAGGAGATATTTTGTAGACCACTAGGAAGTAGTTTCCTTTATTCTCTCAACTTCCCTCAATGTAAATCTATTGTAAAAACCTCTTTATAAATAGTTGATACATATACCCAAGAGGGATATGATTCTTTTCCCTATCTTTGTTTGTCAGTAACAAAGAGACCATGCTAAAGTGAACTTTTTGTAGTCTTTTTGTTATAATTTTGAACAACTCGACCATAGGTCAAATTTGTAAAATTCACTTTTGCTTAATACCTTAATTATACTAAAAATCCCATTCCCTTGAGTAGAGGGGCTAAACTCAATTGCCACATAGAACCCAACAAAAAATAGTTTCAAATTCACATTTCTAACAAAACTTGAAAGTTAAAAAAGTAAAAATAATTCATGCAAATTAGTAACTAATAAAATCGCATGATGAAATATTACAGATAACGGAACTATAAATTGCCATACCCATGCCATTGAAGCCTCCAAAACTGTGCCTACAGTCCAGAACGCTGAAAAAACCACCATCCAAGTACCTCTATTTGGTGCAGGGATAAACTCTAGAAACCATGATGAAAGAACAGGGCCACCTCCTAACCCAACACCAACTAAACATCGAAGAGCAATCAATGAAATATAATTTGGGGCGAAAGTACTAAGAAAACCAGCCCCGCCGGTGACCAATGCTGTAATAAGGAACCCATTCCTAAACAACCAAAATGAAAACAAATCCATAACTTTGAAGCACTATAAGTTTACAATAAAAAATGAAACCATATATATATGGGAGATACTTTTATGAGAGCATCTCTGACCTTACTATGAGAGATAAGGTTTGTATATATATATATATATATATATATGGGAGATGCTCCTATGAGAGCATCTCTCACCTTACTATGAGAGATAAGGTGGGGGCCCTCACATCCATATCAAATGCCAACAATTTAAGTGTGAGGGCCCCCACCTTTATCTCTCATAGTAAGGTGAGAGATGCTCTCATAGGAGCATCTCCCATATATATATATATATAATGAAATTCTATTATATGAGCCCCATCTTGTCAGGCCATGCTACAATCAATCGAACCCATTCACACTCACAAGTGCCACATTAATTGAAATTCACCCCAAAATTTAACACACACCCAACCTATATCCACCACTGGATTAGGACACTTCTCTAAAATCCTTTGTCCACAGATCTTTTAGGCCTTAACTTCCAGTCTGCAATGGTAAAATTAGGCTGCTTTTGGGAGCAAAATCCATAGAACTTGGAATTTTCTACAGTCCCCGTTGATGGTGGGATTCATACAAGTGGTTTGGGTGGACCAATAGTCCAATTACTTTTAAGGGGCTCATTTGAATGGGTGCTAATGAATGAGGGTGACGAGATGTGGAAATATCATAGGAGTGTGTAAAGTTTTAGCCCCAAACAAGCCACAAAACCCAAAAAACTATTAAATAAAAAATAATCCAATTACACTCAAGTTTCTAAAACTCCAATTCATGCCCTAAAGCTAAGTTGTATCTGTCACACCCTTCATGAAACAACTAGCAATGTTGGCCCATTCACACCCTATAGCTCCTTCGTTTGTCTAAGTCAGATAGTGCGGACACAGCCAACACAAAGGATTTATCCAATTCTCATATGACTTGGCCAAGTCTAATACAAATGTGTATTGGAAGTGTGTGTGTGCGTGGGGGGGGGGGGGGGGGGGGGAGCTGCTCCTATGAGAGATGCTCTTACCTTACTATGAGAGATAAGGTGGGGGCCCTCACATCCAAATCCAATGCCAAGAACTTAAATGTGATGGCCCACACCCCTATCTCTCATATAAGGTGAGAGATATCTCTCATAGGAGCATCTCCCTATATATATATATATATATATGGGGGACATTCATGTGCATCCATCCCTCACCATGGGGTGAGGGACACTTACATGGCTTTCCCTCTTTGCACATGAACATTATTTTTCTGCATATGACCATATATAGCTTTCCTCTTTTACACATGAATATTTCCAATTATGTAAGTGTCTCACCCTATGGTGAGAGATTCCCTCACCATAGGGTGAGGGACACTTACATGGCTTTCCCTCTTTGCACACGAACATTCTTTTTCTGCATATGACCATATATAGCTTTCCTCTTTTACACATGAATATTTCCAATTATGTAAGTGTCTGTCACCCCATGGTGAGAGATGGATGCACATGAATATTCTCTTACATATGTGAGAGATGCTCCTATGAGAGCATCTCTCACCTTACAATGAGAGATAGGGTGGGTGCCCTCACATCCATATCCAATGCCAACAACTTAAATGTGAGGGGCCCCACCCCTATCTCTCATAGGAGCATCTCCCTATATAAATATATATAGAGAGAGAGAGAGACATGAGATAGATGGACCCTACCTACCTTCGTCCATGTTTATCTGAAACTATGCCCCATGAATATGCTCCAACTAGCATGCCAGCAAAAACAACACTAGTGATTAGGCTCTCTTCTTGTGAAGAGAGGCCCCACTCGGACTGAACGGCTGGTCCTACAAAAGAAAGAAGCATCATTTCCATTGCTTCTGCCACCCAACCCATCCCAGCATATACAAGCATGAGGCCTTGGAACTTCCCAAATCCCATGGCCACAAGTGCTTCATCCACAGTATATGTGGAGCTCCTTTCTCCCATCTGTGAAAGAAACAGACAAGAAAAATCATAAGTTACAGCATTAAAGTGTCTTCTTAAAGCATGGAAACATAAATTTCCTTTAATATGATTCCAACCTGTCCACGCCACAAATAGAGTTGTCATTTATTATCTTTCATCGAACACTCGTACAAAAACAAATTCACTTCACGGTTAAAAATTACATATTGGATGTTAGAGCAACTGATACAATAAATAAATGTTTTTGTAGGCCCAATAAATGAAACATATTATTAACAATATTTTGAGATAATCACAAAGAACTCCATCGATAGGATGGGAAGTCCAAAGGGAGCCATTAGACAATATCGTATCACATGGTTAGTTAAACACTCCAGTCTTTTAACTCCCAAGTTTACAATTTTATGCGCTACATCATTCAGATTGCTATCCACATTTAGGGTTTTTATCTCTAATGAGAAACCGGTGATTCTATTCTGATGACCACAAAAGACAGACTCCAAGAGTTGTATCCCACAAGAGACTCTAATTAAACTTCACCAAACATTTTTATGACTTAGCAGACGCTAAGATGCAACAGAAAAGGTGACATGCTACAGTAAAACCAGGTTGTAGTGAGAATTGGGTTAGTATCGGCTACAACATCCCATGTGTAAGACCCTGACCCTAATCAATCGTGATTATTGTAATTCAATTGTGTTTAGATGCTAATTAAGTAGGCTTTCATGCTAGAATGTCAATTGGGTTAGTTTGCTTTCAATTAGACTGGGTTTCGGGCTTAGAAGTTTAGTTTTGGCAATCCGGGAATTGCCAAGGGTATTTTGGTTATTTTCAGAATAGTGTGATTTTGGCTTCATTGGGTAGAAGTTTTTATTTCGAGAAACTTTCGTGAAGGAACCATAGCAATTCGAGACTATTCATGATATGCTTTTCAACGGCTAATGGCATTCTCATAAATTTCCAAAAGCTACTTTATAAAATCAGTCCTCTCCTTCCTCTCTCTTTTTTTCCTTCCCCTGCAAGTGAGAACCGAGAGCTCCAATCGGCTACTCCAATCGGCTACTGTTGTTGCATCCCCTCTTCTTCTCTATTTCCTCTCCAAATCAAGATTTCAATCCGTGGAACCTCCTCTCGGCCACATGATCATCTTCAACCCATTTTCCATCAAATTAAAGTTTGGCAACCACCTCTTCCTTCAATTTGGAGTTTCATTCGGCTACTCAAAAGGTAAGGGATCTTTCCCATCTTCCAGATCCTTGTTCTACGATCCATTTCCACCATGAATCTCAAGTTTCATGGCCTAATTCCTTTCCAATGTTCTTTCTTTTTTTTTTTTTTTTTGGCATTTTGGTGATGGATTTTTGGGGAAAAACGAGTTTGGGAAGACTGGCAGTTAGCTTGAGATTCTCGGCGATTTCAATAGGTTAGAAGAGTGCTTGGGGTAGTGTTTTGAAGTCAAACCAAGGCAAGTATACATTTATATGATTTTTATGTCATGTATGTCTATTTATTTGATTCCTTATGTTAATCATGTTTGGATACCTCTATTAAATCTCATTTTGTAAACGGACATTATAAGCATGTTAAGGGAATCCATAAGTTTAAAATTAACCAACGGATTGGACTAAAGAGGCTCAAATCGAGCCACTGATTACAATTGCCGAGCACTGTTGGGAGAAACTGCCCGAGGCTCGGTGCAGTCGGCGGTTTGTCATAGTGCAATTGGCGGTTCACCAAAATCCAGTGTAGTCAGCGATTTAGCCCAGTGCACTTGGCGGTTCATCTTTGTAACTAGTTTTCTGAGGATTTGACCCATTTCGACCTTGTTTGACCAAGGATCAACATTAGAAGCATCATTCTCACATGATGGAGATCAAGGACTTGAGATCTTGGTGAATAAAGTCCCCAAACTCAATTGGCTATTGTAACCAGGCTTAGTGCAGTCGGCCATTTACCTTTACTCACTCAGCCATTGACCTCAGCCCCACGTCCTTTAAGCCCCGTTTGGTAATTTTACCGTAAAATAAAGATAAAGTAAAGCATCAAAATCAAGAGAGAATAATTTATAAATGGGTTATGATGGTATTTTGTTTTTAGTTGTTTGGTATGAAATCTTTTTTACTTTTTGTATAGAAATGTAGAGTTTTTTTTGTTTTTTAGTGGAGAAAAGAGGTTGATTTTTTTTCGTTCTTTTTAAAAGGGGGCAATTTTGAAAAAGTGTACTTTTGATGTGACCCCTTGTTTGAAAAATGGAGCCTTTACTTGACTTTTACTAAACTAGTAAAGTGACAAATGGGCCCTTAGGCAATTGGCCCCACTCTAGGTTTTCTCATAATTTTTCCTTAGCAGTTGTGAACCAAGGGACCACTAAAACCATCTAGGTTTCAGGGGCATTGTCCTTGAACCCCTAGCAAGGGCGCGCAGCCCCCTACACCCCCAGCAAGTTCGGGATGGAGCACGACCCGCTTTAGCAGAGCCATTGTTATCTATGACCAGTAAAACCTTGGACTTCAATTAGACATGGTATGAGCATGAGACCAAGCATGAATAATGTTTGGGGAAATTCTGAACGCACTATGGGTTTTTCTGAACACAACCATTTTTTTTTTTTTTTTTGTTTATTTACACATGACGAAAATACCCATAAGTTCCGTGCATATCTCATGTGCACGGGTGTGAAACGCCGTGCACATGGGGTTTCCCAGCCGTGCACTTCTTTTTGTGCACAGGGTTTCACAGCCGTGCACCTCTTTATGTGCATGGCTCTGAAACTCCATGCACCCCACCAGTGAGCGATACACATGAAGAAAGAGGAGAAGATGGTCGCTGGTAATGGTGGGGCAAAGAAGGGAGCTCGTCGGTGATGGGGTGGCCGTCGGAGTTCAGTTGCAGCAGGTGGGAGGGGAATAGAAGAGGAGAAGAGAAGAGAATAAGAGAAGAGGAGAAGAAACCGCTTTGCTCACCGAAAGGAGAAGAAAGGGAAGCTCGCCGGTGATGGTGGGGCAAAGAGGGGAGCTCGCCGGAGGGAGAGATGGTCGCCCGGTGATGGGGCGGCCATCAGGGTTTGGTCGCAGGAAGTGGGAGGGGAAGAGAGAGGAGAAGAAAAGAAAATAGGAGATGAGAGGAGATGAGAGAACGGGAGAGGAGGGTATTTTGGGAATTATTGGGAAAGTGGGTGTGCTCAGCAAAACATGTGGGTGCAAATAGAATTTCCCTAATGTTTGAGCTAACATTCACCAATGCCTGGATACTTGTACAAGCCCAACGTATCCGCATCGGACCAATACAATACTTGTATTGGTACATGATACTACACCGATACTTCTAGGGCATAAGTTTGGCATATCCTACTTAGCAAGTCCATTATTTCATTTAGTTCTTTCAATTTTCTTACTTCTCAACATAGAAAATGTTAGAAAGAAACATAAAAAATAATAATCTCATTAATTCAAACGTGATCTAAAGGAAAAATTGGGACACCCATATCCGTATCCATGTCCTAGATTTCCTAAAGTGCAGAGTCATATCCCAGTCCCTATATCCACACCTGTATTCGTATCTGGGCATCATAGGTCCAGAAACATATGTTTGATCCATTAAAAAAAAAAAAAAAAAAAACGTATGTTTGAGAAAACACTACGTCAAGAGGATGGCTAATCATGATTTTGGGCACCATCGACCTTCAGGAGCACCAAGAACACATTATAGGGTATCCCATAACCTATAAGACCATAGAGTTGAATAGTGTTGTATCTCTCACACAAATAACAACAAATGACTTGGGTTGGGATTTGTAATCCATTCATTGACTTGTAAATTGATCGAGCACTAAGGTATACTACTGTGTTTAATTTTATTCACATGATTTGCACATGTATCTGTTATTTATTATTCAACTATTGTCTAGTATGTAACTGTACTATTACCAGACCATGTAACATGTACCCATGTCGGTCCGTAGAGCTTAGCTTGCATTCGTTCCTTCAGATGTGACAAGATCCAGACTTAAGGTTGATTTGGTTGGTGAGCTCGCAAATTTGCAATGCTACCTCCCAAATTGATCAGATCCGACTTATCTCTTTTCACCCATTTGGGTCCACTCTTACATGTCGAAATGCTGCTCAAATGGGTTTAGAATTGGTATGAGTTGGGTTGGACTTACTTGGACAATTTTAGGTTTCCTTCTCGTTCTACTAGTGTCTAGTCTTGTCAGTATTATCCTTGGGTACGGCTATAGTTATGAATGGAAGTACTTGGAAAACGACTACTCATAGGATTGTGTTTTGCTAGTCTCACTTGTCTCGGGAGTAGTGTCCTTATATCTATGGTTATCTTGTTATGTAATGAAAAAAGCCTAGCCGGAACCAATTTTCTTGGAATCTTGAGTCAGAAACCACTCAGCTGTATTAAGTCTCCCACAGCCAAAACCAATTTTCTTGGAATCTTGAGTCAGGCACCACTCAGCTATATTAAGTCTCCCACAGTTAATAATCCTTCTGTGGAAATGATTGTTATTCTGGCCAACTGCAGTATGGACATGTATATGTACAAAGATAAGAAATTCTTGAGGTGGAACAAACTTCGAACAGAATAATAAATCAGATTTTGCATGTTGCAGGCCGTGTAGGTGCAGCTTTTCGAATCTGGTGGTGGGGCCCACATGCACCACCTGATGAATGATCAGATCTGATGATCTGAAAGGGGGGCCCTTGGGCGACCTTAGCAGACCAGTCCCTTTTGTTATAGGTCCCTAATGGGCTTACAGATCCAGGTCCAGAAATCTGTCCGTGGGACGAGACACTGTCTGCAATATTATATGATGAACTTGGTAGTGGAAGACCCAATTTTAGATTAGAATTAGAAACTGGATTGCATACTGATTGTTTAATTACCATGTGATGTTCTGATGTCAAGTTACTGTGATACAAAAATGGAATCAAAACATATAAGAGGAAGGTAATATTTCTTTATTTGTTTGAATGGGTAACAAGTTCTCCCACGTAAGGAACTTATTGAAATAGTATGTATTAGCGGAGTCTTTTGGAGTAATGGTAGGAGTTATGCGTTGGAGTTGTTTTTTGAGTAGGTACTAATTTGGTTTATGAGGGGTGTGTAGTGTGTTAGTGGAGCCACCTTTTATGAGTTATCTTTGTAGATCGGTGTAACTGTTGGAGTTTGTATTTATGTTTAGTTGCAATGAAAGAAAGATATTGATTATCCAGTTTATCAAAACTCTTCCCTTGGTGCAATCTCCCATTTGAGATTTATCCCCTTATCTTCCTCTTTGAGCAGTGAAGATCTATTCTTCACCATAACTCGGAGTTTCCAAGAAAATCTCATAACAAATTGGTATCAAAGCATTGACCTGGGATGACAGAAGGAATACGAAGACTCCAAATGGTGGAATGACAATGAATCCTACAAAATTCTCAGAGAGAGCCGAAAGAGGCCTCTGAACGTCATGGTAAGTTGCTAATCGCAATACTACAACGAGTGGAGGATCTCCGTGTGGAGAATCTTCGGACTGCAAAAGCAACAATGTCAGCCGATCAAATTTAAAAGTCAAAGGGTGAAAGAGAATGCCAGAATGGCGATTTCCACTGTCCAAAGATTGCTTCGGTGATAGAGATCTCCCCAACAGTTGCCACCGCTTCGACCACAAAGACCACCCATTGGACAGATATCCCATGGCCACCGCCTCCACCGCTGTAGATCACAATGTTCCTTCCAATGTCCACATTGTCATCATTGGCAACCGCGGCAATGAAAAATCCGACCTTATCTTCACCATCGCCACTAACATGTTTCCGGAGAACTTTTCCCGGGTTCTTCCTCTGACTCATCTCCCCTTCAACATCTTTCGCGATCGCATCTTGATCACCATCATTGCCACCTCAACCAGCCCGGAGCATCAAGGGAAGCTTGCAGCAGAATGTAAGATGGCGGATGCCATCGTTTTGACATATGTGTGCGATCAGTGGGAGATGCCAGATCAACCGAGCACATACTGGCCTCCAGAGCTTTGCCAAATGGAGGTGAATGTGTCTGTGATAGTGGCCAGTTGCAAGATGGACTTGCGAGATGAGCGGCAGGTGAGCTTGGAGAAGGTAATGGCGTTGATAATGCAGCAATTTTGGAAGATCAATGAAGTTGTTGATCTTTTGAGCTGAGAAGCTAATGCCAAACTCCATATGGTTGCTGGTTCAAATCACATTATATATATATATGAGCTGATCTGTCGTGATGGGTGCGACAAACTCAATTGGACCCACCTGGGGCCATGACAATCATGGTAGGTGTGGGGGATGGAAATGTCTCAAAAGAGGCCTATGCATGTGCAAAACATCACAGGGAGAATGGAAATGTCTCAGAGGCCTATGCAGGTGCAAAATTGTCAACCTCATTAGATCACTTGATCTATGGCTGTCAAGTTCAACGATTTTGGGGCATCAATCTTTCTGGATTTCAGTCGAATGGCGCGTAAAGGTTGGATGAGTTTAAAATTTGGGCTTGTGTGAAGAGGGTGACTCTCTCAAGGATTTTTCATGGCAGGCCCTAAGTCATCCTAACCATTAAGCTCATATGTATTCTAATGCTAACAAACAAAGTCATCCTAATCATTGAAGTTAATCGGCCTGGTTCAAAGAAAGGAGGATAGCTCCCCCTTTGCCTTTCTGAAGCAGGTCCCCTTTTTTTTCCCTCCCCAACAGTGTGGGTTTCCCGCATGAAGCCCGTTCATAAAGCTGGTGAGGAGAAAAGGCAAGGGTGGGTACATTCCATTTCCATTACAACAGCTGAGCTGAATAGGAACATCCAGGGCTTGTATAAAGATCAAAACAGTCCAATGACCATCAAGAAGGACGATGGCTCAAGGTAGGTTAGATCCCACCTCACAAAATTCATTAAAATTCGTATGTATGGTTACAATTCCCATGAAACTTCTTCTTTTCCTTTTCATGGTATCAATTCCAGATCGTCAAAAGACAGGAGGAGGAGGAGGAGGAGGATGAGGAGATAAAAGAAAAATCGTACCTTTTGTTTCGAGTTGCGGATGTGAATCCAGAGGCCGGGACGCCAGGGTCGATCAGTTGTCTCAGTCGATCCCACACGACAGAGGGCCAAACAAGAAAGAGAGAGAGAGAGAGGAATGGGAAGAAAACACGGCGGTCTTCAGCCAAGGGAAGCGAAATGTTCTTGTTTTTCAACGGTAGGTAGTACCGTGAAAACGGGTCGGTGTCGGTGTGAATAAGAGATGGTTTCAATGGTAATATTAAAATAAACAAAAGAAACCTTGTACGGCGTTTATTTTGACTCTGCCGCCTGTGCTGCTGCTGACGATTGTCATTCGTTGAAGGGACCGTTTCTTATGGAAATTTTAGATGTGCTTACCATTTTTAAATTCCTTATTTTTTATCAAAAATTTCTGAATTCCAGTCTATGAAAAGTCTCAATTAATTTTTAAAAATTTAGAATTCCTTGATGCTCAAGTATAAAGAAGTATCAAAGGAATTCCACTTGTCTAAGAATTCAGAAATTCCCCATATAAAAATTCTTAGAATTCTAAGTAAAGAAATAGGCTTGAAGTTTAATAAAGAAAGCACCGTATGAAATTACCTAAAAGGACATCTATCAAAATTTTCTCTCTTTCCAACTTTTTTCTACACTCACCCATACTTACCCTAGCCCAACCACCACTGTACCTTCTGGCTGTACCCCCGAAGGGAGAGAGGGATAAAGAGAGGGAGAGAGGGCGGCCACCAGTTGTAGGGAGAGGGAAAAAGGGGAAGGAAGGGAGAGAGGGAGGGGAAGAGGGAGAGGGAGAGAGACATGGAGAAGGAGAGGGCGGCAGTCGGAGGGCGGGTTTGGTTGTTGCATGGAGTTGGAGAAGAAGGAAACAAGGCCTGGGTTTGGTTGTTGAGTGAAGGAATAAGAGGCCTTCGTGAGGTGCTTCCAATGGCGGACCCAGAATTTTCATTTGAGTAGGGCAGACGATGATTAATTGAAAATGTCGATAGTTTTTTGATAAGCTAAGTATAAAGTTAGTTTTCCATGTGCATAATATTGATCAAATGGAATAAGTGAATTTCAATAAAAAGCCAACTAAACATAAAAAATTCAAATAAACAACAGTAGAGGATTTTATATTTCTCAAACTAAAATAGGACATATATCAATCACATAATTGATATTTATTGAAATCATGAGTAGGAATTACATGTCATTTTTGCTTTGACTCTGTTGGCGCCCTAAGGTTTGAAATTGGACTTCTATACATCAACAAAGAAGGGAAATAAACCCTCAAGACATTGCCTGTAAATCAACAAAGAAAGCCATAAAAAATAAATAAAAACAAAATGGGAAAGGGAATGGTAAGGGATAGTGGTTGGGTTCTGTGTGTGAAAGAGATTCAGAGAGATAGGGGAACACCTACATGGATGCCTGTTAAAGAGAGAGAACGCAATGCCAGTGGAGGCACAATCAACTAGTGAGGACTTTTGTTGAGAGTGTGAGAGGCAGAGAGTGATGGGGATTTTCTGATAAGAGGTTTTTAATTTTCTGGCTTGCAAGGTAGGCCATGGGATATGAGTCCATGGGGCATAGCCGACCTGGCCCAATAATCTTAAATGAATTCCTCCAAATATACCTGGGGCAGACACCCCAGGTGCCCATTATATGGGTCCACCCCTGGGTGCTTCGGTTTCTAGTTGCTAGTCTCGGAGAAGAAAGAGATCAAGTCTCTTTGTTGTAGATTGGAGCCAGAGAAGAGAAACTGCGACAGTCACTCCTATTCTTTTGTACAAAAGAGACATGGGCTTGGTTTCAGGTCCAAGACGACCCAGGTAGAATCTAGGGCAAGTTGGATTTGATCTGTGCAGAAGAAGTCCAACCAGTTAGCAGTAGTGCTAACATTAGCGGCTAACATCAGTAGCACACCTCACCAAGGTCAAACATTGGGTTTGGTTGAAATGAACCACAAAACTTGTTTTCGCGATATTGGGGTCATTTGGAGTCAGATTTTGAATCCGTTTAATCCAACATACTCGTGGTGACGAGATCTACATGGTAGAGTAGGTACTAAAACATATCAAACCAAATCATCATTACTTCAGTATAGACTTTTCCCTCTATTTCCCAGTTATACTCTACAATAAGGAAAATCACAACTTGTGGAGAAAGCAAATGGGTTTAACCTTTTGAACCGTTATGGGATATAACGTGTGGGGGGAGACGACACCACTAAAAGAGGCATTCACAAAGAAATAGTGGACCATGAAAGAAAGGTGCAAGGGCTCTATTTGCAATCAAAAGGTCTGTGAATGTCGACTTGCTTTATCATCTAATGAATGTGAAGACTCCAAAGGAAGTGTGGGACTTGTTTGCAAGTATACTTGTCAATAAGGCAAAACCCATAAAGAACAAGGTGTGTTACCAATGTGAAAAACCAGGACATATTGTACAGGATTGCAAAGTATGTTGGTAATTTTAAGACCCTGACCCCTAATTTCCCAAATTAGTGCTAATTAAGCTTTGGGTTAGTTCTCTAATTAATAACTAATGAACAGTTACTAGATATACTCACAGCTCCTTTAACTTAGTCAGTAACTTGACCTAAGGATTGTTGTTGTTCTTGCACAACTTCAACTGCCATGACTTCCTCGCCATGCACCGTTCCCCTTACTTGATCTCGTCGCACATTGTCAACCAAGGTGAGCTATTTTCTACAAGAGAATAGAAGCAATAAACCTTCTAGAGCAGATCTTCAACGCAACCTCTCGATGGCTCTAAAGAACAAGGAAACCTCTCTTAGGGTATTTTAACTTCGGATCAAGAGAGAGAATTAACTTCTTGTCTTGTTTCTTAGGGTTGAGAGCAACACCATATATATAGCCCCAAATTCGTGCCTTGAAATAAGAACACAAGTAGGACCCAAATTGGAAACACCGATTGGAAAATGAAACAAACTCGTAGAGTCCCAAACTGGAAATTCCCACCATCCAATCTATTGGATCAGGGATCTGATCAATCGGTCCTCCAGGATAACTGAGGCAAATCAGGATTCGGTCGATCGGTCCTCGGTGGTTCGCCCCGGATTTCTTCTTTTTCTTCATTTTAGCTCTTCCGCTGAGACAACCATAGTTCATTCTAAAATAAAATAGAAAGTATAACTTAATGGACCCCGAGTTTTGTCCAACCCATGAATTAGACAACATTAAAATACTAACAATCCCCCCCTTTGGAAATTATGGGCAAAACTCCCAAAGACAATACATATGGTCTACCCAAAAGAAAAACCCATAATATAATGAATTTTTAGCCAAAAAAAAAAAACTCAACACTTGGAGATCTTGCACTGTCTTCAGAGATATATACTCCCCCTAGTTTCATTTTCTCTCCCTTTTTGTCCATAATTGACAAAAAAAATATCACCATGCAGCTTCTGTCAATCTAGATTTTGTAGCTCTCCCTTAATTTTAACTTCCCCTCAATATGATCTTCGTATCAGAATTAGGGTGGGGGCTTGATCTTGCAGATCAGGGGTGATGAGGCTAAGGCACACACTTGCAAATTTAAACATTTCAACAAACTGCGTACCAATACAGATGGAAGGTCTTTTTCTTGACCCATACAACTTTGTGTTTTACTGATGACTCTTCCTTTCGCTTTTTCCATTGCTTTTGTTTTGGTGAACTTCGTAGCTTATTGCAATGTGGTCAAATGAATCCTTTAATTCCATAATGATGGCAAGTGGGAATTTGTTCAGGACGTGACACATTCTACTTCTTTAGAGCTTTTTTGTAACACTAACAATATGATTAATAATAACTGAATTTTTAACAAGCAATTTATACCTTTGGCACTCGAAGTGGATGCTCCATCAGTGTAGACAATGCCATGCTTGTTAGTGTGTCTCTTTTGACTACACATGATGTCATCAAGCTTTTTAAATCCAGTATTCATCTTTTTTAGTGAAGCCTTGGTAGTATCTAGCTCAGAAAAAACCATCTTGAGTCTTCCTTACAAGTCGGCATTCTCAGCTTTCAAGGTCTTCATATCATGATTAAGTAAGTCACACCTCTATGCTTTAGCAGTCAGTTTATCAGCCAAACAATCATTTTCTTTCTCTAAGTGACTCACTTTTGTAAGATCTTTAGATAACTCAGCTTTCAGAGAAGTATTTTGCTCTTTTAATTCTTTCTAACTTGTAGCCACTTTTTCATTCATCTTTAGCATCTTCATGGTCTTCACAAAAAATAACTGATATTCAGCTTTCTAATCATGTTCTGTCTATGACTTACTAACATCTTGATCGATCCCATCATTAGAAGAAACTGGTAATGTAGCAAAAATGAAGTTGTCATGAATGCCATTAATTTTTCTTTGCTAGCTTGAGGTTTCTCATACTCAGATTTTTCATCATCTTCTTCAGAAGTATCATCATCCCAAGTCAAATTGAAAGCCTTCTTTTTCGATTTTTTGTTACCATAGTCACTAGCAATGTATCCATAACCTTCACACTCATAGCATTTAATTCCTTTATAAGATTTATTCTTTGCAATAGATTTAGGAATTTTGGTTGAAGCACCTTTGCGGTAGATTTCCATTCCAACAATATTTTGATCAACACAATAAAATAGTGTAACCCGCTCGGATACCAATTGAAAGTTGTGGGTTACTAGAATGGGTTCTAGTCTAACAAATCAATGCAACGGATGTAAACAATCAAACATGATAGAACTAGCTAATAAATCTACCAATCACACACCATAGGAAGGCATGCACAATATTTAACGTGGAAACCATATCCAGGGAGAAAAACCACGATCTAGTAATCAAGAACTAATTAACAGTTACAAGACATATGCACAACTCCTTTACCTTAGTACATTAACCTAAGGCTTGTAATTATTCTTGCACAATTTCCACTGCCACAACTTTCCACCGTTTACTATTTCCCTTACTTGATCTCGTCGCACCTTGTCAACCAAGATGAACTATTTTCTACAAAAGAGTAAAATCAATAAACCTTCTAGAAAAAATCTTCTACACAACCTCTCAATGGCTCTAGAGAACAAGGAAACCTCTCTTAGGGTATTCTAACCTCGGCTCAAGAGAGAGAATTAACTTCTTGTCTTGTATCTTAGGGTTGAGAGCAACACCCTATATATAGCCCCAAATTCATGCCTTGAAATAAGAACACAAGTAGGACTCAAATTGGAAACACTGGTTGGTAAAAGGATACAAACTCGCAGAGTCCCAAACTGGAAATTCCAGCCATCCGATCGATCGGTCCTCAAGGAAAACTAAGGCATGTCAGCATCCGATTCATCGGACAGAAGATCCGAATGATCGATCCTCGGTGGTTTGCCCGGATTTCTTCTTTTTCTTCGCTTCAGCTCTTCCGGTGAGACAACTATAGTCTAGTTTTAAAAAAAATAGAAAATACAACTCAATGGATCCAAAGTTTTGTCCAACCCATGAATTAGCTAACATAAAAATACCAACAGGCACCTTTTATATATATATATATATATGTTTGCACATCTAAGTGATTGATTCATTCTTTTTCTTGTTTTTGTTTTACACCTTAATTATGGTGAGTAATTTCTTTCACATCTACTATATGTGTGCTGCCAATAATATCTGGTAAAAAACATAGATTATTATCCATTTATCATGGTTCCTTTGCTGATTTTGGTAATTTAGCCTTTCACATTGTTGGTATCTACAGGGATGATGAAAATGACTTCCTTGTTAAGTTGTGCAAACTGTCGGTGAAGCTTTTGAAGGTATGCTCATTGGTAGGGTTGCAAATTGGTATTTATTCTCTGAAGTCTTTGGTTCTAAATAAAGTGGGTATGAAACCTATTTTAAAATCTGGGAGAAATTCAGATTCGGATCCATGCATATAGGATACGAAACATTCATATCTGGTACTGGATCCACGTATATTCCAGCTCGAGGATTTGGATCCAAGACTATTACATTCACATATTAAAACAAATATAGGTTTTGAGGGCCTAAATATCTTGAATTACTATATTTGAGAGTCTACGTAGCTTTAGTCATATACCATTTCATAGTTAGGAAACGTTCACCTAGGAGCAGATTGTATATAAGCTTACATGTAATCGAACAAATGTAAAATTGGGCCTGATGCTAGTTCATGGTATGAAAAGACTATCAAAAGGGATGCACTGATGAAAAGTGGGCCCAAGTGGTCACCACAATGCTAGACTGCACTTGCAGTTGCTTGTTATCTTTCATAGTCCACTTATGCGTGTGTGTTGAAGCTCTTTTATCCAATGAAACTAATGCACTCTTGTATTTCGGACCTAGACCCAGAACCAGATCATTTTCTTTATCTTGAGCCAAATCCTCGAATATGTTGCACTTCTTTAGATCTAGCCTTGCCACTTTTATCTATGTCCTCTTCGAAAAACCCTATTTCCTTGAAGGGTTGTCAATTTATAGGTGTCATTATTGGCTTGCATTGGACATTTTGAAACCATTACGGTCTCCTATTTTATCACCTATATTTATGTTACCCTTAAATGCTCTTGAAAGTACTCATTTTCAATACTGTCCTTTCTAGTCTTACCACAAATTCACCTCAACATTCTCATTTCTACTACTTGTGCATGTATTGTTTCTTGATTGGTCAACATTCTACTCTATAGATCATAGTTGGTGTGATGGTTGTCTTGTAAAATTTTTCTTTCAATCTTGTGATGTAAGCTCTAGGGTTAAGGCCTGCATAGAAAAGTGTTAAAGCACGATAATGTCTCTGCAAAGACTTTCGCACATGAGGACACACCTCTAAGAGATAAAACCCACAATTCTATTAATCATCGACTCTAAGATCTAAATCTCAACCATGCCATATAAATAAGAACAAGAAAACTTAGGGGCTAAGTCACTCAATCAAACTAGGAAGCTAACTATTAACCAACTTCGGAAATAAAATAAGAAGTCCTAATGAATTTGGAATGCTAATCCTAATTATAATGTCATAATAAAATAAGAAACTAAATTGGATTTGCATCATTTGGGTGCCACATGTGAGCTATGGGCTTGCCGTGCATCATCTTGTTGGTTTCCACCAATTACAAAGCACTCTAGAAGAAAGTCCTCACTCCGTCCCTCTCTTATGCTATGTTCAACGTCGTCCTCAATCTTTCCATCCTATGTTCATGTTGGTGCCAGATCATTCAACCAAATACCCTAATATCCCAGCCAAATTATAGTAGTAGCATCAACTTTCTAATAATAATGATTCAACCAAATGCCCTAGGCAAATGATACATGCAAACGGCGCAATGTTTCATAAACTTTCAATTAAATAATGTCCCAATGAAATTAACAATTAAATGTGAAGAGCTTCTAAAAGGAGCAATAAATTCTTCCACAAAAATAATAATGTTAACATAACATTAGTTGAATTGAATTTAATAATGGAATAAAATATATCAGCATAAGACAACTTAAGACAGTATAAAAACAAAGTTGTTACTTTCGTTTTGGACATTGTTATAGTTTTGACTTCAGGCTGAAAGGTTTTAGTCGGTTCATCATTTTGGTTTTTCAATTTGGATTTCAAATTCATTTTTTTAAATAAAATATATAAAAGAATTAAAAAAAGGAACCAAGGAACCATAGATAGTGAGAGTCACGTAAAATTGATTTATGGTTATGAGTGCCTCAATTGTGGGCTCACTTAGGTGATGAGGGTGGAAAGATTTAGTTAACCCCTACGATAGTGAAGAAAGAAAGACAAAAGAAAAAAAAAAAAAAAAAAAAAAGAAGCCCCCATGAGATTGTTGCTCTAGGATTGAAAATCTCAAATACGATGCATTGTATAGCCAAAAAGTTTAAGAGCCGAAATAAGGAATGATCCAACGAGGCTTCGGACAACCCTAAAGGAGCCAATAAATCTTGCATCTACATATTACAAATATATAGGTTTCAAAGGCCTACATAGCTTGACTGATATTGATGTTTTAGAGTTTGGTTAGCTTTAATCATATACCATTTAGTAGCTCCACTTGTACATTTAAAAACTTAGTTTGAAGGTCTTTCGTCCAAAATTATACTATGCATTTCACATTCTATTTTGGATAGAGACCTAAACTCAAGTATGTTTATTGAGAGATAGATCCAGATTCTACACATAGGTGTGGGTCGGATCTGGACTTGGATCTAATCTATGAAAACAAATCTAAGTCCAGGTCCACCATGGTGGTAGTAAGGTCCCCGACCTTACTAGATCAGTTAAGCCCATTAACAGGCTCGTTAACTCATTTATTTTGTTATTATTATAATTAATTATATTGTTTGATATTTAGGTGGGTTTAGATCATGAGCGAGTCTCTTTTATCATTACAATAGTGCCTGTGGAGTTTCTGCGATTCCGAGCACGTTTGATACTAGCATGGGGCGTAGTTTACAATTTAGGGAAAAAATTGGGTGTTTTTCTAAAAAATTTCAATCTCCATGATTTTAGGCTCGTTGGAAAGGTCTTGTTGTGTAGATCAATTTTGTCTCTTGAAATAATTAAGGACAAACTTTTCATTTCCTTTTTCCCATCTTCTTTTAACCTACAATTATCCTAATCTCTTCGTATTTTCACCTCTGCAACAAGGAACAACAACCATTCTCTTTCTTAATCATCTTCTCCAAGTCTAGGATTAGGCAAGGAGCCAAATCCAGGATAATCTGAAACGATCATCTCCTTCCTCTTCTTCCTCTAAACATCATTTGATAAGTTTTCTCTATCCCCATCTTTCCCAATCTTCCTTCCTTTTGCTTAGATTTAGGCTTGTACATGATTTTCGCCTTTCTCTTTCTTCTCCTTTGTGCTCTAGGTTTTGTTGTGAGCTTTTGTCGGTAGATTCGTGGTATTCTGCGTAGAAGAGTTCTCCTCCTTAAGTTTTCCCCAAATTCTTCTTCTTCTTCGTTGACGCAAGTAGATGTACATCGTATGAATGATTATGCATGTAGAGTCTTGATTGATGATGATAACATGCTAGACTACCCAATTCCAAGCTTGTTTCGGTATTATTTGGTATTAACATGCTAGATTATATTATGAATTGGTTTGGCCTAATTGCTTAATTGGTAAGCCTTAATTATTAGATTGGGCATACTATGAATGAATGTGATTGTTGGCCGGAGGAAGAAGAGGGTAGAAACCCAAATTGTGGTTACTGTTCACTGCCCGATCGATCGGACAGGGAACATAATCCCTTAAATGGGAGTCATCTGCTGTCTGATCTATCGGATAGATTGTCACATCAATATGACAGAGGACAATTGCAGTTAACTGGAAGGTGTCGGATATTGGATGGTGTACTGTGGTAGAATTTGACAACTTCGAGCACCTATAACTTTTAACCCGTTCATTGGATTTCTATATTCTACATATCGATGGAAAGCCCTTGAGACGTAGAACTCAATGGCTCAGATCTCGTAATGATTAGAAATGAAAAATTAAGGTGGATATTTAGATTATGATTCGGACCCGGTCTTTTGGGGAAAGAGACTATTAACTTATATTTGGGCCTTAGATGTTTGATCCCTTGATCTTTCTCTCACATGACCATTAGTGGGGAATGACATCGAAGCATGTGGCTTGGTATGCTTCGATGGTTGTCTAGGTGTCCATGTATTACGCTTGGTTTAACCGAAGGCGTATGGAATTGATTCAATTGATGCCTGACATGATTGTACACTAAGAATTATTTCCTAGAAGCACCGTTGACTCAATTTCGATACGCACTTCGTTAGAACATGTATGGTGCATGGATGATAACACTTGCTTAGGTTGGGATTGTAACTTCCTCTTTGACTTGTGATCATATCTGTTGATATCATTTCCTTGTATACTCACTTGGCATAAAATATCTAATTAATTATGAAACATAAATCCTTGTAGAATAAAGACTTGAACCAAACTTAGAGTGTATCCTAGGACCCTGTGTCATGTACTTGATAAACATGTGTGGCTATAATGTAAGGGATTATTCGGTGGTTTGGACTTGTCTTGTATCTTGACTCGAATGAGATAATCCCTATGATTACAGTCTTGTATATTGAACTAGCCATATATCGTTATCTTGATTCTCATGCCAAGCACCACTTCACTACTCTTATTTGACCACAGTAAGTTCCACTGTGGAGAGAGTTCCATGTCATAACTAGCTGCAATTGGAGGGTTTATAGATGGGCCGGTTACTCGAACATTAGGATGGACAGTGGGCTTGGGCAGCACCTATGGCGTAGAATAGCTGGGAGTGGGCTTGGACTATGCTGCTATTCCTAGGACTGGAACTGGGATCCCCCTAGAGCCGGACTTTGGTATTGATGTCCCGGATATGATTGCTACTAGTACCCCGGGAGGTGGCTTGGACACCCTCAGAGTCTCCCTTCTTGATTCTTGCATTTGCATTTTGTGGATGGTGGTTATTACTAGTTGATGTTATGATTTCTTGTTACTGATTTCGATTTTTATTATTCATGCTTTTTATGCCTGGCTTATTTCCTTGCATTCACATGATTAAATACTTGTCTTTATTCTGATATTTGAGACAGGCTATATTTATTTATAATTTGCTTATCTATTGTTCAACATGTCGTTGACTATGTTCATTAGTGTGCAGACACCATAAGTGAGTACTACGAGGAGCCAGCAGATGAGGAGATCCCAAAGGATATCCAACCGGCGGAGGAGTGAGAGTAGCATGCCGATGACGTAGAGTAGCGTCATCTTACTCGGCATGAGAGAGCTTCATGGGACTTCCTTTAGATTTATTATTCTTCGTTGGACCTTTCTCATTATTCACTTTTATGGTTCTTTAAATGGTCTAGGATATTGGGATGGACATTTGTTCATAATTTATTGTCTTTTGATTAGCTTTGTTTATTCATTGATTTAACTTTAATATTAAATGAGAATAATTTCCATTCTTTCTTTTGTTTATACCTCAATGTAAATGATTTGATTTGTAACAAGTTCCGCAACTTGTTATTCAATGAGGCTTTAAATGCATTATCCTCACAGCGGACTTAGATCCTTGGGCAAAAAGGCTGAAAGTTTTTAATTAGCCCTAAATTTCACTCTCCGGATCTGATTTATTCTCTAATCGGGTTCAGGGGACGTGACAATTCCACTCCGGATCTGACTGTTTGCATCTATACATCTAGGTGGGCCAAAAATTGAGGTGCTTACTTAAGTTATGCTCAACACTATTCCTAGTGGACGTAGCCCTATATAATTCATTCTATTAAATAAACAATGCAATATCTTATGTTCACATGTCAAATGGATAATGTATTAGCCATTTATGTGTGATGCAAGCTCTCTAAAGAAGGCTTGAACGAGATTGGAAAACAAAACCCAAAAAACTAAATGTTGTCAAAATAGGAAACTATATCTAAACTAATCAAATTCTAATTAAAATCCTAATTACACTTTAATGAATATATACCTGTCAAAATTCTAATGAAAAAAATATTCTTTCTGCTTTAGCTGAGTTGTCACCAAAATCTCTTCTTTTAGATCTGAAATCTGGGCTACGGATTTGACTTGGTTGGGCCACCATATTAATTTGCATTAATGTGAAATTATGACATACATTTTCAATTTTGCTCCAATTATCAATGTTTTTATTTTTTGGGAGACTATTTTTTCGGATAAATTTCCTTAGATTTCGTGAAGACCAAAAAGGCCCTTAAATCTCCGCATAGCCACTTTTTTTTTTTTTTTGGCTGAGTGGCGATTCTTCTTCCTCCTCCTCCTTAGAACCAGACCAACTAATTAGATCCCATCTTCCCACTTTTAATTTTTTAAAATTTTTGCTAGAGTGAAACAATGATGTGGGAGTGAGACTGACAACATGTTGACCAATATCCATCCCTGGTTCTAACTTATGAGACTAAGCAGAAAACTTTATTGCCCATTAACCGTTGACATTTTGCTCCTTAAATGGGTGTTGACTGGCAGGCCTGAGTTCCTTATTGAAGCGTGGGTTTCTTACCTGCTCAAGTTACACATTTCAATTAGTTTGTTCTCTTCACTCTTCAGGCAGAATTGGCCCATTGGCAGCTCTGATTCTTTCTCAAAGTCATCCTATTTTGGCCATTAATGAAATAGCTAAAGTTATCCAATCAACGCAATTTGATTTGTGAAGTCATGACAACAATTACCTTTATTAAGTCCATAATACAGTGGCAACACATTGCACTTGTCATTGTTTTTGAAGGAAACAATGATCCAATTTATCTGCAAATATCGTATATGGCCTTCTACCTTTTTTGACTAGAAGGTGTGTCCCATCTATAAACAGAGGTTGTAATCTAAGAGTTTACCTCTGACACAGATGGGGCAACAGTCCAAATATTCATGAAACTAGAACTCCAAATAGAAGAGGAAAAAGAAGAAGAAACGAGTGATGATAACGTTGTTCACGTATACAGGTCAGCGTCGATATAACAAAATAATAATAATAATAATAATAAGTGGAGAGGCCTTTATCATCTATATTGAGATTTGAGGGCCTATTTGGTCTTTACAAAGTCTAAGGGGAATCCTCTGGTAAAATCCTTTTTTTTTAATTGGTAACAAAATTTTCTTAAAATGGAGAAAATAAAAAAGAAGTTCACTGACAATATGCTACCAGTATAAAAGCATTATATCCCTCTGGAATGAAAACTACAATGTAAAACCATTGAAAGAAGAAATTCTATCGACCCCTTGTTTGGTGTTAGGAAAAATGCAAAGCTATTATCCGAGCACCAAACAATGCTTAAACTCCACTTGAAAATTAAAGAGGAGTGAAAATTCCAGAGGAGAGGAATTTAATCTCATTAAAACAAAACTGAAATCCCCAAGGAGGAACCACAAAAGAAGAAATCCAAGAAATAACATTCAATGAATCGATTTCCTTTGCCAAGCGATCATGGAAGGAGTGCACAAAAAAGCCAAAGGACCTATAACACTGCCAAAGCCTCCGCCTCCAAGGTGCCAACATGTATTGAGAACATCATCACCACAACAATGACAGTCGTGGCTGTCATTTAGTTTTCGATGGCTCTCAGTCCTTGATCCTTCGTCCGCAACTGGGCCCCCCTTCTGATGGTGTAGAAGATGCTACTTAATACAATAGCTATAGTCTCAGGGCCGTCATTTATAACCCTATAACATCGTTATCTCCATTGCTCTGCCTATAAAACATCGTACAAAGGACGCCTCTCCATATCCTATCTCCATCGCTCTACCTCTCTCTCCAAATCCCCAAAGAAAAACTCTAATCTCCAAATCTCCCTCTTAATCATTGATGGAGTTTTGATCGTTATGCCTCTCTCTCCTTTGTCTCTCCAAATCCCCAAAGAAAAACCCTAATCCCCAAATCTCCCTCTCTCTCGCTCGGTCAAGCCCAACCCATGTTAGACGTATAGAAATTAAAAATGAATTTCTTACAATGTCCTAGGCCAGCTCAACTGGTGTTGTCCTTTCACCTTTTGTGAGAGGTGATGGGTGTTAATCCCCCCATTACTACTCACTCCCTTATAATTATATATGTATGTTAGCGTCGGGTGGGGATTCCAGATCTCAACCACTAAGTCCAAATAAAAAAAAAAAAAAGAAATCTAGGCATGGCGTTACAAAAAAAACTATTCGTTTTAAAAGAAAAACTCAAGATGCTGCTCTCTCACCTTTTGATTTGACCAAGCCTTTACTTTGCTTCTCTCTTATAGTGATCGTTCACTTCAATTTACTAGTAAAATAAATTTACCAAACAAGCGATTTACTGTGTATTTGCTGTGATTTGGGGTTATTTAATTTAAACATTAATAATACATTCCCATCCATAATTGTGTGGACCAATGCCTCCACCCATGACCCGACCAAAATGTTAAAAAAGGAAAAAAAAGAATCGGTTTGCAAGTTTACCAATATAGCAAGACCACCCAATTTGTCTGATCAGTTATATGCAATATTAAAAGCAATAGAACCAGCTAAACTAATATAAGTTGAGTTGGGCCAACTCAATTTCTCTGATCTATCACTTTGTGGACATATGCCAAAACTTAGGGTAGTCAAATATTTGACCATAAATAATAACCCGTCCAATGCCACATTTCAAATGATTTAGGTGAAAGGAAGTCATAGCATCCATTCCCCGGTAAGAAATTGCATCAGGCTCTTGTTGGTTTTGAGGTCAATTTTTAGTCTTTCCTCTAAGCAATTTGAACTGTGGATGTCCTTGACCTGACCTAACCCGGACCCTTTAAGACTCTCCTCGTCTAAGATTGTACTAATTTATCGCTTCTTATATCAGGGGTAAAGCCTCAATTGAAGCTATTCCAAAGGTATTGGTGGTAAAGTTCAATTTACAAGATTCCCGCCGATATAGATAGCGGTACAATCAATTTGCAACGTTTTTGCAGATGATTACAGTAGTAATGTTGCAGTTGCAGGATTTCCTCCCCTCTGAGCTGAGGAAAAGTTGCAAACTGAGTGGTTTGCTTTTTTTTTTTTTTTTTTTGGCCTGGGTGTCCGTGGGTAGAGTTCTTACACCAAAAGGTGATTTTGAACTCTACTTGCGAACTCACGTACAAACTTTTTGTGGGGCCCATTTAATGATGGTACCTAGTTATACGTACTTCATATCACAACTATGTATTTGAGTTTGCATAGGATCCAAAATAAAAAAATAAAAAAAATAACACAATCTTTGCATGTTATTATTAGTTACTTTTGTTTTATCAAATAGTAACTCTTACATTGGGGTCAACTTCTATTTACAATAGAATTTATGGCCATTCATGCACAAAAAGGAAGCTGATTTTGAGTGGATTGGATTTCAATAGGTGGGGCTCACTGTGGAGTTTAACTCCTTCAACTTTGGATTTCTCTAAGTCAAAGACTCAGATGATCAGAGAGTTGTGAGCCTAGATTTATGCGGTTAATTTGATAGTGATCAAATATCTTATTGTTCTGCCTCTGTAGAATGAACGCAATTGTGCAAACTCAATTAGGCCTGAGTTGTCATTCAGGGATGAAGGTAAAGTGAGGGGTGGGAACCCAATTGTCCAAACCAGTCTAGACATGTTATTTTAATTGAGATTTTGCAGAGTTAAACTATGGGAATATTTCTTCGAAACCGCAAGATTTAAGAATAAAATAATTCCGGGGAGACTGTTTTCCAATAGCCTAAACACGGGTACTTAGTAAGGTTGTATTAGATCTCCTATGGCATAACAAGATCAACTATGCATCTTTCGGCATGCATATATTTCTTATTGTGGATTCTTCAAAATGCTTCAAATCATCCAAACTAATTCAAACCAAACCACAATCTCAACAGCAAAGTGAGATCCAGAAGGAAAATCAAACCAGAACTCTTGATCAATCAATTGATGATCAAACCTCAACACAAATGATGAACCACAAAACCCTAAAACAACAAGAGTACTGTAGATCCTGCGTTTGGATCGCTTCAAGGCCGACTTCAGAGAGAGTGATCAGAAAAGGCCGATGTAGATCGGATCTCTTCAATGCCGACTTCAGAGAGAGAGAGAGAGGGAAGTGATCAAAACTCCAAAAAATGATCAAACCTCAAAACCCCAAAAATGAAAGAAGGGTATGGAGAGATAAAAAAAAGTTGATGCTAATCAGATCTCTTAAATGCTGACTTCAAATAGATCAAAACTCCATGGTCGAGCGAGAGAGGGAGATTTGGGGATTTTCTTTGGGGATTTGGAGAGAGAAGGAGAGAAAGGCAGAGTGATCAAAACTCCATGAATGGGTGAGAGAGAGAGGGAGATTTGGGGATTAGGGTTTTTCTTTGGGGATTTGGAGAGAGATGCAGAGCGCTAGAGATGGGATCTGGAGAGGTGTCATTTGTGCAATGTTTTATGGAGGCAAAGCAATGGAGATAACGATGTTATATGGTTGTAAACGATGGCCCAGAGACCGTAGTTGTTGTATCAAGTAGCATCGGCTACACCATCACAAGGGGGACCTAGTTAAAGACGAAGGATCAACGGCCGAGAGTCGTTGAAAACTAAACAACCGCCACGGCCGTCATTTTTTTCCTTAATTTTGACGTCGGAAATTTGCCTTTTTGTCGTAGTGGTACAAGCCTCCAAAGAACTAACCCACATAACCTAAGAACCACACACCTGCCATGCTCCAATTCTCAATGCAACGACCATGGTTTTAAAAATGGCTAATGAGCTGGTCTAAGTCAAGTCAACCAAGTTGATTCACAGTCTAAATCACCCTTTAACCTCGTCCTATGGGGAAATGGCCACAACCATTTTTTTCATCCTCCATTCCCCACTTGTTCTTACACGGAACTAGTGACTTTTCCATGAACTTTGAAAGTTCAAAATCATATTTGTGGAAGATCTAAGCATTCGAACGTCAGAGGTACTGCTTATTTTCATTCTTAATGACAACGTAATGCGTCTTGAAACTCTAGATTCATAGGATACGCTTTTTCTTTTCTTTTCTTTTTAAAGATTGTTTTCATTTTTCATATATTAAGGATTTTTTCGTATTTCATTTACTGGTCTATGGCATATTAAATCATTTGTACTGTCTTACTGGTGTTTTCAAATTTTTTGGTGGGTTGTTTTCAGGGTGGTGAACCCGACTTGATGATAGCTGCAAAAATGGTACTCCACGGCTGGCAAAGGGGAAGAATACCCTTCCTTGTACCCACACCACAGCAGCAAGATGGTCCATTAGATGACAATGGAGCAATTGGTATAAATGAAGATTCGTCGGTGAATAGTGATAGAGAGCAAGAGAGCAACAGCAGCTATGAAAGCCATAGCAAATGTGATATCATCAGCAGCTGAAACATGTTCCTATTGAGAGGGACCTTTTTGGTGGTGATGAATTAGAGGGTGAGAAATTTGACCAGCTTCCATCGAGAAGCATATAACCTGTATCACACCAACCTGATTTTTGGTTTTGGCTGGGATTTCTTTTTCCACCTTGTTTTCATGACTTGGCTGTATGTCTTTTTCTCTTTTCTTTTGGCCACTCCCTAGTTGTGGGAAAGTCCTGCGCCTTAATTTAAGGTGGGCCATAAATCAAACTTTTGGCTTCAGAAGAATCATACCTTTCAAAAAGGAAAAAAAAAGGTATGTATGTTGTTTTTCTATTTTGTCATGTGAACTGGATTCTTGAGCAGGAACTTTTCTTTGACTAGTTATTGTATGTTATAAACTGGCTCACCTGTGATTTTCCCAGCATAACTGTGTACAATGTGATTACGCCTAATAGAAAGATACATTTTTATCTCTTAACTAATAGAAAGAAAGCTAATTATATATAATGAAACGAAGTAGATTTGATTTCCAATTTCGCACCTCCTTCTAATGCTAGGCCCTACCAACTAATGGGCCCTTAAGCGAAGTGGTTTCAAATTGAAATCAGTTCTTGGACCCAACAGAAGCAACCTAACCGCTACATCACAGAGCATCTTTTTATTAATAATTATCAACAAAAGCTTAAAATTAGTTAATGAGAAAGGGACCTGGCCCCACTTTGGAATATTAACCGTGAGTTGGAATTTATCTACGAGGTATTTATAAAAATAACTATATTTTTAGAATATTGACCCCTATAAATATTGTTGTAATTATTTTCATACTTATGCATTATACTTTAAGCATAGATGATCATACTTTTGAAATAACTATTTTATATGATTTCCTATAGCTATATAGTCATTAATTTTATATGATAACCATTTTACAATAAAACTAAACTCAAATTAATATATACTATATGGAATTGATCAAAAAAAAATAATAAGTTTCATAATTAATAAGAAAATGACAATATTATTGAAAAAATAAAAACTTCCAACAACAAGGTAAAGCTAAAAAGGAGGCGGGAAACTTTCCATGTAACTGATGTGCTACCATGCATGCTTGCCGATGGAGAAAGGGTGGAGTCTAGGTTTTTTTCTTTTTTGTGTGTGTGGCTTTAACTTTTATAAATCGTGATGTAAATGGAGTTGAACACTACGATAGAACCCATCTATTAAAAATCACAATCATTAAAGCAAACATCCTTACGATTTATGGGATACCTCAAATTCTCACCTCATTCTGGGTTATTTACATGGTCAAATTGATTTTCTAATAAAAAATACAAAATACTGGAGTTTTCCAAATAAAGTTTTTTTTTTTTTTTTTTTTATTTGGACTTTCCATCATGCCTTTTTTCTATTAAGAAACTCTCAATTTCAGCCTATTTCTATTAAGGCAATAGTATTTGAGTGTTAATGGGTCCCAATGTCTATAAGTGTCACTAATCTAAGGAGTTTCAAGTATTTTTGTTTTTTCTGATTATATGATTTTTTTCTTTTTGTTTAAAATGTGAAATGTCAATTTCTGGGTTGTCTGGTTTATTTAATCCTTAGTTTTTTTTATCTTAGATATTTTTTTTTCAAAATACAACCTGAGCAACATGGGTTCAATGTGTTCTTATCAAGTTTCATATTAATTTTTTCTTTTTACCCAATCAATTCTCTTTATTAAATTTATTATAATTTTTAGTTAAGTTTGCCACAAAGTTTAAATGATCGTAGTCTATTTTCCTAACCAATCAAAGGGGATCACAATTTGATGTAAGAATTAATATTCTATATCAATTTCAAACCTAGATGCCATTGGTGTTTCAATCTAACTTTTATTTTTTTAAAAACTTATCGCAGACCTTTATTGCTAAATAATACGTTTACTTATTTTTAATTTATCTTTTTATCAGTAATATTTCAGAAAAACTACTAAACTTGATTATATTTTAATTTTTTCTTGCCTGGGCTTAGCACGGGCCTTTGTTGCTAGTATAAATTGAAAAGAAATCTTCCTTGGGCCTCGGCATCCATGACAGGTCTACATCAATCTCCCATGCAGGAAAAGAAATCATCCTTGAATTTGGATTTCTCATTGGGTATGGGGGAGGATTGATTGTGCTTCCATAATTCTTGTTTCAACGATCATCTTTAGAGACTTTAGCTATGAATATACTTGCAGAAACTTTGTAGAACATCATCCAATCTGTTTAGTTTTTTTTAATCCAATGTTGCATGATCAGATGATGGATGACTTGATGGACTGTATCAGGGGTGATAATGAAAAGTGAGTACCGGGAGTTTATCCAGACAAACAAATGAGTGGAGGCATTCATTCATGGGTTTCTCATTCATATTCAGATTTTGTTTCTTCTTTCCATATACAGGCATGAGAAATAGAGCCATTGTTGTATTTTATGTCATGAATTCCATAGTAATTCATTGAAGCTCAATGTTTGTGCATTTGGGTTTTGAAAACTGCCATCAATGAAAGTGATTTTGACATTCAGTTTCAGCTTTCATCTCTTTATCTGAATGTAATTATGATCTTAAAATTTGGGTAGGCATTCCAAATTTCATTATATGAATGGACACAAATGGTGATGAGGTAATCCAAACAGAGGGCCTACTCTGTCTGCTTTCTTTCCATGAGAGAAGTCTAATCCTTCCATTGTTCTCTTGATTTATTTGTAAAATCCATCAAAACTGAGACTTTGGAGATGTAGTATGCTTCATAATCTTATTCCCTTGTCAGTAAAGCTTGTACTAGCCCATGGCTTTGTCACAAATCTCAAACTTATTGATTTCTCTTCCAGGGGTAATGTTTTCATTTTTTTTTTTCTTCACTTAATTTTGGAGTCTCTTTGGTAGATTTTCAGGAAATCTCCCAAAATCAAATATTTTGAAGTAGAAGGAACTAAAAAAAAAAAAAAAAAAAAACAAAGTGGAAAGTGCTCCAAAACCTTTTAAGTAAAATCTATAGTATGTGAAGTCACAAGAGCGTGGCATGTGTCTTACCTAAGAAATTCTCTTTATTAAGGTGGGGCATTTGAGTTTTATTATGATAAATGTTTTCTTAGTTTAGTTTTAGAGGTAGTAAGAAAATAGAAATATTATATTTAGTGATGGGTTTTCAATGTTTTAGCTTATTCTCTTTTGCCTTCTTTGCGAGCCTGTGCATTATTGCAAGGATCATAAGCTAGCATAGAGATATCTTAAATTGAACCTACTTCTTTTCATTCCAATAGCTTATTTCCTCCACTCATCATCCCTCTGATACGTTGTTGTTTTTTTTTTTTTTTTTTTTCTATTTTTTCCGAATCGCTTTAATAATTACTAGCTTTAAATCCCGTGTGATGCACAGATTAAGTTTCATCCAAATTAAAGTATTAACTACCATTAACAATAAATTAACAATATACCATTAATTTATATTAAGACGATGAGTCAAGATTGGAGCGAAATGGCCTACGCCAATTTAAGGGCCCATGAAAACTTTTTCTTATGAACATTAAAATAGGTAACTTATGGCATTTCAACAAATCCATTTAACTTACCATTGTGCTGCTTGTACTTAATGAGATGTAGAAACAATCAAATATTGAACGGACAAAAAACATAATTTATCAGATTTGGAACCGTAAAACAACATAATTTATCCTCATGCCAATATAAGGATGTTTTCCCTCCCTATCCTGAATGATGCTCCAATTTATTCAACATCAATTTGAAAATAAAGTACTTTTTTTTTTTTTTTTTGTATTTCCAATGTACTCCTGCTCTATATGCATCAAAAGTAATTCTATTAAAATGAAAGTAAAAAAAAAAAAGCTTAGTTATATGAGTACACAGACAAATGAATGCATCATGTGAGAATGTTTATCTTGCAAAAACCTCAATGTGGAATAATAATTATTAAAAAATATAAATGCATTTATTATCAGTATTACAAAGCAAAAGTTTAACTTATTATGCAGTTTGCATATATTTGTCATGCAAGCTCAAAAAAAAAAAAAAAAAAAAAAAACCAACTTGTGGAAGTTCTCCATATTTGATGATCACGAAGGTCAGTTAGTCAACTTTTTGCATATTGTTTTAAGCAATATGCAAGGAATTACAAGCAGAAAACAATCAGAAACATGTCACTAAATATATGAAGATCAGGCCACAAATTCAACAGAGAGAATAATCAGAGAATGTATGATACCCATTTCAATCAAAAATCAATAATTTGGATCATACTTAACCTATGCATGGCACTGGGATTTAATGTCTGACACCCATGTCAATAACAAAATCAAGAGAAGTCGAGAATAATGCAAAAACTATATTGGAAATCCATTTCATACTACAGTATAATGTAGGGGTGTTCATGGACAGGGCCCAGCCCGCTCTGGCCCGCGCTTGGATCTTAAATTTTACTACATGGGCGGGCTTTGATTATTTATTTAGGCACATTTAATAAATGGGTCGGTCTTGGATTGATTGATAGAGAGCCCAAGCCCGGCCAGGCCTGACCATAAAACTAATTGTAGAAAAAGAGAGGGAGGCAGCATTTGAACATATGATATGTCACTGTGGCACAACTAATCAAACCAGTTGAAGTAAAGCTTTTGGCATTTACAAGTGGCCTAATTTTTTTTTTTTGTTTTTCCTTTTTGTTAAAATGTTTCTCGGGTGGGGCTCAAGCATGCCGAGCCTGGGTATTCCTTTGCCAGGCCCAACCCGGCCCATGAACACCCCTAGGTTTAACGTGGGTATGGACATGTATATTGTGACTTGAATCCATCTCAGAAAGAGTATGGATTTTTATGTTTTCTCATGAATTTTGATATAAAAACTTATGTTATGGATAGAGTACTTCTAAAAAAAAAAAAAAAAGAGTGTGTTTTCAAATCCTTTCACATGCATTTAAATTCATATAACTTAATTTTAATCATTTTTAAAAAAATTTAGAATTAAATCTAACTTGCATTCGTCATGGTTTGGGTCTAGCATCACATATTATGAGTCTTTCATAGGGCGAGGTATGTGTGAAAAGGGATGGCCCATCACATTTGGGCTTGAAGCTGTGAAATTAGAGACTGCAAGAATAAGAAGTTGCTCAATTGGTTGGAAATCCCGCTTCTCACTTTAGTGTACAAGGTTCGAAAACCTTGGATGGCATGTGGGAGCAAGTACTGTTATATCTCCTAGAATAGAGGGTTTTTTTTTTTAATCTGTGAGAGTAAATTTTATCTTTAGGGACGGAGTTTCATGTTGCGGGAGCATATATTATTCCAGCCGCTATGGACAGTTTACTAATTCTGCTAAATCAGTTTTGAACTCCTTTCAATCATGGCAAGTTTCCCACCAAAAAATAAAAATAAAAAAATCATGGCAAGTTGAACATGTTAAGAGGGATGCAAATATGGTCGCACATAAATTGGCGAAGGAAGCTCTGCTCTAACCGACATATTATATATGGAGAGATTGTGTTCCACAATTATATTATATGAAGCGAACCGATTCCAATTGAGAAATCAGCCACTTCATTTCAATTTTATTTTGACCATTTTGATACTAATTTGACCCTTTCTAATGCCTCTTTAAATTTCTCTTAATTTTAACCCGAGCCTATTATTAACTATTATGGAGATTTGTAACTGAAATTGGCATATATAGAGCCCTCTTTTCTGTAACTGAAATAAGTAGTTGAGAAAATGATTTGTAACCTTCTCCATATAGAGTCTTCTCACCGCGAGCCTCTTTTCTATGTGGCATTTTTTTTTTTCTTTTTTCCGTGTGAATGGCCACAAGTCTCATTGGGTATTCTCTTCTCTATAAGAAACTAAGGTATTTGCATATTTTTTACGCCTTTTTTGTGATTTTAGTTATGTTTTATGAATCTTAATTTCAATTTCCGACATAGATAATTATTCACAGCACCTATATGTGATAATGGAAATAGATATATTATTTTCTCTTGGTTGACGTAAGGCAACCAACTTAATACCAAACCTATCTCTAATTGGAAAATCTCATATTTTTAAATTTTTTTATAATTTCACCCGTCTCATTATTTCATATTTCATGTTTTTACTAAAGATTTTAAATTTCTATATTTATTAATTATTTTAAATTTTAATTGTGTATTTTTTTAAGAAACCTATAAATTTGTGTGAGAAATTAACACTTCTATTTTAGATTTTATAAAATATAAATATATGAAATTAAAATTAAAATTTTTATTTATGTTATAAAATTAAATGATGTCCTCTGTATGACTTTTAATGCCCGTGCTAAGATCTTGTAATCTACGAATGTGATGTTTCTGATGAGTCTTAATACAATCTGATATTTTCTATAAAAAGAAAGGATGAGATCTCTAATGGATCCCAACCAAAATTCTATAATAGCTTTATTAATAATAGCCAATTATCATATATTAAAGGCATTGGATTCGATTTCAAAATTGGAGTCCGATTTCGAAATTGATTGCAGAATTGGAGTCCGATTTTGCAATTGATTTTAAAATTGGAGCTCAATTTCGATTTCAATTGCGAAATTGAAACTCTAATTTTGATTTCTAATTTGATTGAAGAGAAATTTCAAGATTTACATCGAGAGCACACTTTTGTTAACTTTTTTTTAAAAATAAATTTAAAATTTTAATATATCTATTATGGATAGAAGATTAAAGAATCCGGATGATACAAGAATTTCACCTTGCTCAATAACTCTATCCAGCCAAGTCAAAATGAGTCTTCTTTAGTTGAATTAAAATTCTTAATATATCTATTATAATTAGAAAATTTTAAAAGTTTGTGATTTTAAAAGTGTATCTTAGATAGTTATTTATATATATGGGCTCGATGTACAATAAACTTTCTTTTAAGTGGACCTCATATTCTAATTCCTAAAGGCGGTGCCGCATGTTGTAATTTCTAAACATGACCCTCCACCCAAATTCCTAAAGATGGGTCCATGTTGAAAGTTTAAAGTTGGCCCCATCATGTACAACGATTTCTATATCTTTTTTTTATATTAGACTTTGGAGAATTGGTTTTTCTTTTTTGTTTTTCTCTCACGGTTTTCTATTTTTTCTCTTTTTATGATTTTCTTTATTTATTAAATAAATAGTAAAAAAATAAAAAAATGAGATTACTTTAAGCTATGATGTAATTTCACAAAAAAAATAAAATAATAATCTTACCTTTTTCCTATGCCACCCATTTTCAATAAAGATTTTATGACTGCAACATAAAAATAATTTTATAATTAATTTTATAATTTATTTAGAAACCTAACTCATTATATTTATGGAAGATGTTCAAAATTATAAGATTAAAAATCTCAGAATAATATCAGAATAAATAAAAAGAATAGATTTGAAAATAAACAAAAATATAATCAAGTAGTTTTTCATATAGAAAATAATCATTTCAACATGCTCCATTGATTTTCGGAAATATGTCCTATCAATAAATCGGATTCAAACCACATTTGTATCCTTATTCAACTTTTAGTCTATCTATTTGGGAAATAAAGAAGTCCAAAACCCTTTTGTTTAAAGGCAATTGATATACTTTAACTTGGTTCTAGGTTATATGATTGTAGATTATTTTCAATTATATAAGTATATACGGTATTCTATTTTGTTAATATATACATAATATAATACATATATAAAAAGAATAAGTAGAAGTAAAACCTTTGAAACGAAAGTTGTTAACGAATTCATATAGTCTTTGACATGGACTCAAGCACCCCTAGAGTTGGCTTAACTTGATTTTGATAATACGATATACTAACTTTTAAAAAAATAAATTAAAATTAGGTAAGGGTGAGAGACTAATACATGAAAAATGAATAGGAGTGTCTTGATTAAACAGAAGAACATACCCTATTTAATAACTAAAAGTATCATAAATGTTTGACAAGTGTTATCTATTCAATTGATATTAAAAAAGTTGTGACTCCAAATGTCACTAATTTAAACTTCCATACAAAAAAGATGATTACAAGTACCATGAAAAAAAAATGATAGTCTAATGATAGTACAAAAAAGATGTTTGCACCCGGGGTTTGAAACTCCACTATCACACTAGGGCTACAAGGGATTTACCCGGCTCTCCCTGGGCTCGTAGAGATTGTTTCGGCCCAAAGAGCTAAGACACCCTCCGTTATATAAAAAGAAAAGTACCAAGAAAAAATGATAGTATAAAGATAGGATTTCATGATTGGCAAGTGTCATTTATCAAATTGCTATGAAAGAAACTTGATTACATATATCACCCATCTAAATCATCACACCAAAAAGATGATAGACAAAGAAAAAAGTGATAATTTAAAGATAGGGAGATGGAATTGAATGTGTTGAATAGTGCACAGTAGGATGTGTGCTCAACCTAAAGTTTACTCATTCATTAATTATGATAAAGATGTCAATCCAAATGGTTTTTAAAGTTATAAAGGTTAACTCAACATTTAATTAATATGTCGCATTCAAATTAAATTGTTGGAAGGTCAAGGTAAAGTTGGGTCAAGAGGTCATATGTCATAGATAAACTTTAATCCAATCCATTGATTAATTGAGTCAGAGAAATGTTAGTTCCAACATTTGAAAAATATGAACTCTAACTTTGAATTACCAAGTGGATTCAAGATAAATCCCTTACTGTAGTGCTGATGGTGAGGGGGGGTAAGTTGGGTCAAAATTGCTACTCATATCAATTTTTTCTAAAACTTTCTACAATTAAAGGATTATAGCTATTTTACCAACTGCCTCGTGACAAAGCTCTTATTAATTATCATAAATTAAAAGAGTTTATAAAACTATCTTACTTTTATTTCATTAGAATGTAACTCGCACTTGACCTAGGCCTAACATGTTTCCATCAACCTAATTTTGTTTTATATTTATAAGTTTATAATGACCTCGGTTGTTCTTTATTAGGTTGGGAGATTCATCCTAGGCCAATCCATTACGTATTATTCAATTGAGTTTAAAACTTGATATTTTGTTTAATGCATATATTACAATTGGATTAATGACCACTATATTTTTTACCTTCAAATGAATAAATTTTTTATAATTTATTTACAAATGTGAATGTTGTGATCATTTTCTTCTCAACAATTATTATATTATATATTAAAGTTGTTACCGAACCAACTTCAGTTTTAACCCTTCCAATTTCAAACGTAACATTTAAATCTCAAATTTCTTTAAGAGCTTTTTGTATATACCCCCCTAAGGTTTGTAGGATTTGTAAATAGGCCTTTGAGATTTTAGTATTTGCAAATAGGGCCCTGTATCTTCATTTTAATACCTTCCGTGTCCCTAAAATCTATAGTTTTCCAACCACCATAGGTTTTTAGAGTAAAATGACAATTTTGCCCATCTCTTTTATCCTTATATGCATAATTTCAAAAGCATGGACTCAAAATTTTTTTTTATAAAGCATGTAACTTTAACAATTGCACTTATTGGGAGAGAATAACCCAATATAAATTCATTTTTTCTTATCAATACAAGGCTCATTTCATTAAATCCAAATTGATCATGATGACAATCAACACCTATACTTATACCAGTTATAATTTATCCAATTCATACATGGCCCACCATTAGATTGATGAAAGTTTCAAAATACATGGTTATGCTTCATGTGTTGGGGGTGTAAAAGAAATATTGGGGAACTGCGAGAGAAACCATTGGAACTTGAGATAAAATAATGATATTTTTGTAGATAATAATATACTCATTTTTGTTTTACGGATATAAGGGCAAGCTGTCATTTATATGAAAATCCAAAGCAAATCTCATGGTGACTGCTTATTCTTGTTAGGAATATTGATTTGAGGTTTTTTTTATATGTTTTTATAGATTTATTGCTTTTAATTATTAGTTAATTTTATTATTAATCCTTTCACTTTTGTTGGGTTCTTTTAGATTTTTGGGTGATGGATTTTCATGAATTTGTGTTTTTTATTGCCTTTTTGGCTTAGGTTTTTGGTTTTCGTGTATTGGCCTATTGGGTTCTCATGGCTTTACTGTTATCTTCCAAATTTCTTTTAACATTGTATTGTCTATATTCCCTTTTTTAAGCTTTTCTGGTGATGAGTTTTCATGGAATTGTGGGTTTTATTTTTATTTTTTTATTCTTTGTTCTTAGTATTGGGTTTTCATGGATTTATTTTTAGTTTGCTCTCTCGAATTGTAATTGAACCCGTTAAAACTCCTCCTCTTGCTTTCTCTCTCTGAAATTCGCATTTGATTATGAATAAATTGAAGGGATCTCATTTTAAAATCTATTTTGCTCATTCACTCTTGTAGCTTTTTTATGCAATCACAGTTTATTAGTTTAAACTCAACAAGTTAAACATGTGTTATTTACAGCAAGACAATATTTCTATGTGTACAGAGAGGTTATTAATTAGAAAACACCCACATCTCTCTCTATTTTTACTCCCAATCACCTGCTCTCTCTTTTTTCTTTTTTTATTTTTTTGAAGTTGGATCAATGTTTAGACCTTGGATTTGATTTTCCTTAATTCTGTTATGTGTCACAACCCTCACTCATTTTCTCATCTTCCTCTATTTATTTTATTAGATATGTGTTTCACTTTTGTTATTCACAGCAGTGTGGTTAAAATTAAAGCTATCGTTCTAATTTTTAGTGTGCTAATCACAGAGCAAGTGGGGCTTTGAAATCTTTGTTAGATCATGGAATATTTTTAAATAGGCCTATAGCATTTGCATGACCATTGGCAGGCCTCATGGGCTAAGCCTTAGCTGATACTCTTGAGTGTATGAGTTGTTCAACACTATGATGTATGAAAATATTATGAGCCCGGTCAAATGATCGTTCAAAACTATGTTGTTTTTGAATTTTTCAAAAAATGGCTCTTTGATTTAGAATAAATCTTAACTATAATTTTTTATAATTACTTATTCAAATCTCATATGTGGGCAAGCCCGGATTAGGTTTCAAAATCGGACTTGTGAAATTGGAGTCCAATTTTACAATCATATATCTAATAAATACATCGATTCAAATTAAAGAACATTGGTTTCCTAAGTAACTTTGTTATAATGCCGAGCATTAAACGTATAGATATGTTTAAAAATCTATATTTTAGGAATTAGAGAACATGATTGTTATATTAGAAACTATGTTATAATACACTACGGTAGTATAAATATGTTAAATATGTTAAGGCTCTTTAAATCGGATCTTTGAAAGGAAATTTCACTTAAATATCTTGGACTCTTAGATTTCTTATTGATAATGACTTTGATTTAAATTTAGAAAACATCATATCTGTCATTTATTTATTTATTTTCATATGTTTATTTTGATAATTTTATTGTTGGCCATATGGTCTTTTTGGCTGATATGACATGCTAATATTGAATGCTTTTAAGAGATTGAGTTTCGTTGATTTTTAACATAAAAAACTAAATTGTATGAAACTTTATAAATTCAAATTTGATTTGGAGATTATTACTATACATTCTCCTTTTAAATAAACTTTGATATATAGTATCTAAAAACCGATAAATGAGATATTCTTCGATTTTAATTTCATTTCTTTTCATTAATTAATATATCCAAACATAGCCCCAAATTGGACATAGTTTTATTTTTCGGCCCGTGCTAAGACTATTTATAAGAATATAATGGCTCACTAATCACACCTATAATTTGAAAATTAAAGCACATAATAGCAAGAATTCTAATCAAACACAATATTATCCTAATAAAACCCAAATCAATTCTCATCCTAATTTAAGATGAACTACATGTATAGAGTATATCTAATAAGATTTAGAGAAGTGAGGGGTTGTGAGTTCAAATCCTCTTATGTATATCCTTTCACAGGTATGACAAGATAACCTATCCTGGGTCGGACAAAGTAGGTGTCAGTCGAGGTTGGTTTGGGCTTAGCCCGACCAATTCCAAATTGGATCCATTTTCATTATGGGTTAAAAGCCAAATTAAATTTGATAGTATCAAAATGTAGAAGGCTTGGCCATAATAGAGATGAGGGTAGTGGCTTTTCAAATTACACAAAAAGGAAATTGTAGAAGCTAAAATGACTTTTCATCTTCCAATGAAGAATATTTCACACCTCTAGATGGGGATGCTCATGGACTGAGCCGGCCCGGCCCGGCCCGCTTTGCAATGGGGGACTCTTAACACATGCACTTTCGTAGGTGCACAGGCAACACAACCACTCTTAAGATATTTTTGTCCTTTTCTAGAAACTGCTACTACACCCTCAATTATTTTTCTCCAAGGTATTTTTATCTTATAATGGGTCCTTTTGTTTTCCAGACATGAAGCCCAATGGCCCACATAAGGAAGACAAAGTCCAAAGGACCAAAATATGCTTTGCGGCTTTCCACCTCCAACAATCTCCATCTTGTATCCTTCATCCTCACCTCTTTAATATTTCTTTGAAACCCATTTTACTTTGGATCCGTAAAAATTCAATTCCAACCGAATGAAATGGGCTCTTAGGGCAGGTGTGAAAATCTAGCTACCTTTTCTTAGCAAAGATTTTCCCCATTTGGTGTGGTGGCATTCGCTCGAGGAAAAATGTTAAAAAGGAGCTAAATTTTTGTGATTCCGATGAAGACATTTTGTACGAGTGTCCAAAAAAGGATTTCTCTGAAAAGGAAAAAGTCCGCGGAGCTGGTTTTCTGCTTAGGGTATGTTTGTGTACACGGTTTTCCAGGGAAAAAAAAAAAAACATGAGAAGCTAAAGAGATTCTCCATGAGGAAAACAAAAAAACGAAGTGCGTTTTCCTCGATTCTAAGCACAACTTATTCCAAGGGAGGGGGATTTCGGACCTACTCTTTTCCGCGGTACATGAAAGACTTTCTGTGAAATCGGAGTTCGATAGCGCTGCACAAATGTCCCCTTAATGACTTTCTAAGTGTATTTATTCTTGTGATTGAATCCTAAGGGGGTTCGTGTAGGAAAAATAAAACCCGAGAGCAAAAACAATAGCGGAAAAGATACAGCAAATGACATTGATTTGAAGCCTTATCACAAGATCAAAACCGATCAAAATGCAAAACCTAAGCTCTCATATCAAGTGCTAGTCCTAGAAGGGATAGATACAGATCTAATCAATGTATTGATGTGCATTCCAGTGTAAGTAAGATCCTGCAAATGCTTATGCCTTCTAAATGGACAAACAAAGGATCTCAAATCGCTTAAGTAAGCAATCCCAAGGAGTCACGATTATTGTGGAAGTCTACCCCCTCATCACTTGACCAACAAGGGAGTTAGGTCATGATTGAGATAGACGCTGATGCAAAACTCTTTACCAAGAGTTCAATTGCAATCCAAACTCTCCAAGGGGTCCCAGATTAAAACTTAATCAGAATATCAACCTTGGTCCCATGGATCCCATAGCAGCAAGCCACATGATTTCTAACTGTTAATAGTCCAAATAACTGCCAAATTCGTGTTGGTGACAATTGATGGGGCTTAAGTGAGTGCAAAGAATTATTTAGACTTGTCAAATGTGAGACCCCACTCTACCTAATGAGGGAGAAAGAAAAGGAGTTGTGTGGAAAGAAGAGAGAAGGCAGGAGGAGAAGAAAGCAGTGTGACCCCAAAAGTCAAAAGGCTATCTCCTCTCTGGAACGAAAAGGGCAAAAGGAATAGCAAACAAAATCAATAGGAAGTGCAAAGGACAAACATAGATGCGTAGCACATTAGAGAAGCTACCCCATGTAAAGGAGAACACAACAAAGTCCAAGAAAAGACGTGAGGAATCTTAAAATTTGAGAACTTTCCATACGTTTTCTTTCTTGGAAGTTGGAACCCGTCAAACCAACATCTCTTCTTATATATGTAGTATTAGTAGTTAGAACAAAAGTACAAGTGTGTGCAACCTCTCTCCTCACATTTCTCATTAACCGTGGAATCGTGTTGGCTTTTATGCTTAGTAGGACTTGTTAACTGCCCTTCCTTTTGTTCACCATCATCTTCTGCTTCCTATTTTATTCTGTGTCTGTGTAGGCCTTTTCAAGTAGAGACGAAGAGGGCCATGAATAAGGAAGTTTGCATGAAACATGCATGTGTAAAGAGTGCTTCTTCGGAGCATGTCAAAAGAGCTACCCCACCTTCTTTCTTGTTGAAAACACACACTCTGGTGGAAGATCCCCCAACCAATGACATCATCTCATGGAACGATCAAGGGACCACATTCATTGTGTGGCGCCCAGTGGAGCTTGCCCGAGATCTCCTCCCCACCCTCTTCAAGCACAGCAATTTCTCCAGCTTTGTTCGCCAGCTAAACACTTATGTACGTTGCATATAACATACATAGATGGAAACATTCTTTAGATGTTTACTATTTCTCTCTCTTGGGGTAGCAGCTCATATATAACTAGAGATGTTTGCATGGCAATGAACCTTCATCCTCTGTATTGAGATACTACCAGGCTATAGGCTATAGCTTGTTGAGGCTTCTCTCTCTCTCTCTCTCTCTCTCTCTCTCTCTCTCTCTCTCTCTCTCTCTCTCTGGCTTTACTTATTGGATCTTCTTGTTCTTGCATATTTGATTGTATAGTATTTCAAAACGTGCAACACCTAAAACTTTTACTTTTCTTAGCTATGGTTTTAAGACCCGGTTTCAGTCAATTTGTGGGCCAAAGATCAGCCAATATATCAGAACTTATGACATGAGTTTTTCTGTTTCATTTTTGACTAAGAATTTCTAAAAGATATGACAGGCCAAAAATATGAGTATATATTTTTAATTGTGTTTACTGTGTTTTAGACGTAGATAAAAATAACATAACAGATGATAAAGATGGTGAGGATGATGTACCAATCATAGTTTTAAAACATGTCTTGGACTAAAAACAATGACAATCGAAATCGAAAACCTTGCCTACTGGGTTGTACAAATCAGTTTTGGCTGAATTTGAAAATCATGATTCAATTTGTGAATGTAGATCTTTAATCATTTCCTTCTTTACATGACTGATCATAATAATAATAAGAACCATCATCTCATTTGTTGGTTGCCAGGGATTCAGGAAGGTTGCTTCAGGCCGATGGGAATTCCACCACAACATGTTCCGACGGGGAGAGAGACAGTTACTATGCGAGATTCAACGGAGGAAAGCATGGGATAGCAAGCTTCCTCAATCTCTTGTTAAGACCACCATGAAGGAATCCAATGACCATCAAAGGTTTTCATCATCCATGTCCTCATCACCGTCGAGTTATGTTAGTCTCAGCTATGAGAATAAGAGGCTGAAGCGAGAAAATGGCGATCTCTGCGTGGAGCTGGCGAGTACAAAGAAGAAGTGCAATGAACTTCTTAATCTAGTAGCTTTTCATTTGAACTCAAAGAAAATGGTAGTGGAACAAAGGCCTAAGCTGTTTGGGGTGTGGCTGGATCTTCCACAGGAGAAGAGAAGGGAACATGAAGAGTTTAGTGAGAATATGAGTGCTTTGTCATCCCAATGTTGAAAACAATAATAACAATAATGCATTAACTTAGAGATTAGAGATATCTTATGGAATATACAAAGCCATTCCCATGTGTTCCTATCACTTTAGATAGTTCATTTGTATTAATTATCTACAATAATCATAGAAGCTATTGATTGCCCATAGCTTATCCAAGTTGCTTCTGTTATACAACCTTGTTTGCATCTAAGATATACATAAGTTCATCGGTTCGAAAAACCAAGAAAATAAAAGCAAAACAGATCTCAGATTTAGGTGTTTGCATCTTAAGGCTTTGTTTGTTTGCAGCCATTTACACGAGTAAACAACAGTCATGCATAACCATTACGCATATCATTTTACGCAACATATGCGTAAATGGTGGTGTGAAAATGCCATGAAAAGATCTGGTCTTGCGCCCAAAAATTTTACACCTCCAACCCGAGTAAATAATCACACATTAAATGTTATTGCGCACATGCTACAGTAACCCAGATGAGATTTTGGGCCCTCTGGTTTTTTTCAATTTGTTGAATCTTGTGGGACCCTAAATCAAGATCCGAATCATTGGTTGTCTTTAAAAGGCCAAAAATGTTTGAAGATCAAACTTCAGGTTTTGATTCATCATAGATTTTGAAAAATTTGTAAAAAGCGATGTGACCACTTGGATGTACTAAAATTCAAATCTAAAAGTGACAAACAATGGAATGGGTTGTATATCATTAAGGCATGTGAAGAATTTTCCTATCACATGCATAAAAGACAGACAGACAACCCCTTCAGCAGGGTATATAGAAAGTTCTTGGATGACTCAATATAGACTAACCTGCCATCAGAGAAAGGCCAACTTGACTGGTTAGGAAGGACGTAGGCATGTGCCGAAGACATTTCTTGGAATCAATGGTCAAGGATTAGTCACGCTGGAACTTGGATTGGGTCATATCCAACCTGGGAGAACCCAAATTTTGACTTGGGATCTGGATTTCTTGTGGGCTCTTTTTTGGAGTAAAGCTGATTCCAAATTTGATTTAAATTCTATGAACTGTCTGTTTCTTGTAATTTAGCTTCTAGGGTTTCTAAGACTTTGTACTACCACAAATGGTTAAAAATGAAGAGATAATGACCATCATATAACCGCCCATTTAATGGAGAATGAATCTAAGGAAAACGGAATTGAATACCCAATCATCACCCTAATGATTCAAATCCTAGCAAAGTTGAGGCTCCATCTATATTGCTACCTTCTATCCTTTGCCCCATAACATCACTTCACCCTTCACCTCTTTAATAATCATTTGGTGGAGCTCATTTGAGCATGGATTCCTATGTAGTCAATTCCTAAAAATTCTATGCAAACAAAAGGCCCTTATGAATTGATACATAGCATTCATATGATAAGCAGTTACAAATGAAAATCAAAGTTTAATTTCAAATAAAAGAAAAATGAGCATCAAATAACATTGCCTTCTAAGAAAATAGAATCAAAAGATGGCTAATGAATACCCAACCACCCCTTGTAATTCAATAAATAGGAAAGTGAAGGTTCAATCTACATCACCTTCATCCTTCACCCTTCACCTCTTTAAGAATCCTAATTCATTACACCAGTAATTCCTTTTGTATTCTATTCCTATGTATTTTAAATTTTAATGCAAACAAACAGGGCCTAAAATTATTTGTTCTCTCCCATATGCCTATTTAGGATTTGGATTTAAACTCATTCATACATGAATCTAGATCCTTGACCATATTTCATTCTTGTCAAGAGAGCCCTGACATCACAGATATTGATAGGAATTTTCGACCCTCCACATCAGGATGGAACAGAATTTCAGTTCTAAAGATCTCTGCTGAATCCAGCAAGTTGATGGCTTACAACTAAATAGAACTTGACCCATCAACAATTAGATAGAACTTGACAAATAGCTAGAAGTCGCCAGAAATTTGTCTCATGACCCAGCCGTAAATCAAGGACCAATACAAGGGCCCCAGCTACATGAGAACCAGCCCCCAAAAACAAACTGGGTAAACTCGCTGGGCATGCATGCAGAGTTCTTCCCCTCAAATATGAGTGAATTCTCAGAAACTCGTTGTTCACGCACAAAGGCAACTGGCAGTCAACAGTTCTAGCCAAAAAGAATAAGTTTTTTTTTTTTTGGCTTACTTGACCACGAGCGATACTATCAACCTCAAAATAACCGGGATCAATCCCTGGGCACGTGTGTGACGCCAAAGTGCCAATACCACCCAACCATGTGTGTTTGTTTAGTTCAGTGGCTCCACCTAAACAAATGGCATTTATGCAAAAATAGAAGTTCAGGATCCTCAATCCAAGAAAACACTATAGCAAGAAAAACCAATAAAAGCAAAAAGGTACTAACAGGAAGGATCAATCTAAAATCTTGATGGGAATAAGAAAGCTAAAACCTACACTCTTGCAAATCCTTTGTTACAAAAGCAACTCTCCTTCCAACATCTAACATTATATGAACTCCCATGTAAGCACAACACAAGCCTCTGAAAATCAATAATAAGCACAATACAAGCCTCTGAAAATGGGCCAAGGGTAGGAAATAAAAAAAACCATTTAGGCCTCCAAACAACCCATTAAAAAGGTTCTAACACCAAAACAGCTTAATCAAGATACACATGGTTGTTGCACAGTGGTTGAGTCTCAAAGATGACCTTTAAAGCACCAAAAGGGTCTGTTTGGATGAGAAGATGGGTGGATGAAATGGTTTTTCCACCTGTTTCTACAACCTTTTTTCACATGTGAATAATCCCTTATAGGAATCATGACAAAATAGACACAGGAAGCTTAACACAGATTTCTTTTTGCCTTGCAGGTCAATGAGTAAATGATATTTATAATTAGAGTATAAACGATGTTTACTAAGAATTAAATGGAACTACTAAGAGATGGGTCGAGATTTGCAAACATGAGATACAAACTTGTATCACCATGCATCTTTTACACGTCAAATTAGATTAAAAAACAACCTAAAATCCATTATTGAATGATGACAGACTCAACCATAAGTGCGCCTCTCTAATATGCAAGGGATATCAAAAACCATATCATCCCTCTAGGCCGTAGGTCCACTATCCTCTTAGGCCAAAATGCCCGTATGAATGCATATGAGAGCAGTTTCCTTGCTCAATCACTTAAAAAGAATAAAAAGGGAAGAAAACAAAAAAGAGCAAGCACAAAATCTGCAGGGTGAAAAAAGGATAAAAATAAATAAAAGGCCTAAAGGACAGGATGTGCAAAATCAAATTTCTATGACCATCAAAGATGAAGATAACGGTAGCGGCGGGCGTAGCGGCCCTCCACCAAAACGCTACGTAGCGGGGCTACGTAGTGGCATAGCGGTGTGATTTGAAAAAATCATCAAAAAAAATCTGAAAAAAATTGTAGAAAATCTAGAATATTGGAAAATGAGAAAATGTGCATTTTGTTTTTACAAAAGTAACTAAGGTAAGGGGGCGTAGCGGTCCCCTCATTGTATGAGATCCTGTATCGCTATATAAATAGAAAATAATAGTAATGACCATTTTTTTCACAAATATTCATGTATTCATGTTGCTTAGTTATGCTAACTTAGAAACTAATGGAAGACTCATAAAGAAAAAAACTGTCATGAAGTCAAGACTTAAGACTTAAGAGTAACTAGAGAAAAGAATACCTCTACCAAAGGAAGTATCTAATAGGATGTACCTAGAGAAGAAACCTTGATCAGAACTCGCCATATCCACTGTAAGTCGGCAAGATCATGTGCTTTTTGGTATTCTTTTAAACATAAAAGGATAAAAGAGTTGCGTAAAAATGTTATTTGGAAAGAAAAAGAAAAGAAATAAGCATTATTATACATTCTGAAGTTTTTTGAAAAGTAGGAAATTTTCACACTCCATGGCGGCCCCGTAGCAGGCGTAGTGGCCCGTAGCGGCCGTTACGGATGTGAACGGCGCTAAATGTCATTTAGCGTATAGCGGCCGCTACGCTACATCTATGATGGCCATAAATGGGTCACAAGGGTCAAACATGCTATTAGCTGCAAAGGGGTGTGAAAAGTCAATACAAATCTGAAACTGTTGAGAAATACAGCTGCTGAGAGTTATGAACAAAAATATGGTATTTCACTATGCAGAGACGTTGCTAAAATGACATAGTTTGCACCGTCATTTCTGCAGTTGTAGTTCATTAAAATGGCCACCCTGTCAAATGGACATCAAGAATTATTCTTTAATATGACTGCACGTAGTTTCACTCATTGTCTCAAGACTATCAGTTATGCCATTTGCTTAATGAACTGGAACAAGCCCCTTGGTCTGGTTTGATCATTTCAGTAAAGCTCTCCTGAGTATTGGTTAAAGGCAGTGTTTCCACGATTCAGATCATCTCTTTAAATTCCTCATGGGGAACAATCGTTCTTATTTCATGTTGATCATATGATTACCATTGAGGACAATGAGTCGATGATAAAGGGTATATGTTGAGTAAGTCCTTACATGAACCATTTGACATGAAAGACTTGGGCTTTAAATAGTGTTTGGTACTGAAGACACATATTCCTGCTCTGTACACTTCCTCAATTGAACTAAGCTTCTAACATCAACAAGCTTGTCATACGATTGAAAGAGCTTTCTTTAGGTTGACAATTCCTATAATCCTCATTCGTGTCAGATTTCTTTGGCTAGTGTGTGTATGTGCTCATTCCAAAATCTTGGGGTAGCTAGTGTATCAAAGAAATTTGCGATATGAGAGATTTATGCTCGCCAAGTGTGGAAGTCTTCACCAAAAGAATCATTGATGTGGTTCCAAATCATGCAACATCAGTATCTGCTTAACAGGAACTTCAAGCCCAACCCAACTATGTTTGGTTGTCCCAACTATGTATCATCTTTTGTTTTCTAATGATCCCAACTATGTATCATCATTGTGAGATTCTTGTTTTTTATTATGTGTTTATTATCAAAATAGTCTTGTTTATTAGTTAATGATTTTGTATGTTAGATTAATACTAGGTTAGTTTTGGTAGGATTTTGACCCTAGAAAGGACCAATTTGTAATTTGAGAGAAGACTGGGGGTTATTTGTAAATATTACATTTTCATTTCCTCCGCTTCGTCGGTTCTGGGATATTATTTTGAGCATCTTTGGTTCTTGGACCCTATTGATTCGGTGTATTTGATCAGAAATTATGCATCTTTATTCATGTGGACTATTTTGCAAATTCACAGAAGTTCCACTGATTCCTTAAATCCAAAAAAAATCTACTTTCTTCTTAATTTCTTCTCTCCTCCCTACCGTACCAGCAGCTTCCAATTCTCTCCAGCTTTCTCTTCTTCCTCTGTGCTCAAGCCAACCAGCCAAGGAGAAATCATTATCTTCATCTCATGTCCATCTCATCATCATTTTCCTCTTCTTTCTCGTGTGGAGTGGGTGGTCGAGAGTGAGAGCTTGGATTTTGTGAGGACTTTTGAAAGGTATTAGTCAGAACATAGCCTAAGGCAAGTAAATGAGTATGATAAACATTACGTGCATGTTCAATTTGTTGAATTCAAGGTTATTTCTATTAAACTGCAAATCAGTTTCAAATTGAGATTTCTTTGTATATGGTATATGTGACAAATTTCATGGATTAAAGGATGTTATAGAAATGTTTCTAGGTTGTGGGAATGGAATACTAAATGTAAGAGTGTATAGATGTTGAAAGGCTCAGGTTTTAGTACAGAAAAAAGAGTTTCAGAAATCGACTTGCAGGTTCTCAAGCCCTACAGCTAACTGTGAGGCTCTTCACGGCTAACTGTGAAACCTCTCACGGTCAACCATGAAGCCTACCGTGGATGCACTATGGTTATAAAGAGTTTTTAGCTAATTTTGTTCTACGGCTAATTGCAGAACCTCTCATGGCTAATAGTGGGTTAACCACGAAGCTCACCGATGTTCAAAATAAAATAGGAAAACCGAGGAACCTGTAGCCTGAAACTCAGACTTGTATGTTAACAGCTAACTGAGGTTCATTTATGGTTGACCGTGGGTCATTCATGGCTAACCGTGGGGCTAACCGTGGAACATTGTTTTTATCAATTAATTTCCAGATTTAATTTTCTAGGTTGGAATGATACCTTATGACACCCCAATGATCCTGATATTCTAGGAGACCATAGTAGGTGATGTCAAAAGCAAAAATTGATCTACAGATTGCCTTTAAGTCAATGATTACATCATTTAAACAAAAATGAGTAATTTGAGGGCTCTATTATCAAATTAACTTTAGTAACGCCAACACTAAAGACACACATTATTGTTTAATGGTGTTCTTAGGCAATCAAACTTTATAATGGTCCTCGTAGTTGTTTTTAGTGGTCATGCATTATCATATTGTTATCAGAAATCCTATGATCAGCTCATGTACTCTTGTGTCCTGTTTACATGTATTTTGTACGCTACTTATGTTATATGATCTGTTAAGATTAATTGATTATGCAATATGATCCAATTATGATATGTTACGATAGGTTAAATCTGTTTTCAGAAAAGAAGTTTGTTTTTTTATAGAAACATGTCCACTTATGTATTCCTGCGTCGTCATCACTTAGCTTTGGTCCTCCTGTAACCGGACACGGTGAAAGTTGGACTATACCTGTTACACTGGCTGCAACATAGTCCCCAATTTGTTATAGGAGTATTTATACTCCAGGTACCCCTCTTACATAATAGATGTCCACACTATGATATTTGATGGCACCCCTGATATGTTTATGTGTATTATATTCATGCTCTCATACAGTTACAACTGTTTGAGAGAATATAGCTGATGTGGTTGTGCCATAACCGTTTGCTAGGATTCCTGTTAGCTTTGTTACCCTCACATGTTCCTACATTCCGTGCATATTTATTTACTTATCTGTTTATTTTGTGATTTTTAATTCTTAATCAGAATATTATATCATGTTTATATTTATTATACCAGTTTACTAGCTCAGTTTCTGACGTAGCCTTTGGCTTTACAAGAGACTCCACCTTTACCCACGCCCAGGAGATTGAGGCAGTCGAAGAGATTGCATCAGGACTGAGTGAGGGAACTCCTGATGATGTTTCTTAGTCATCTGGATGCGAGAGTTCGTCACAAGGAGAGTTTGCAGTGGTGGATGTATCTGGGAAAGTTTGTTGGAGATGTGTTATGTTGGGATTGTATAATAAACACTTTTCCTTATGTTGCAAACTCCAAGGCTTTTGAATTGTGGATATTCTGAGACTATATATGTTCTGTCATTCTTCATGTTATTATTGTTCATTTATGCTTCTGCGGGAGAAATTTTGGAATATGCAAGTTAATCTCACCAATGATATCTTGTGGGTATAGTGCAGGGATTAAATTTTCCATTATGTCCTATGCTTTTATGTGTTCTATGGATTTTGATTTTGATTGATGTTACACAAGCTTCTGCTGAAATGTATTTGAAACATGACGGAAAGTGGAAACCCATAATATCCTCACCTGCGGAATCCTGTGACAACTAAGTGTGGGGGAAACATCAATAATAGTCATCTTTGGTCGACCCCACACCCGTCGCGTCCCAAAATGTAGTCCTTTATTGATGCTCCAGGTTGGAGGCTTGACAACGGATCAAGGGGTTAGAGGAGGCACAGGATTGACTTCATAATTCATATCAAGGTTGGCCACACTTGGATCTTTTGATCCCCCACTGTCCCCTGATCCGTGGGGCCCTAGGTAGGCCCCACTAGGTGGTGAGCACGGTACTCTTGTGAGCACTGTGCTCACCAGAACAAAGCCCTACATAATATATCACTGTTTTGTCAAAAGTGTTCTTATCTTTTCAAATTGAACAACTAAGTGAAATATATTTGCTAAAAATTGTACAAGCATTAATGTAAAAATTATATAATATGCAAAGAATGTAAACATTTTTAACAAATGACCATTAAAAAAATTCAACAAATTACTCTCTCTCCCTAGATTAGTTTCAAATTTTCAAATGTTCATACATCCAAGTAAAACAACAAAATACTAACCCATTCTAACTAATTTTTAAAAGAGAATTTCAATAAAAAAACAAGACTATACACATTAACTTCGTAAAGCTTGCTCGAGCCATATTCCTCGTCCACATTCAATCTTGCCGAAACAAGACCAATTTGGTTTCTTTTTTTTTATCACAAAATAAAGTCCTCAGAAGGTGAGAAGGAGCTTAGAGATGTTCTTTTCACAAGAAAAACCCAAAAGAAGGCAAAGGAAGAAGGAATCACACCCAGAATTTAAGATTCTCAGCCAATATGTATATTTCAAAAACCTTGGCCAATGCAGCCCATATTTTGCCACAAATTTAGGGATATGCAATGGCAATTTGAAATTGTTGCATAATGGCAGGTATGTAGTGCATCAGGTGATGTTTTAAACCATGATTCAGTGACTATAATTTCCAAAATGGGAACTAAAAACAAAGAGGCTTTGAAGGGATTTATTTATTGTTCGCAAAGTCATGCACAAAGAAAATGATACCAGATTCTACTTCCCTTTCCTCAAAAATTTTAAAGGATATGAAATTGGACAGTGGAATTGCCACGCTCATCTCCCAACACTCAAAAGATGTAGTGGATCCTTGTAAGCGATTTTTTGTTGACAAACCTGCAGATACTAAAAGCCTTACACCTTTAATATTCCCAATAAGACAAATCAGAATGTATTTCTTCCCAAAACTAGAGAGTAATAAGACAACCAAGATCAATAATTCATGAAATCTAGAGACAATACATTAGCCTACATAAAATGTAAAAAGAAAGGGAAAACAATACAAACAAGCAAATGTCTAAAAATAATAATAACAAGCAGAATCAACAGAAACCCTAATTCTCACTTCCCTAATTACTACTCCGCAATCCTAATCCAAATCACTCACCATGCCTATTGCCATGAATTCAACAGCCAAACAAAAATCTACCACTAAAATCAGCAACACCCAAAGTCCACACATTATCATTACACTCAAGAGTTATAAAAGTACACTACTTTCTTAAGAAGAAAGAAGAAGAAGAAGAAGAAGAACAGAACAAATAGAAAGAAACCTTAAATCCCCCAAATCCAAATTACCTCAAATCTTTTCCAGGTCATCCAGCAGAAGCAGCAGGAGCAGCCCCCGCATCGACCGCCTTGGGATCCCCACCGCCCTTAGCCTCAACCGACGACGAGCAGCATCCTCCTCCATGATGGTGGTGGTGGTGGTGGTGGTGGTGGTGGTGATGATGATGGTGGTCATGGCGGGTCAGATACTGTTTTCCCTTGAGCTGCTTGCGCATATCGTAGGCATCTTCACCATCTGCATAGTACTTGGCCTCGACATCATGGATCTTGTAGCCTAGGGTTTCGGTGTAGAGGTTGAAAGCGGCGCGGTTGCTGCGGCGGACGTGGAGGGAGACGTAGTCGGCGGCGAAGACCTGTTCCATGGCGTTCTGTGCGGCGGTCATGAGCTTGGTGGCGAGGCCGAGCTTCCGGTGGGTGCGGAGGACGGCAAGGGAGGTGATGTGGCCGTGGCACTCGGCCGATTCCTCCTCCATCTTGGCGAGGACGTAGCCGACGATGCGGCCGCCGTAGTCCTCCGCCACGAAGAGGAGCTGCGGCCAGGAGAGGATGTGGTAGAGGTAGTACTTCATCTGGTAGTTTTCCGGGAGGCAGAGGAGGTTGCACGCCTGCATCTCCATCAGGTCGTCGATCGTCGCCTGCCTTATGCACACCATGGTTGTTGATGATGGTGATGGACGCCTTGGATCGTAGGACACAGAGATGATGTATGGTACTAGCGTAGGCGATGGAGGCAAACACTATCTATCTAATTTCTGATTTCTGATCTGTTATTCTCTCAGTCTCAGCCCTGCTTGCGTTCTTTTCTATCCTTCTTCTGCTGCCTTTTGCATTTCTAGGGTCAGGAAGATTGGGGAGGGTAGGGTTTGGGTTTTACTTGGGTGGGTGGGTTTGTGAAGGTTTGGGCTAAACCCAAATCTGACTCTTGCTCATACTTAACCTAACCAAGCCCAATACGACCCGACTCATGATACTGCGTGATGACTACGGTCCGCGCTCCCTCTAATTGGTTTTGACTTTTTTTTTCAATAAGAAAGTACACGTATGTTGATATTTATTGCGTGTTGTAGTGGTTAGGTTAGTTATTTAAAGGGGTAAGTGGTCATGATAACAACGTACGTTCAATAAAAATAATTAAAACTGAATCCAAAATTCTTGTATTTAATATATTATAATTGTGGATGTGGTTGAAATTGAATGTTGGTGTGTTCTTGGGTCGAATTGAGTTTGGGGGGCTTAGGTAACAGTTAGGGCTGTCAAAATGTCACACGACCCATTAACACGACACGAACCCATACGATATTAACGGGTTTGGATTGGCTCTTAATGGGTTCGGGTCGTTAACAGGTCAAACCCATTAACATGTTAAGTTAACGGGTCGGGTACGAACTAAACAAGTAAGCCGTTGACAACCCGCTTGACCTGTTAAATTCTTTTACTCCCTAATGTAAATAAATTAATTTATATTCATAAATAAGAAATTGAAATTTATTGTTTTATAGTAGATTTTTAGTTGGGGTCCACTTGAAATCCTCACTTACAGTTTCATGTGGCTTATATATTTTTCTTCTTCTATTTTTGTATAATTTATTTTTTTATTTTAAAATAACTTAATTACTTAACGGGTTAACGGGTTGGGTTGGGTAACCAATTAAATTAATGGGTCGTGTTCGGGTTAGATTTTTTGACCCTTTAAGTTAATAGGACAGGTACGGGTTGAGGTGATTTTAACCCGAGTTCGTTAACCCGTAGCTCGAATTCGTTAACACGACATTATTGACAGCCTTAGGTAATAGCACTATGGCCTTGCCTGGGTTTAAGTAATGGGCCCTTTTGTTATATGGGCCGGACTTAGGTTCATTGTTAGAGAGATGGAAGCCCAGCCCGGCTTGAATAAGAGGGATGACTAATAAGGTTCGGTCTCTTCCTCTTTAAGTTAGGGTTTCCAAACTATATGCTTTATCTTTTTTAAGTTGACACTTTTCCTCCCTTCCTTTTGTTTTGAGGGGTCAATTTTTATGCAATTCTTCTCTTATGATCTTTTACAAATTTAAATCCTCTAGGTAATCTAATCCTCCTCCTTTTAATTCTTTCTTAAATAAATTACTAGCAACAAATACATGTGCTAAGTCCGGCCCCAAATAAAATTTATTTAGAATACTTTATTATTTCTAAAACACTATATATAACTTATAATTAAAAGTTTAATTAAAATCTAGAATACATTATACAATTTATAGTATTTTATTATATTTACATTAAATATCTAGCACTTTTGTAAATAACAAAATTCAATAAAAACAATATCAATGCATTTTTAAAGACGTAGTTTTAGATTTTTTACTTGAACAACCCTTTGATTTTCTAACTTTATTAAAGACATGAAATTATGAGGTGGACATCTCTCTATTTGTTGTGCATGGTTAAAAAAATGGGCACTAACACAAGTCTCCTTTGCGATGATTTCATATGCTTATATTAAGAGAAAAAAACATGCAGCAACAATTCTTGTGTTGTCCATTAATAAACCCCTAAGAGCCAAAAAAAACGATGGCCTCCCTTGAAAATTATCATATCATATTTTACAAAGATTCTTTTGCATTCTAGATGGATACATCCAAGAGGTGGAATGTAGAGTGTTTTCATACTAAGAGAAGGAACATACATAGCCCTTGTTAGCTCCACGAACCAACTAAGGGGTGCTCAAGTAACCGGGCTCGATGTGGACTGGGCTTGAGCTAAATAGATTTTAGATGGGCCGGGCTCCAGTCGAAAGTTTTTAAACTCGGGTCGGGCATGGATATTCATCCGCCCGACTCGACCAGACCCATGAACGCCCCTTGTTGAATGAAGAGTAGCGTGGCCACCGGGGGACTAGGACTCAAAAACAAGTCCCAATCACAATATTAAATCTATAAATAGAAGGCCTGCAATGAAGTACCGCAAAACCAATGAGAGATTAAAATAGCAAGATAAACAATCAAATTTGGTGATTGTGAAATTTAGATCTAACAAATAAACAATACGAGTAACTTGATAATCAATATAATCAACACGAGGGATAACTCAGTTGGCATAGAACTAGGATTTACTCTTGAAGGTTGAGGGTTCGAAACTGTGCTATCATACTGGAGCCACAGGGGATTTACCCGGCTTCCCCTAGGCCCGTAGGAATTAGTCATGCCCAAAGGGTTGGGAGACCCTCCGTTATCAAAAAGAAAAAAAATATCTAATCAATACTCATTTTGCACGCATACATCCCATATTCACATTTTAGAAAAGCATTAAAGAGATGGAGACAATGATTTTATAGTGGTTTGATCCTTGACTAACATCCACTCAAACTTTCGGCCTTCGACGAACGATCCTTGATAGTGTTGAAGATATCCCAATGATGGCACAACCAGGTAGATCAAGAGGTTATAGATTTAGATTTTGGACTATGTTACTATAGATTGAACCAAACCTAAATCAAGATTCATTCCAAAAAAAATAAATAAATAAATAAAAACCTTTCTTTTATGAGCATGGATTCTCCTATGATGGAGTGGAAACTATGGAGGAACGGTTTGAAGGTTGTAAGATGGTATTATTCGCCCAAAGGTTCACGACAGTCATATATAGCAAATCACGACGGCTAGTTTGACCAAATTTGGAACAATTTCGATTACATGAGAAAATAGTTCAGTCACCCGAGAGCCTTACAGCCCCAAAAATGAGATCGAGGGAATTAAACCTGAAGAAGAGTTTGGGCCAGTGTCTCTTTCAGTGTGCCAGCATTTTAGATCGGATGCCCGAGATCCTGGACTAAAATTCCTTCAAAATGCCTTATTGGCCCGGCCGCCGAAGAAACAAATCAAGTTTTTTCGAATCAATGAACCTTATGTTCGGTCCATTGAACACCTTGAGAAGCTTTAAACTAACTAGACTTCTCTAGCTAATTAGACCTAATAAATTTTGCTAATTTGGTTCAAAGTTCTAGGGCCTCAGCCTAATTCATCCGGTTCATGAACACCCTTAATTAGACCATGTTAGGTTTGGATCCTTATTGAGCAAGCGCAACCCATTTGCATCTAGGTGTGTCAATTCTTGACCCACTCCGATAAAAAAAAACAAAAAAAACTAACACCTAATTTAACATTCAGGCTGACTCTTTTTATTTTTCAGATAAAGATATATTGACATTTGTAATCCAATTATTTTATAATGAATTAGATTCAAACCCATTCTTACAATTTAACTTGTCCAATCAATCCGTCTTGTTGTACTATGACTCATAAATCCAAACCAAATATGATATAGTTTCTAACTGACACTTCCAACATATTAATAAATCTTCATAAAAAAAAAAACATATTAATAAATCGATCTAACTTTACTTGAGCCTACTCTAATCTCAACCGGACCTATTCCCACACTTAAATATAACCACCACTTGAATCCAAGGTCAGGCTGGATCTCACCCAAACCCACATGTTTGCAGCCCTCTATACCAATTCTAATCTTTGTGGTGCCACGTAAGCCCTAGAAACCTCTAGAGAGTCCGACCATCCTACTTATATATACACATGCAAAGCAATTGTAGTCCTCTTTCTATCAACAAGTCTTCCTTCTCCTCCGATGCATTGGATTTGGCTGCCTTTGAAGAAAGTAATAGGAAGGAGTGTTTTATGTTTTATTGTGTGGTTAGCATTCTTCAATCTTCTTTTTTCTAGTGAGGGAACTATATGGATTTGGATCGATGATGTGCTGATTTTAAACTGCGTTATCTTTCTGTATGTGCCTCATTGAGGCCTGAAGAAAGCTTTATCTTATAACTGAGATCCAAATCAACTAAAAGCCCTTTGGTTTCCTTGTACTCTTTTTCTTTTTCTCTTACAATTTTTTTTTTTTTTTTTAATTCAGATTCTTGCTTAGATCTTAGTTTAAAGAGGACCCATTTTATGCTTTTGCTTCTCTCTCTCTCTCTCTCTCTTTTTCAAATGAGACAATGGATTTCATCAAAGGGTTTATTTGGTTTATTTTACAGATGACCAACCGCCTATATTGCTCTATAATTAAAAGTAATCACCTGTGTTTTTTTTTTTTATTTACTTTTAACCACCTCTATTAATCTATATATATATATATATATATATATTTTTGGTACCGGAGGGTTCCCCTTTGGGCTAGAGGAAGTCGGATAAACTCTGATGTAGCACAGTTTCAAACTCACAACCTCCAAATATAAACCGTGGTTCTAGGCCAAGACCAACTTACCCAGGTTGGAGTTAATTTATATTCACCACCTTTAATAGGTAGAAATTAATCTCCTCAATCTGATAGTCTTGGTAGCAGGGGAGCACTATTGGTTCAAAGTTAGTGATGTAAGAGAAGTGCAGACTGCGGACTATCAACAAAAACAACCGGCAGTGCAGACTATCAACAAAAACAACAGACAATTGATCATCCATGAAGTGGATATACAACAAATAAAAAATGGATACAGAGACCCATTGTTTTCCCATCTTAAATGATTCTTTTCCCATCTTAAATGATTCTGGACTTGTTTTGGTAAAAAAGAATGAGTTTCAATTTTTATAATAGAAAATCAAATGGTTAGAACCAAACTCAGATGGTTAACTAGATGAAGTCAATTCTGATTAACACTAGTTTCCTTCAACTGGGAAGAAGATAAAAGTTCAAATACTTCAAGGAAAGAATGAGATGGTTGAGATTAGAGCGGCAGATTGCAGCATGTCTCAAATCAATCGGAGAGCGGCAGATTGGGCATGAGATGGTTATAATAACAATCTATCAATGCATCCTTTATGCAAATTATGTCAACAGGGCAACATCCATTGTACTATTATAACACATAACACTCATTTTTTGCATTCAAAACCAGATTGAGGAGATAAGCAGAGATTTGAGTGTCCAACTCGGCGAACTCATTTAGGCTAAGCAAATCTCTTTCTAAGGAGACCAGATGAGGTTGAAACTTTTATGGTATAGGAGGGAATGTTTCTTTATAAGAATTTCTGACAAGAATTGTGAATTCCTGAAATCTAATCAGAAATTCTATGTTTACTTGCTTGCATTCCGGCAAGTAGCATTTTGAAATTCCAAAAAAGTGAAATTCCCAAATGCTTGCATTGACTTCAGCATTTACAAATTCTAGCATTTCGAGAGGTTTGTTGGAACTACGGCCGGCTCTCCCCAAATGATTGATTTTCTTCTTCTCCTTTATTCCACTGTAACAAAATAAAGTCCGATCCAGTTATCTTCTTCCTCCACCCTCCTTTCATATGTTTGCCTATTTTTCTCTTTTTTTCTTTTTATTCTGATGCATGCATTTTTTTTCCTAGAGGGTTTTGATGGAATGGGAAGAAGAAGGGTTTTGGGGGTCTTAATGGAATGGAATCAGTGGGTTCTCTGAGATCTAAACCGCTGGGTTGATTTGTGGCTTGTGTTTTCTGAGAGATGAAGAAATTCAAATAGATATGAAATAGGGATAGGGTATTTTTGGAGTTCAGGTAGTCTAAAATTCTCAGGAAGGAATTATGGCCTAAAAGAAACAGGAAATTCAGGACATGAATTCTAAAAATTTCTGCAAAGAAACAGGCCCTTAGTAACTTCACACCTTCAGCAGAGCACCAAAGACGTCATTGGTGTATGTTTTTGAAATCAATAGAGATGGAACACCCTCCGTTATTAAAAAAAAAAAAAAAAAAAAGAGATGAATCTCTCTATACTCGTAATGTTCTCTACACATGTTGTTTACATGTGAAAGGACCAATTTAATGAATGTATATATCTAACCACCCCTGTTATATCTTTCCCAACTATGATATGAGCACACGCTGTTTTAAGAACCCTCCCTACAAAATCTCATTGTAATCTCGATTTGAAGGACATCATCCTATTTTACTAGAGCATATCACTGATCCCTCCATTGTCACAGATGCACTTCAACAGTCAAGAAATCTGACTTTGGAGACTCATGTGCTTGTGGAATAAAGATCAAGAATTGAGAATCAGATTGACTGACCCTTGTGCTTTAAAAATGGGTCCAGGCTTACATTTTCAACCAAGCTAACAAGTAGGTGGGATTCAGGTTGAGCCTAAACATTACCTACCTGAACTGACTGGACCCATTTCCCCAAATTAAAATGAAATGAAGTCCAACCTACCACCAGTATACCCTTCTGTAATTCACTACATCAAATACCCAAATTTGAGCTGAATCATGTCATATTATAGATCCCCTCCATTGTTATGAAATCAGCAAAATCTATAGCCTAAATATCAATCCCATTGATAGGCAAACTACATGCTTTTTAGACTTCTATCAATTCTTCCAAGTGCAGGACAATTGTTATATTTTAAGAGGCTCAATTCTTCCATGTATCACCCTCAACTCAACCCACATATATGCTACTTTTTTTTCTGGGTTTGGTAAAAGTACATATATACTACTTGGTGGCTTTCATTTACACAAAAACCAGGTCCTAGATACACTACTAAAGATGCTTGAAAACACTAATTGGATCATAACAAATATAGGTAATGTTCACCACAAGCATAAAATATTGAAAAATAAACTAGAGATCAGATGCACCACTTAAGGTGCTTGAAAACAATAAATTTCTTATTATTGCAATGATATTTGTACTCATCCAGAAGTAAACATAACATGAAAAATAGCATTATATAAAACGTAAATACACACTTGACATACACTGTTCGTATGATATCATTGGATTTGGGGCAAAAAATTTACAAAAAAGAAAAAAAATGTTGATTAGAGTCAAGCGACTCTAGTAACATTATCTAAATTTCGGTCATGAAATTGAAAAAACCGGATTTAAAGAGAACTAATATGTCAAAAGCCCCTAAAATTAAAACAAAAATAAAAAAATAAAATTGGTGTTATAGTAAAGAGTCAACATCACACTTCCTTCATTTCCATGCATGTAATCGTGGCAATCTTTACCAAAGTCGGTGGCTTTCAATTGCGACTCACCACTCTACTCTTGGATAAGATAATAATGAAAAAAATCCTGGTTCACGTTTTATGGGAACAACAGCATGATATGCCATGAGCCAATGATGGTCAACAATGAATATGTGGCAGGGAGAACCATTGTTGTCCTCTTGGGTTTCATTCACAGGGCATGCTTGTTTGTACAAATTAATACATAGGTTTCTTAGGGTGAAATGGGCTTAACGAAGGATTATTAAAAGGGCAAAAGGGTGAAGGATATAAGGTGGAGCTGTAGATGGGATGTGGACTTTCCTAGGTATTGAGGTATTAGCGTGATGCATGGGTATTCGTTTCTTAACTTACCTTATTCGATTTCAATTAATGGGGAGGTTATTTGATAGAATTTTTGGATATTTTACCTTCAGTTCTTCATTTTTAACCACTTATAGAAATACAATCCTAGGTATTCATTTACACGAGATAAATAGGTCCCAAATGTGAGTAAAGTGAAATCTATTATTTATGATAGGGTTTCACAAAAGTAAACTTGTTTTAGGAATAAGAAACTTACAAATAAAGAAAGCTAAAGAAAATTATTTTAGGCATAGGAAATCTACAAATAAAGAAAACCAAAGAAGCCAATCTCTTTCAATCTTAAGCATTGAATCAAAGCCAATCATCTTTAATCTTTATTAAGGACTGCTCATCATTTTTTTCTTTTCTTTTCTTCTCTTTGAACTATGTGGGCCATCTTGATTAGGGGTTCAACTTGTACTGGTCCAAGTTCGAGCTTGCATAAAAACCCAATTCACGATTGGCATGTTCGTGCTTGGGCCTGGATTTTGTAGCCCCAGAGTGAAACACTTCGCAGAAATCAAGTTCTAATACCAATTTGTAAGCTTGACCAGATGGGATTATCACAAATGTAGACCAGTGACGCTTTTTGAAATACCATCCAAAAAGTAGAGCACTCAAATAACCATCCCTAATTAAATTCAATGATCACATCCAAACACAATTGAAACACATAATTTCATTTCATTTAGCAAAAGAAACAACCAGTCTAACATCCCCATCACATTCCCATTCATGAAACCTTAGTCTAGGATAAAACCCATCCAAGAAACCCAAAACAATCATGTGAACATGAGAGCCCATTGGAAGTGCTGCATTTGATTTCTAGTGTTTGTCTGACCCCACAATACATACTTTGTGGGCATTTTTTTAAAGAAAAATATTCCATTCAAGCACTAAAGACAAAGCCTTAAAACCCAACAAAAGCCTTATAATTCAACACCTAGAACCCATTAACTTCTATATCTCCATATAAATGATGGGAAGGTGCTGGAACATCCCACTATAGATCACGTTTTAACGAATGAAAGAATGCCACTAGTTACAAGCATAGGCAATTGAGTCCATGTACTTTTTAATGGATTTGGTGGTTCTTCTGTGAGAGAAGAGCTGAACATGAGATGCAACAAAAGATTCTGTGGACCACAAAGACACACAAAGAGAGATTGAAGTATGCTTGCCAATCATGCAATGTGAAACGATTCTAGTGCTGGTCTTTTGCAGTTAAAAGAGGAAGCCCATTGCTAATTGCATCATTGCACCACTACTGCAAGTGATGGAAGCTACTAGAGAGGGAAGGCAAGCATAAGGAGATTTCCATGTATATCACATGTAGATTTTCATAGTTAGAAATAACCAACTCCTGTCTATATATATCGACTATTGTCTTCAACTATTTTCACTGTCAATAGCTCAAGTTGCTTAACTTGAAAAAACATCATCTCTTCAGAAACTTCCTCCTCTTCTGCTATTGCAACTGTGATTTATTTATGAATTAAAACATGTTACACTCTAGAGTTGTGAGTGTTGCATTCTTAATATTAATTTATATGGGGCTATCCTCTGCACCTAGAGCTATAACATATGGTAGAGGGAGTGGTGGTAGAGGCGGAGGTGGAGGAGGAGGTAGTGGTGGAGGTGGTGGGGGTGGTTCTTGCTTTGGTTTTGATTATGGTTTGGGCTATGGTTCCGGTAGTGGCTCGGGCTATGGTGGAGGAGCTCAAGGTGGCGGCTATGGAAGTGGTGGAGGTGGCGCTGGTTCTGGGTCTGTGAGTGGTAGTGGGTCCGGATATGGTTCGGCCTATGGCTATGGTGGTGGCTCCGAAAATGGTTCTGAGGTAGCTGAAGGAGGTGGCTATGGAAGTGGTGGAGGTGGCGGCGGCGGTGGAGGCTCGGGAAGTGGCGGTGGCTCTGCTTCTGGCTATGGTTTCAGATATGGTTCATGCTCAAGATATGGTGCTGGTGCGCGTGGGGGTGAAGTAGGTGGTTACAGAAGTGGTGGAGGTGGTGGTGGAGGGGGCGGTTCCGGGTATGGGTCTGAATCAGGCTTGAGATTCGGTTCCAAGTATGGGTCTAGATATGGTGGTGGGCGTGGGTAGATCTCATTCTCATGAAATCACACCATCTCACTTTCACATTGTGTGTACTCTCTCTCTCTCTCTCTCTCTCTCTCTCTCTCTCTCACACACACACACACACACACACACACACACACACACACACATACATCCATTGTTGAGTGTTTCTTTGGCTTGTAGTTTGGAATAAATGCACCGTTGTAATAGTGCAATATATGCATGGTTTTGAATAGAAGTATAGAAGTCTAGAAGTTACATATCTGACTACTATTTTTGTTATTGCTTTTGAATTGTAACAAGATTTATGTTCGTGATCCATCACTTACATCATATTCTTTAATAGAAACAAAGCGGATTCAGTTCTATATTCATATAACTAAAATATTGATTAATTTAGCAACTTTATCCTTGGACCCCAAACATTTTAAGTGATTTGCCAATCAAACAAACCTTATAAAAGTTAAGCAATTGTGGGACCACTTGGATCAATTTTCAAGTAGAACATATAGATGGAGTTCGGATCTTCTTGTTTTTTATGAAACAGGAAGATGTTGTTTCGTCCAATCCACTTCTACCAACTAAATAAAATCTCTTCCTTGATTTTTTGAGTGGTATCTGGTAGGGGCATGTATGAGGTAATGGAATTTCCATGTTCCCCCTGTAGGTTTTAATAATTCAAAATAATCAACTCCGGTCTATATATACGGGCCATTGCCTCAACTATTTTCACCATAAATAACTTTAGTTGCTTAACTTGAAAAAACCTCATCTCTTCAGAAACTTCCTCTTTTTCTTCTATTTCAGCTGTGATTTATTTACTAACCAAAACATGTTACACTCTAGAGTTATGAATATTGCATTCTAGAAACCTTAGTCTGGGAGACCCATTCCCATCACATTATATAACCTTTCTTGAAACCTTAGTCTGGGATAAACCCCATCCAAGAATCCAAAAAAATGGTGTGAAAATGAGAGCCCACTGGAAGTGCTGCATTTGATTTTTGGTGCTTGTTTGACCCCACAGTATATACTTTGTGGGCATTCTTTCAAAAGAATATGCCATTCAAGCACTAAAGACAAAGCCTTAGAACTAAAAAAAAAACCTTAGAATCCAACACCTAGATCCCATTAACTTCTATATCTCCATAGAAACGATGGGAAGTTGCTGGAACATCACACTATAGATCACGTTCTAACGACTGAAAGAATGCCACTTGTTACAAGCACAGGTAACTGAGTCCATGTACTTTTTAATGGATTTGGTGGTTCTTCTGTGAGAGAAGAGCCGAACATGAGATGCAACAAAAGATTCCGTGGACCACAAAGACACGCAGAAAGAGATTGAAGTATGCTTGCCAATCATGCAATGTGAAAGGATTCTAGTGCTGGTCTTTTGCAGTTAAAAGAGGAAGCCCATTGTTGATTGCGTCATTGCACCACTACTGCAAGTGATGGAAGCTACTAGAGAGGGAAGGCATGCATAAGGGGATTTCCATGTACATCACCTGTAGATTTTGATAATTAGAAATAACCAACTCCCGTCTATATATACCAACCATTGTCTTCAACTATTTTCATCCTCAATAGCTGAAGTTACTTAACTTAAAAAAACCTCATCTCTTCAAAAAATTTCTCCTCTTCTTCTATTGCAACTGTGATTTATTTATGAACTAAAATATGTTACACTCTAGAGTTGTGAGTGTTGGATTTTTGATATTAATTTATGTGGGGCTATCCTCAGCAGTTAGAGCTATAACATGAGTGGAGGCGGAGGAGGAGGTGGTTCTGGCTTCGTATCTGGTTATGTTTTGGGCTATGGTTTCGGTAGTGGCTAGGGCTATAGTGGTAGAGCTCAAGGTAGTGACTATGGACGTGGTGGAGGTGGATGTGGAGGAGGTAGCGTTGGTTCTAGGTCTGCGAGCGGTAGTGGGTCCGGATATGGCTCGACCTATGGGTATGGTGGTGGCTTTGGAAATGGTTATAGGGTAGCTAAAGGAGGTGGTCACGGAAGTGGTGGAGGTTGTTGCGGTGGAGGCTGGGAAGTGGCGGTGGTTTTGCTTCCGGCTATAGTTCTGGATATGGTGTTGGTGGGGGAGGGGTGAAGTAGGTGGTTACGGAAGTGGTGGAGGTGGTGGTGGAGGGGCAGTTCCAGGCATGGGTCTAGATCGGGCTCGGGATTCGGTTTCGGATATGGGTTTGGATATGGTGGTGGGCGTGGGTAGATCTCATTCTCATGAAATCACACAATCTCACTTTCACATCGTGTGTACTCTCTCTCACACACACACATAAACAAAAAATCTTTTCTTTGATTTTTTTAGTCCAGATACCCTATTTCACTGAAAAAGGGTATCTGGTAGGGGCATGTATGAGGTAATGGAAACATGGTATCCAGTAGGGGCATGTATGGGGTAATGGAATTTCCATGTACCCCACCTGTAGGATTTAATACTTAGAAATATCCAACTCCCATCTATATATTCCGGCCATTGCCTTCAACTATTTTCACTACAAATAACTTAAGTTGCTTAACTTGAAAAAATCTCATCTCTTCAGAAGCTTCCTCCTCTTCTTATATTGCAGCTGTGATTTATTTATGAACTAAAACATGTTACACTCTAGAGTTATTAATGTTGCATTCTAGAGAGAGACCCATTCCCATCACATTACCTTTCTTGAAACCTTAGTCTGGGATAAACCCATCCAGTAATCCAAAAAAATGGTGTGAAAATGAGAGCCCACTAGAATTACTGCATTTGATTTCTGGTGCTTATTTGACCCCACGGTATATACTTCGTGGGCATTCTTTCAGAAGAATATGCCATTCAAGCACTAAAGACAGAGCCTTATGACCCAACAAAAGCCTTAGAATCCAACACCTAAAGCTCATTAACTTCTATATCTCCATAGAAATGATGGGAAGCTGCTGGAACATCCCACTATAGATCATGTTCTAATGACTGAAAGAATGTCACTTGTTACCAGTATAGGCAAGTAAGTCCATGTACTTTTTAATGGATTTGGTGGTTCTTCTGTAAGAGGAGAGCTGAACATGGGATGCAACAAAAGAGGCTGTGGACCACAAGACATGCAGAGAGAGAGAGATTGGAGTATGCAGGCCAATCATTCAATGTGATAGGATTCTAGTGCTGGTTTTTGGCAGTCAAAAGAGGAAGCCCATTGCTGATTGCATCATTGCACCACTACTGCAAGTGATGGAAGCTTCTAGAGAGGGAAGGCATGCATAAGGGGGTTTCCATGTACATCACATGTAAATTTTGATAATTAGAAATAACCAACTCTTGTCTATTTATATCGACAATTGTATTCAACAATTTTCACCATCAATAGTTCAAGTTGCTTAACTCGAAGAAATCTCGTCTTTTCATAAACTTCCTCCTCTTCTTCTATTGCAACTGTGATTTATTTATGAACTAAAACATGTTACACTCTAGAGTTGTGTCTGTTGGATTCTTGATATTAATTTATGTGGGGATATCATTTGCAGTTGAAGCTATAACATATGGTAGATGGAGTGGTGGCGGAGGTGGAGGTGGTGGTGGAGGTGGTGGGGGTGGTTCTTGCTTCGGTTAATGCTATGGTTCCGGTAGTGGCTCGGACTATGGTGGAGGAGCTGTAGGTGCCGGCTATGGAAGTGGTGGAGGTGGAGGTGTAAGGACCTATCCCTAAAAATACCTAATGGGACTTAGTTTGATCGGGTCAACCCTAGGTTATCCTTTTTAATACGTGATTAGTATGAGTAGTTAGTAATTTCCCTCCAATTTAGCCTAGCTTATAGGATTAGGACCCTTGTGAGATTAATAATGGTTTTCCTAGAATTAATTAGATAATTAGAGGCCTTAGTTGTAGTCCTAATTATAGAAGGATTTTCCTTAGAAAGTTATGCAATTAACCTTTGATTGACCCAATTATCCATTACCTAACCCATTAGCCCATTAATTATATGAGGGTACTCTAGTCCTTCCAACCAAACATTTTTCCTCCAATTGGAAATCCAAATACCTTAAATGACCTCGGCTTCCTTCATTATCAACCAAGTAAACATAGGCACCTTTTTATTATAAATAACCTACCTTTACTTCCCTTGATCTCCTTCATTCACAACCATTCATTTGAGGATACTTTAGTCATTAAATATGAATACCAAAACTACCATAGTCCTTATACTTTATTTCTATTGGCAACCAAAGACCATTTGGTCATTCCATTTAAATCTTCCCTAAATACCCCCATCTTTATCCTAAAAGCAACATTAGCAAGAGAGGGTGTTTTAGACAAACTAACCCAACCAATTCCTATAAAAGAAATCTACCACAAGCTTCCCAAACCTTTCATACCATCTCTTCCTCTTATTCTACTACAATTACCCTCCCATCTCTCTCTCCCTCTAAGCTAGAGATTAGGGTTTCTCTCTAGATCTTAGGCCTCCAATTACAAAAAGCAAAACCCCCATCTACATCTAGCCATCTACAAGCTAAAGAGCTCATCTCATCTCCTAGATCTCTCTCCCCTCTCCAAGCTAATGTAATCTCCATTTCCTCTTTTCAATTTTCTTGTAGAATAGTCATTTTTCTTAGAATTCCCTTTCTTATAAATTTCTCTTTTTGAGAATGGGTATAGAGATTGTAGATTCAACTATTGGGGTGATCTTAGAGCTTTTGGAGTGAAGCCAAGCTTTTGAGGAGTCTTCTTCCTAATTAGGCAAGTAGACATGCTTAGATTCCTTAATTAAACTGATTAATATGCTTATATTGTTAATTACTATCTTTTGTGAATGTTTGGCATTGTAAATAGATGCATATTACCCCCACCTACTTTTGTGAATCTTTTGCATATAATAGTTCAGTAAATAGAACCATAGGCATGAGTCCTTTTGAAGTAGTTTATGGGTATCAGCCTAGAAAGCCAATAGATCTCATACCCATATCCACTGCATTTAGGCCGTCAGAGTCCACAGAGTCATTTGCACAACATATTCATAACTTGCACAATGAGATCAGAAAGAAAATTAACATGAGCAATGAAAAATATAAAATAAATGCAGATTCCCACCATACTCTTAGAGAATTCAAGTGGGAGACTATGTGATAGTTCGCATTAGGCCCGAGCGATTCCCACAAGGGCTCGTGAAAAAGTTACAAGCCCGTAGTGTTGGACCTTTTAAGATTTTGAAGCGGGTAGGTCCCAATGCTTATGTGATTGACCTTCCCACAAGGGGTCGTGAAAAAGGCTCTGTGATTATGGTGCTGGTGGGGGGTGGGGGTGAAGTAGGTGGTTACAGAAGTGGTGGAGGTGGTGGTGGAGGGGGCGGTTCCGGGTATGGGTCTGAATCGGGCTTGAGATTCGGTTCTAAGTATGGGTTTGGATATGGTGGTGGGCATGGGTAGATCTCATTCTCATGAAATCACACCATCCCAGTTTCACATTGCGTGTACTCTCTCTCTCTCTCTCTCTCAGACAAATCCACTATTGAGTATTGCTTTGGCTTATAGTTTGGAATAAATGCACCGTTGTAATAGTGCAATACGTGCATGGTTTTGAATAGAAGAATAAAAGTCTTGAAGTTACTTATCTTACTACTATTTTTGTTGTTGCTTTTGAATTGTAACAAGATTATGTTTGTGATCATCACTTACATCATATTCTTTAATAGAAACAAAGCCGATTTAGTTCTATATTCATATAACTAAAATCTTGATATGGCAACTTTATCCTTCGACCCGAAACCTTTTAAGAGATTTGCCAATCCAACAAACCTCATAAAATTTGGGCAATTGTGGGACCACTTGGATCAATTCTCAAGTAGAACATATAGATGGAGTTCCGATCCCCTATTTCTAAGAAACAGGGAGATGTTGTTTTGTCCGATCCATATCTTCAAGCTAAATAAAATCTCTTGATTTTTTGAGTCCAGATACCCTGTTTCACTGAAACAGGGTATCCGGTAGGGGTGTGTATGAGGGAATTGAATTTCCATCTACCCCACCTGTAGATTTTAATAATCAGAAATAACCAACTCCTGTCGATATATACTGGCCATTGCCTTCAACTATTTTCAACTTTAATAGCTCAAGTTGCTTAACTTGAAAAACTTCATCTCTTTAGAAACTTCCTTCTCTTCTTCTATTGCGGTTGTGATTTATTTATAAACTAAAACATGTTACACTCTAGAGTTGTGAGTGTTGCATTCTTGATATTAGTTTAGGTGGAGCTATCCTCTACAGTTAGAGCAATAACATATGGTAGAGGGAGGGGTCGAGGAGGTGGAGGCGGAGGAGGAGGTGATGGTGGGGGTGGTTTTGGCTCTGGTTTTGGTTATGGTTCGGTCTATGGCTTCGATAGTGGCTTGAACTATGGTGGAGGAGCTCAAGGTCGCGGCTATGGAATTGGTGGAGATGGAGGTCGAAGAGGTGGCGCTTGTTCTAGGATTCCTTATAAAAAATGGGCAGTTGTCGGATTACTAGGATAAATTTACAGTAGAACATAGAGTATGTGGAGTTCGGATTCCTTGTTTCTAAGAAACAAGGAGATGTTTTGTCCGATGCACATATACTAACTAAACAAAATCTCTTCCTTGATTTTTTGAGTCCGAACTGAAACAGGGTATCCGGTAGGGGCATGTATGAGGGAATTGAATTTCCATCTACCCCACAGGTAGATTTTAATAATTAGAAATAACCAACTCCTGTCTATATATACTGGCCATTGCCTTCAAGTATTTTCAACATCAATAAATCAAGTTGCTTAACTTGAAAAACTTCATCTCTTTAGAAACTTCCTCCTCTTCTTCTATTGCAACTGTGATTTATTTATGAACTAAAATATGTTACATTTTAGAGTTGTGAGTGTTGCATTCTTGATATTAATTTACGTGGGGCTATCCTTTGCCGCTAGAGCTATAACATATGATAGAGGGAGAGGAGGCGGAGGTGGTGGGGTGGTTTTGGCTCCGGTTTTGGCTATTGTTCAGGCTATGATTCCAGTAGTGGCTCGGGCTATGCGGAGGAGCTGAAGGTGGTAGCTATGGAAGTGGTGGAGTTGAAGGTGGAGGAGGTTGCGTTGGTTCTGGGTCTGCGAGTGGTAGTGGGTTTGGCTATGGTTCGGGCTATGGTTTTGGCGGTGGCTTCGAACATGGTTTTGGGGAAGCTGGAGGAGCTGGTTTCGAAAGTGGTGGACGTGGTGGCGGTGGTGGAGGTGGAGGCTCGGGAAGTGGCGGTGGTTCTGGTTCAGGTTATGGTTCCGGATATGGTTCAGGCTCAAGAGATGGTGCTGGTGGAGGAAGGGGTGAAGAAGGTGGTTATGGAAGTGGCGGAGGTGGTGGTGGAGTTGGTGGTTCTGGGTATGGGTCTGGATTGGGCTTAGGATACGATTCGGGGTATGAGTCTTGACATGGTGGTGTGCTCGGGTAGATCTCATTTTCATGAAATCACACCATCTTACTTTCACATTGCATGTACTCTCTATCTCACAACCATTGTTCAGTGTTGCTTTGGCTTGTAGTTTGGCATAAAGGCACTGTTGTAATAGTGCAATCAGTGCATGGTCTTGAAAAGAAGAAAAAAAGTTTTTAAGTTACATATCTCACTAATCAGTGCATGGTCTTGAAAAGAAGAAAAAAAGTTTTTAAGTTACATATCTCACTACTATTTTTCTTATTGCTTTTGAATTGTAACAAGATTTATGTTTGTGATCCACTACTTACATCATCTTCTTGAACAAAAACTAAGCTGATTCAGTTCTATATTTATATAACTAAAATTCTGATTTGGTAACTTTAACCTTGGACACCAAACCTTTTAAGGAATTTGCTGATCAAACAAACCTGATAAAAGTTGGGCAATTGTGGGACCACTTGGTTCAAATTTCAAGTAGAACATATAGTATGTGGAGATCGAATCCTCGGCTGTTTCATCCAATCCACATCTATCAGCTAAATAAAATCTCTTTCTTGATTTTTTGAGTCCGGATACCCGGTTTCACTAAAACAAGGGTATCCTGTAGGGCCATGTATGAGGTAATGGAATTCACATGTCCCCACCTGTAAATATTAATAATTAGAAATAACCAACTCCCGTCTCAATATACCTACCATTGCCTTCAACAATTTTCACCATCAATAGCTTAAGTTGCTTAACTTGAACAAACCTCATCTCTTCAGAAACTTCCTCCTCTTCTTCTATTGCATCTGTGATTTATTTATGAACTAAAACATGTTACACTGTAGAGTTATGAGTGTTGCATTCTTGATATTTGCGTGGGGTTATCCTTTCTAGCTAGAGCTATAACATATGGTAGAGGGGGTGGTGGTGGAGGAGGAGGTGGTGGGGTCGGTTCTGGCTCCGATTATGGTTATGGTTCCGGATATGGTTCCGGCAGTGGCTCGGGCTATGGTGGAGGAGCTCAAGGTGGTGGCTATGGAAGTGGTGGAGGTGGTGATGGTTTTGGGTTTGCGAGCAGTAGTGGGTCCAACATTGGTTCGGGCTATGGGTCTGGTGATGGCTTTGGATATGGTTCTAGGGGAGCTGGAGGAGGTGGTTACGGAAGTGGTGGAGGTGAAGGCTCGGGAAGTGCGGTGGTTCTCGTTCTGGCTATGGTTCTGAATATGGTTTTGGCTCAAGATAGGGTGCTGATGGAGGGGGTGAAGGAGGTGGTTACGGAAGTGGTGGAGGTCGTGATGGAGGGGGCGGTTCTGGGTATGGGTTGGATCGGGCTCGGGATTCGGTTTCGGATATGGGTTTGGATATGGTGGTGGTCGTGGGTAGATTTCATTCTCATGAAATTACACCATCTCACTTTCACATTGTGTGTACTCTCTCTCTCTCTCTCTCTCTCTCACACACACACACACACACACACACACACAAACCCAACCCCGCCCCCCAACCCCGCCCCCCCGTCCCCCGGCAATGTCCCATTGTTGAGTGTTTCTTTGGCGTGTAGTTTGGAATAAAGGCACCGTTGTAACAGTGCAATATGTGCATGGTTTTGAATAGAAGAAAAAAAGACTTTTAAGTTACATATGTTACTACTATTTTTGTTATTGCTTTTGAATTGTAACAAGATTTATGTTTGTGATCCATCACCTACATCATATTTTTTAAAAAAAACAAAGCCAATTCAGTTCTATATTCATATAACTAAAACTTTGATTTGGCAAGTTTAACCTTGGACACCAAACCTTTTAAGGGATTTGCCAATCAAACAAACCTCATAAAAGTTGGGCAATTGTGGGACCACTTGGATCATTTTTTAAATTAGAACATGTAGTATGTGGAGTTTGGATCCCTGTTTCTACGAATCAGAGAGATGTTGCTTCGTCCAATCCACATCTACCAGCTAAATAAAATCACTTCCTTGATTTTTTGAGTCCGGATACCCTGGTTCACTGAAAAAGGGAGATACTGTTTCGCCCTAACAAATCATGCTCTGATTTTTTTCATTCCAAAGGAAACAACTGAGAGAGTGCATTAACTGACATCATAAGATTTTATATAGGTGCAAGATGTGGATTGGACCAAACAACATCTCCCTTGGGATCTGGACTCATAGTATGTGGTATGTAGGGGTATTTTAGTCTGCCCCTATTTTTTAGTGCGTAGGGCTCACCTATAATCCATCCCATCCATCACACACCACTACCCCCACACTACCACCACCCCTCCCTGCATCACAGCCATTTTTTATACCCATCTGAATGGGACTTGACTGTTGGATTGAAATTGTATAAGATTGATGTTTTATAAAACCGTTGAGGGTCATGGATTAAGAGCTAGGATGATTTGATGGACTGGAAATCTTATAAACAGCTAGGTAACATCCAAAATCTTTCAATCTTCTAGCACCCCATGATTAGCAGGACTCTAGGTGGGCCTCGTGCAGACTGTCCGCACGATAAGTACCTGGGGACTGTCCTCACAAAAGCACAACTCTTATCCATCACATATAAGAAATAGCTCATATATACAACAGTAAAGATAGTGTTACTCTCTATCTTTGTTTTAATACACTAGATCGCAGATCTTTAAGTAGTTTTTTAGTTCCCTTCACTACTTAGACTGCGAATCTTATGTTATTATGAAATTACAAGTACGTAAGTAGCTTTGTAGCTCCACTGGTTAGGGATTCCAAATGGCCCCTTCAGGGTGGGAAATACTGAGGTTGCAAAGGGCTATCCAATTATTCAAATATCTTAAGTCTAAGCAGGTATAGAAATTATTTTTGGATCCAGGAGAAATTCCCATCCAAATTCATATTCATGCATATAGTATCTGCAACATTTGGATTTGAAACCGAATCCTTGTTTTCCAACCTGCAGATTTAGATACAGGATGATTACATTTACACATTAAAAGCATATATAGGTCTTAAAGATCTAAATAACTTAAGTTATATTCATATTTGACAGTCTATTTAGTTTTAATCATAAACCATTTAATCGTCCCAAATGTATATTAAAAAAGAAAAAAAAAATTGAGGCTCTTTAATCCAATCAAAGCACTCTACATCTTACTTCTAAATTTTTATACAGTTGATGCCAGAATGGGATACAACACATAAATTCCCTTTTGAATTCTGATCAGGAACCAAATCTAGCTGAATTCAAGTCCAGATCCACCATAATCCTACCCCAGATCCTACCCTTTTGTCATGCTGAGAATTCTGCTAGGGACATCCTTTGTGCAAGCGTACTGCATGAGTTTGAGTCCTCGTTAAAAAAAGAAAAAAAAAAAAATGTGACAATCATCCATACGAAGGTAAGCATTAACATATTAGACATGCTAATGAAGCCAGCAAACAACTGAACAACAATATAATTGCCATTAAAAATAAAAGAATGAGCTATTGTGTTACACAAAAAAAAAAAAAGAAAAAAGAAAAAAAGAAAAAAAGAAAAATGAAAAACATAAAAAAGGCATTCTAGGCAGCACATACAAGCAGCAGGTTGTCTTTGGAAAAAAAAAAAAAAAAAAACACTATACCAGGACAAACATAGTAAGTAACCACATCTCTCAACAAAAATCCATCAAAGGATCTTATTCGAAGGGACTAGTAGAATCACCACTATTTTGCTTTGTATACCCTGGCTTAGAAGAGATCAAGCTTCTTTTTCTGCATGTCCCGCTTCCATTTTGGCTGTGCATAGAAAGCTTCTTTTGTCATCTCCAATACACACTCAAACTCCTCATCAGACAGATATGCCTGTGAAACAAACAACAATAACGCCTATAAGCATACTGGTTTCTGCTCTTCCTTAAAAAAAGAAAAGGGGGAAAAAAGAACTGCCACACATGTCCACCATATTAAACTGGTTATATCAGGAGTAATTCTCTATTTTGGTGCTTAAGTATTTGACCCGGAAACCATTTGGGAGAAAAGGCACAGTTTCATAGGGTCAAGAGTAAGTCTCACACTAAAGCTAATCGGCCAACCCTTGTGAATTGAGCACAGGTTTAGCACATCATTAGACCATTCAATTCCCTTGGATGATCCAGAAGGGGATCTAGGGATAATCTTTGTCGAGGTCTACCACTGTGCATTTAAACTTTGATAAAAAGAGTGATAAAACATCTCAAGAATAACCAAGAAGCAAAACCTCTCTTTTCATGTAATCAATTCCAGGAGCTGGATCTGTGGACTTGGCTTTTACTTGCTCATAACTGAAAATAGGCAAATTTCCACTCTCATTCAACTCGGATTCATCTTTTGTTGCAGAAACTTCATCGTTGCTTTCTGATATGGAACCAACCCCATCTACAGTTACATTGACTCCTTGATCTTCTTGGGGATCCTCCGCCACGGGAGGATCATTTTCATTCTTTGGACTAGCTGCAGTTAGTAAAAAAGAAAGTCTTTTCAGATGATATTAAGTCCATGAAAAACATGTAATCTGCCTTCCTAGATTACAAAGAACAGATAAACTCAATAGGTGGCTGGATTTCACCTTAGATAACTGATGACTTGGTTTTCTTTGGAATAAAGAAACATTTAAGGGGGCATGTTTGTGAGGCGCTGAGGAAAACCGGTTCTGCAGATGACCTTTTCTGTGGCCTTGTCAGAAATGGATTTCCAAGGAGCCACAGAAAAGTTAGTTCTTTTTTCAGAAAAGTGGCTGCACCAAATTGGAACTCTAAGCTTTGTGGAAAACCTTTCCACACATTTTCTGCGGAAAAGAAGCTACACAAAAATGCCCTTATGGTCAAGGGAGATTTCCGTCATCTTCCCACACAAATTCAAATCCACAGAAAACAAATTGTGCAAAACTGGCATGAAAGATGGTAGGTTTTTATAAAGTAACTAAATTAACAGCCAGCATTTGGATATGAAAGCTGTTACAATATGTACCCGGTCCAAACCCGAAATTTTCATTCCTGTTAGTATGGGCTTCTAAACAGCAATTTAGGAGTTCATTTTCAGTCTGAAAATGAGGAAAGTTGGGCCATTATTAAAAAATGCTACTATAAAAAAAAAAAAAAAAAAAAAAAAAAAAAAAAAAAAAAAAAAAACAAAGAAGTTTTTTCCTTCTGTAATCTGCATCTTACTAAGAAAAAAATTAATCACAATATTCATCTTACGGAACACTATACAACATTATGGAAGAAACAAATGCATTGTATCATTTAGGGGGAAACATTCACAGTAAAGAGAGAAGGACCTGTGCCGGATTGTGCAGCAACTGATTCAGCTAGTGCCTTCTTTTGTTCAGCTGTAAGAACTGAGGACAGAGCAGCTACAGCAGCTGCTCTTTGTGATGCCTGGCCCGAAACAGATGGCTTCGAAGATGTCTTGCCTCCAGAAGATGGATTGAATGCAGAGGATAAAGCAGCTAAAGCGGAAGCCCTTTGTGTAGGTCCATCATGACTGGCACCACTAGATTTATCATGGCTCTGCAACAAAGTAACTAGTCACAACTAAATCCAATTTATATCAAACATACAATTAGGACACTAGCAACAACTAGATTTATCATGGCTCTGCAACAAAGTCACTAGTCACAACTAAATCCAATTTATATCAAACATAAAATTAGGATATAGCAACAAATGCCCAACCTATTCAATGTATGGTTAATGATTTGGAGGAACACGCAAACGAGAGAAATAACCATCTATAAATAGGGACTTCTTAAATATTCATCAACATATTTGACAATTCAAGAATCCTATTTTTTTGGTTTGATATTTATCAAACAAGTCCCATTTGCAGATTCTGACACATGCCACATGCAACTTAATAGGCAATAATTTGATCCCAGACATTGGTTCTAAATCAATGCTAAAGCACCAACTGCATAAGGAGCGTCTTTGATAGGCAGCTCCCACTAGGGGAGGAGGTCTTATGATTGAGTTTGTGAGAATTGTACTGGTTTCATTCTTCCCTAAACAAAGAATATAATGACTCCAATAAACCCATTAAAAAGTTCAATAAAAAATCATTAATATCAAAATAAACTACAAAAAATAACCACAGATAATTTTCCCTAAGAAATTTAAAGTATTAGCCACTTCTTTTAAGGTTATACTTTCATGGCTCAAAAGCTGCAAAACTTGTAGATCTTACAAAGATTTTAAGCGATAGAAAATTCTTACTTATTTATTATTGGCTAATAAGATATAGTAAACTCAAAGTTCAGAAGATACATATCCAATAACTGATGGATATATCTTCAAACCAAGAACTTGGGAGCACAGCTAATAATGGGAAAAATATTCTCATGAAACTTTTTACCTCCATGGCTGTTCCAAAGAGAATCAAGAGCTTCTTCTGAAATGAATTTCCCTGAGCCTGTGGTATAATGGGAAGCATACTGAGATCAGAAAAAGTGTAAGTAGAAACCATATACAACTATACTATCTTCTGCACGAAAAAAAAAAAAAAAAAAAAAGAACTATGAACACAAACGTACATGGATGCAGACATATATTATATGTGTACAAACATACATGGATACAGACATATATTATATGTGTACCAACATACATGGATACAGACATATTATATGTGCGGAAAAATGCTAATATGAATCCCAAGTTTTGTGCACCAATTTTTTTTTTTCTTTTTAACAATATGGACCTCCTATGATCAATTAATCTCCCAACAACAGACCTAACCCCTATGAATTGGTTACCCCCACCCCCTACCCTATAGACAACAATGGAACCATTAGAGTGCCACTGGAATTTTTTTTTTAAACTACATTTATAGACCATTAAAAATTGAGTTCGTAAAATCAAGGTTCGATAACCTGGTCGGTGAAAATATTTTGCCCACACCCAAAATCTACATTAAACCTTTCTCTTCCATCCGCACTCCTGTGATTGGAATGAATCCAAGTGTGCCCCATATGGAGGGATATATGAAACCAATGTAAAATCTCAGCTAATACTACGTTAGTATTTTTATGGTGGCTAATTCATGGGTTGGTCAAAACTTTGGGTCCATTGAGTTGTATTTTCTAATTTATTTTAGAATGTACTATGGTTGTCTCACCGAAAGAGCTAAAGTGAAGAATAGAAGAAATCCGGGCGAACCACCGAGGACAGATCGATCAGAGCCTCTGCGCGATCGATTGGTGGGCTGACATGCGCCCGTTATTTTTGGTGGTCCGATCGATCGGATGGTGGGAAAAATGGGAAAGTCTCCTATTTGCTGCACGAGTCTGTTTCCTTTTGAGACTTTGTTTCCCACTTTGAGTTCTACTTGTGCTCTATCTCTAAGGCACAAATTTGGGGCTATATATAGGGTGTTGCTCTCAACCCTAAGATACACATCAATTGAAGAAGAAGACCAAGTGGGATTTTTTTATTTTGGGCATGGAAACCAAGAAGTAAAAGGGCTTTTTCTTCGCTGCCTCCTTTTACAAAGAGAGCCCAAGCCGAGCCCAACTTGAGTTAAGCCACACCATGGACATTCCCTCTCTCTTCGAGCAAAGCCAAGCCGAAATCGAATGATATGATGCACAACATTAAGATAAGAGTAGCGATGATCATAAACAAAATTACAAATTGGCTGACTAGTTGTACGACATAAGCAATATCATGTTTGTTCAGAGTAAGTTAAATAAGATTTCGATCCAAACGTTTGTACATTGTGGCATTATGAAGAGGAGAGCCTTCTAAGTGACTATGTTTAACATTCATTTCCAAGGGAGCGTCTGCAATATGTTTGTCAGTAAAATGGGCCATGGCTATTAATGAGAAAACTAAGTTTCTTGCGTTCCTCTTCAACTTCTAGTTCTACTTCTAGTTCTAGTTGTGAGAGATCTTCTCTTCTGCCTTTTGAATTGGAGTTTGGTGTGAGGCCAATTACAGGCAATCCTTGTTATTTTCTTCTATAACAACAGCTTGAGTAAAACACAAGAAGCTCCACATCTCGTCGATATATATCCCTATCATAGGATTTGAACCGTCAAACACAAAGGATACCGGCTCTGATACCACTTAATGGAACTGCTGATCCCAGATGGATGTCATAACCTAGCTCGCCGAGACCTTCGTGCATTCCGTTGTGAGCTAGACCGTGCCAACTAGCTATGAATGCTCTCAGATTTACTAGATGATCACCCAAGGGTTCCCATCTCCCATATATAGAGCAAACCCTAGGAGTCACGACCAACCTGGACTCTAGCTCTCCTAGAATCCCACATCTCCTATCCAGCGTGGAAATTCTGCCAAACCAGGAGTTTGATCCCAATCCAAACTTTACCACCAAGAGTTTGATCCCTATTTGACTCTACCAGATCAAGACCTATTTGGAGTTCATCCATGGCACACCCCCGGGCTTGATTTGGCATGGGCCCCATGGAAGTCGGGCCACACACTTTTCCAACACCCAATTATTGGATGATCCACAACACGGTGTACATTCTTAGAATTGTCTCTCATTTATTGGAAGAGTAAAAACCAGAAAATCTCTAACTCCTCTTGTGAAACAGAGTATCGTGCAATGTCTTCTGCCACTTGTGAGATTGTCTGGCTTTGAAAACTATTGACTAACTTTGGTAATTTCCTTCATACACCTATTCCTTTACACAGACAACACTAATGCAGTCCATTTTGCTATATTCCTATATTTCATGAATGGACAAAGCATATAGAAGTTGACTGACAATTATCAATTAGCAGAACTTCTTTCTACAGAAGCAAACCACCCTTCCTCGTATTTGATCTCATATTCAACCAGCAGATCTTTTAACCAAGAGACAGAAAAGAGCACAACATGCTTTCTCCAAGACATATTGCTGTGTCGATCTTCTTCGCATAAATTTTTTTTTTTTTCTGGGGGGTGGGTGGGGTGTGCGTTGAAGATTAGAGTCACATGTGCTCCTATGGAGCACCATATCCACCAGAGGACCAACTTCATATGTGTACACTAAGAACACTGTATCATTATTTAGGTTATCAGTCTTTGGTGATTAAGATGATAATTAGGATAATGACTAATTAGCTGATAATTAATAATCACCATAGACTAATAGGATATAAAATCCCTTGAGGATAGCACCTCTCGATGAGGGTATCCAAAAACTCAATTCACCTCACCACTTCCTTCACTCTCTATCGCACTCATTCTCTCTAGGTTTATCGGACACACATCCAGTTGGGTCCCATAAGGTGTTGCGTGTGTGTATGTCATGCTACACGACACCCAAGCATTTTCCTTAGAAAACGCCCACCTGTTGTGGGGGCCCATCTAGATGCAAGCCAATAAAGAGAGGCAAGGGGGTGGATAGATTTTGAAATAGATTAGGGGTGGGTGTAATGTCAGGTCCATCGAATAATCCCTTATATTAGTGGGGCTCTTTTAAGAAAGGAAGCTTCGTCTGGTTTGGGGATTTAAAGAGGGCAACAAAGACCTAGAGGTTACACATTTACAAGTCATGGTTGATCCCACTGTGTTTTGTAAGCTAATTATCCAAAGTTAAAAAAAAAAAAAAAAAAAAAAAAAAACCTCAGGTGTTTTAAAGCAATGTCTTGTTATGAGTTAATCTAGGGAAGATCACCTTATCGAGCATCGATATGCAAGTCAATCGTACTCATCAAATGGCCACTTCTATGAAGTCTGAGGTAGGATCCTTGTCTTTTCCATATTTGGGGCTTTAGTTGGGTGCCAATACTTGATCTAAGGCTACTAGGTTCGAGAAATGGTTAGCCATGTGAAAAGGCAATACCTTTCTTTTGGAGGCAAAACAACTCTTACTAAGCAATTTCAGCCAATTTGCCCATGTATTATCTTCCCTCTTTAAAATGCCAATGGTGGACAGAAATTGTTAGAGTAGCTTTAATAAAATTTCATATCGAAGGACAAAGATAAGAAGGAAATTCATCAGATGAAGTGGGAAGAGGCAATGTAACCAAATAGGTGCAGTGGTTTGCACAATGGTAGAGTATGTGAAAAAATTAAAGTGTTGTTGAGTAAATGGTGGTGAAGATTTGGGCTGGAGGACAACATTTGGTGTTAAGGTAGTTGGTAGGTGAGAGGAAGTGCGTCCTGGGTAGAGTCCTCAGGCAAAGATGTCTAGGATGTGGAAGTTCATCCCAAAGTTAGGTGAAGAGTCATGTACTGAGGGAAAAGTCTACAATAGGGGAGTCAGATTCAAAGTGGTGGGGGGTAAAGAGGTCTCTTTTGTGAAATGTGAGGATTGGGGGATCATCTGTATCTTGCTTTAGTAGAATGAGATGTTTAAAATCTCAAACATAATATTCAGTTCTCTTCTGTTTCAGTGGTTCTGGATATGAACTCAAAAACAGATTACACTAGTAAAATTTTTCTATTAGAACTCCGTCCTGAACTGGAGAAACTAGACCCATTTTTTTTGTTTCGCTTTCTTCCTCATTTTAGCCTCAAATACCTTCAGAATGTGTAAAGGTTCCATTTCACCTCTCAATCAAATGGGAGGGTTAAAGAGGTAACTTAGGGAATTAGGAAAAGGGAAAAGCTTTCTCCCTCAACCACAATCTGGCATATGCGTTTTTTAAGAAAACCATTAGTGAATCTGTCACAGCAACAAATTCCAATATCCCAAATGGATAAAATAAAATTCTCATTTTAAATCTTTCTCGGCATTTGGAGGGCTAACTGATTGAAATGAGATCCATGGCAATCAATGATTTGGTACATGTCATATTGAAGAGAAGATTCTCTAGAATGAAATAACATGTCTTGTCTATGTTAATTTAGCTTTCTAACTTCTTTGTTTTTATTTTCTGATTTACTTCTATATTTGTGTTCAATTTTTCCTCCGTTGTTTCTCTTTCACACCGGAACAACAGAAAATCATTTTCCAGACGTTCTAACAAAGCGGAAATGACAAGTATGTTCCAAAAAGAAAATAGAATACATGTTACAACAAAGCAAAATTGACAAGTATGTTCCAAAAAGAAAATAGAATACAGGTGCATAAAAGAGAAGATATTAAACTCCAATGATAAAGAGCCTTAAAAAGTTAAAACAACAATACATACAGTAGCTTTTGCAGAATCCCAAGCAAAGTACGTAGTGAAGAAACGCGGTTCGTTTCCCTCTGTGACCTTGTACAGTGGTACATCTGGAGACAAACCTTCCAAATTTGTTGCTAACTCTCTGTATTTCTGGAAAATTTAGGTACACAAGGAAGCCAATGATAAGAGAAACAATTAGCATTGTTATTGACAGAAGAAAATGTATTTATCAAAGAATTAATACCTGTCCAATCTCAAAAGCTGTCTGCTTTTCTTTGGATTCCACGGAGTGACCAACCCACACAAAAATCTCAGCATGTGTATTGAGTATTAACATGTCCTCAGTCAATAGATCATCTTGAGTAAAGTTGAAAACTTCAGATACCTGCCACCAAAGAAAAAGAAGAGAGGAAATGGTGTACTCAATTGGCACAATGGTAAACAAAACTTAGAATATTCTGGTCATATAGATAAGGTGAGAATGCAACTCACCTCGAACTTTCCTGTTGGACCAACATAAGATCAGGACCAAATAATTTTTTTTAATAAGAAAAACAAAAAAACAAAAGAAGAATCAGATTCATATCAGAGCTTCAAATACTAGTGAGTAGACTATAGTAGTAGTAGAGAGAACATGCACCGACCCTTATTGAATGAATAAGTGTATAAGTGAGGGTCTCTAACAATCTCTTGAGCTGTCTTTTTGCTCGTGTAACTTTGCTTCCCCCCTAGTGGAGACCAGAATGCAGAGCTCTCTGTCCCCTCCTTTGCATGTTTCAAAGCTACCCCAGGCTGAAACATTTAGGAATGCAAGGTAAAAGTAACTAATGGAGAGGTAATTCACATATGTTGAGAAAAGTCTGCTGCCCAAGAAATGCAATGCAGTGCAAAATAAAAAAATAATAAGATATAGAAATTAGCCCATCCATCACCATAACAGCATAACTAACCAATTAATATCCCAAATGAGAGACCATTTTCTTGATCATGAAATGTACTTTTCAATTTCTATCATAAAGTAATTGGAGGAGAGAGAGAGAGAGAGAGAGAGAGAGAGAGAGAGAGAGAGAGAGAGAGAGAGAGAGAGAGAGAGAGAGAGATCATGACAAGAAAATCAAGTTAGTGCGAATTGCAGCCATCCATGAAACTGCATTAAGCTGCCTCCAAAACTTGACATTGCTAGAGAAAGGAGACGCAGAAGGTGCTACAACAAGGTTTGAAAAATCGGACTCGGGACTTGACTTAGGCTGAGTCCCGATTTCATATAAAATGGTCGGGCCGAGTGACATGGCTGAGTCCCAGGCGACTCGGTCGAGTCACATAATTCGAGTTTAAGTCCCATAGGACCCGACTCAGTATGTGCCGAGTCTGAGTCGACTCGGACTTGGCCGATTTTTTAAACCATGTGCTACATTGCCAAATGAGACTCAATATCAGAAAAAAAAAATCAACTATGTATTTTGTCGGGCACCTCCAATCTAGTATTTTAAAATGGCAATCGAGGAAAATCTGAGATCAAAAGCTTTGGGGGATATAGTTACAAAAATGTTTGAGAAAAAGGCTGCTTTCGTGGAAAAGGCAATATCTCTCTCCCGTAGGCAGGATAACTATGAGTAAACCATCCTTCTCTAGTCTACCAGTGTATTATGTCTTTACTTAAGATGCCAGTAGCGGTGATTGAAAGATCGGATCAAATCAGAAGGAACTTTCCACAAAAAGGTGAAGGTAATAAAAAAGAAATTGCATCTAATGGAGTGCAGCGAACTGGTCAAGCCTAAGTCTCATGTTGGACTGGGTATTGGAGGCCTTGCACAAAAGAACTGGGCATTGCTACCAGAAGGTGGTGGAGATTTGCAGAAGAAAAAGCTCCATAGAGGAGAACTATTGTCTTTCAAAGTATTGTGTGGGTTGGGTCTTTAGAAGAGTCCCACCTCCCAAGGCATAGAACGCCGGGATGTTAGTGGGCTATTACTTATTTTAAGGGATGAGTCTGATGTTAATGGGGGAAGTCTTAAGAAAAGAAGTAGGTTCTAAAGTCAAGATGAAAAGTACAGTCTATTTTGGTTTAATGATTAGCTGGGTAATGGGCAATAGTTTAGATGATTCCTTTGGTTGTTTGGGGTTGTGTCAAATAAAAAGTCTACTGTCAAAGACAGTTATGTTTCCAGTAATGTGTCGGTCACAAGAGTCCTGTGTCAGTTTGAGGATATGAATCTTTGTTGGGTCTACTTTCTAACATTTCTATTTACGAGGAAAAAAGGATGTTCATACTTGGCAGCCATCTACTTCCTGATAGTTCACAGCAAAACCTCTCTCCTTGGCCATGGTTCCGAATTCACTAGCTTGCCATTATTGCTCGCACATCCAGTTCGGCTTTGGCTCCTCCAAGTGGGGGAGGCTTTTTGTTGGTTAGTAGCTGGCAAGTACTGTTTCCACAGTTCCGAATTCACTAGTGTGTCATTCTTGCTTGTACATCCAATTCGGCTTGACTCCTCCAAGTGGGGAGGGTTTTTGTTGGTTAGTACCTGGCACGTAAGGTCTCCACAATGGACATTGAGGAAAAGGCTTTAATTTAGACGTTTTATATGACAATTGTGCTGTGGGAAGCAGAGAGACGATCAATCACCTATTTATTCATTGTAAGTTTTCTTCTCGTGCTCTTTAAGTGAGGTGGTGATGCCTGGAGGGTGGCAACTTTTCATGATCATGGCTTAGTTCGTTGGAGGCTTGTCCATTTTATTGTTCTATGGCCTATTTTGGAAAGAAATGATTGAGAGGATTTTCAAGAACTAGGAGTCATCTTCAGATGTATTCTTGCAACAATGTTCCTAAGAATTAATTAGACAATAAAATAACAAACATTCTTAAGAATTAGCAAATGGGACATGGTTCTACTGAAGTTCGAGAATATGAACCTTGACAATGTTCCCAGTGATTTTGGAGGCATGTATGCAGTTTAGCATCATTAAGCTAAGAAAGAAATTCGGCACCCTCCCCTAGAAACAGGGGTGGCGCTACCTGCTTCTCAGTGGGGTCAATTGACCCCACTGAGATATGAAATAATATTAAAAAAAAAAATTTTAGCTCATTCAATTTAAAAGTTTGACCCCACTGAGATTATTAAAAAAAAACTTTTGATTCCACTCAATTTAAAAGTTTGACCCCACTGTAGCACTTGGTTAATTTTGGAAAAAAACCCATCTTTAGATAATAAGTGTGTTACAATCAAAACCCCCAAAATAAGTTATTCCCACAAATAAAACCCTATTTACTCCTGGCCAAAACCCTAATTACTCATGTCCTTTATCTCAGCCATTCAGCCTTTGAAAAGAAGAAAAGAAGCAGCAGCAGAAAAGAAAGAAGATTTCTATTGTTGTACCATAAAACAGAAAAAAAAAAAAAAAAAAAAAAAAAAAAAAACAAAGAAAGAAAGAGAAAGAAGTCTAGCCCGGGCGGAAGAAGCAGGTGCATCTCCTTCTCTACAGTGTCTCCCTACACCAGTCTCCATTCTCTCTCGCCCCTCGGTCTCTCCCGGTCTCCCTAGTCCCTTCTCTCTTTCGTTTCTCTATTTTCTTCTTTCTTTTTAGGTTGGTTCATATGCTGGTTCTTTCTCCCAAGCTCCCTGCCATCTTTATTTTTCATGATTCATGATGCTCATTCCAGCTGTCTACTACTTTTCTATTTTTATCCATTGTTTAATGGCAATGCTTCTTTATTCCACTTCAAGTCATCCAACAACCACCTATAAGGCTATAACCTATTGTTGCCTTTTTCAACGATGTTGACATGTAATCTCTTTGCAAAAGTTATCTCCAACTTTTTCTCATTTTTTTATTATCTTTTTGTACTTTTGTTAAGTACTTTTATATAACCTTTTTTTTTTTCCCAGTGAATGTGATTGCAGTGGACAGTGGTGTCTTGTTGGGTCAAGAGACTAGACTACTACATTACTACTTTATCTTGTCCTAATCTGAAGCCTCCTAGGTATAGTACTGCAAATAGATCTCAACCATTGATTTTTTGCAATTAATTGATTTTTCCCCTCTACTGTGCACTAAAATACTAAATGTATGTGCAGATTCATTAATACATGTCAAATTTAATATTTCTTTTGCCTTTGGTTTGTCCGTCAATAGCTATTAGTTTATGCTTGTGCTTATTTAAATATTCATGCAATATTCTAATTGACTATGTTATTATTTCTTCTATAGTTTTGCAATTATGGAAAGATATTTTAAAAGGAAATCGCATATGGCAGAAGGCTCATCACCAGCCCAAGAATCTTGTGGTGATAGTCCCATACAAGATTCTGTTAAGCAAAGTCGTTTAGACTTGACCAATCTTCCTACGGATCCTGGGCTACGACCAAAAATTTCATCCTATCATCCTAATGATCAAGATGAGATTAGAAGAGCATACATACAAAAGGGTCCTTGTCAACCTGTTAGCCACAAATTCCCTCAGAGAGAAATTGGTGGAATGTTGCATCGATTTAATCCTGCTTGGTTCAAGAAGAATGGGAGTTGGTTGGAGTATAGTATTGAAAAAGATGCAGCGTTTTGTTTGTGTTGCTATCTATTTAGGCCTAATACAGGTAAGCAAGCAGGAGGTGATAGTTTTGTGACCGGGAGATTCACAGCCTGGAATAAGCATGATAGGCTAGTTGTTCATGTTGGAGGCCCTAATAGTGCGCATAACCAAGCTTGAAACAAGTGTCAAGATCTAATGAAGCAAAAGCAACATATTCAAAGTGTTTATTGTAAGCAATCCAAACAAGCTAAGATTGAATATTGGACTCGCTTAAATGCATCGATTGATTACATAAGATTCCTACTGTGCCAAGGATTAGCTTTTCGTGGCCATGATGAATCTGAAGATTCAAGTAGTAAAGGAAATTTCCTTGAGCTACTACAATTTTTAGCTAGTCACAATGAATCAATTAATGAAGTTGAGTTGCGAAATACTCCGAAGAATAACAAGCTAACCCATCATGATATTCAGAAAGACATTGTTAATGCTGCTGCTTGTGAAACAACCAATGCCATTATCAAGGATCTTGGGGATGAATTATTTTCCATTTTAGTGGATGAATCTCGTGACGTGTCGGTCAAAGAACAGATGGTTGTTGTTGTGCGTTATGTGGACAAAGGGGGGATTGTTACAGAACGTTTTCTCGGTATTGTACACGTGGTAGGTACCAGTGCTCTCTCACTTAAGGAGGCAATTGATTTATCATTCTCTAGGCATGGATTGAGTTTATCAAGATTATGTGGGCAAGGTTATAATGGAGCCAGTAATATGCAAGGTGAATTCAATGGTCTTAAAACTTTGATAATGAGAGAGAATGAATCTGCTTTTTATGTTCATTGCTTTGCTCATCAACTACAATTGACTCTTGTGGCTGTTGCTAAAAATCACATTGATATTGCTTCACTTATGTCCTTGATTACAAGTTTGGTGAATGTTATTGGAGGCTCATGTAAATGAAGGGATATTCTTCGAGATGCACAAGTTGCTAAAGTTAGTGAAGGATTAAATGCTGGTGAACTTTCAAGTGGACGAGGTTTGAATCAAGAAACTAGTCTTAAACGGGCTAGTGATACACGGTGGGGATCACATTATGGAACTATTTTGAACTTGATTGTGATGTATTCTTCTATAATTGATGTACTTGAGTTTGTTCAAGAGGATGGCACACTCTCCGAGCAAAGAGTTGAAGCTCGTTTTCTTATGGGGTCGGTGCAATCTTTTGATTTTATCTTTGGCTTACACTTGATGAAAAACATCTTGGGGATCACAAATGAGTTGTCATTAGCATTGCAAAGGAAAGATCAAGACATTGTGAATGCCATGAAACTAGTTAAAATGTCTAAGCTACAATTGCAGAAAATGAGAGATGATGAATGGGAATCTCTATTGACCAAAGTGTCTTCATTTTGCAACAAACATGGTGTTTTTATCCTGAACATGGATGATATATTTGTAGTTCCTGGGAGGCCACGACGCAAAGCCCCATTTACATCACTACCGTGTTGAACTATTCTAGACAGTCATCGATATGCAACTTCAAGAGCTCAACAACCGTTTCACAGAGGTTAATACCGAGTTACTTCTTTGTGTGGCTTGCTTGAATCCCACGAATTCATTTTCTGCTTTTGACAAAGAAAGGTTGGTCTGTCTTGCCTAGTTTTATCCCTTTGATTTTTCTGCAATAGACCTCGTGGCACTTGACTATCAACTTCAAAACTACATAGTTGATATGCGCTCTAGCAACGAATTTTCAGAACTTAAAGGAATTGGTGACATTGCTAGAAAATTAGTGGAGACAAAGAAGGATATCGTATACCCATTGGTTTATTTGCTTCTAAAATTGGCGTTGATTTTACCAGTAGCGACTGCAACTGTAGAAAGAGCTTTTTCAGCAATTAAGTACGTAAAGAACTGATTACTTAATCGAATGGGAGATCAATGGATGAATGACTGTTTGGTCACATATATTGAAAAGGATGTGTTTGCTAGTGTTGATAACGAAGCTATTATGCAACGATTTCAACACATGAAAACCCGTCGAGGGCAGCTGTAGGAGTTCATGTTTTTGAATTTTCTTTTTGGATTAAGAACTATTAGTAATAATGAATTAAAATTTCTATTTATTTTTGTTTGAAAATTCAATATTATCTTTGTCGGAATCTCGAAAATAGATTATTTGAGAATTTTATATCATGTTCGTCGAATTATCGAAAGTAAATGACAGATGTTGATAAAAGAGAAAATAAATTTATTCTATTTGTGGAAGATATGTCTTTTGTTGACCCCACTGACTTGAATTCCTGGAGTCGCCCCTGCCTAGAAAGATTTTGGAATTTAATTTAATGTGAATGGAGTGGCTAGATGTAAGCCTGGTATAGCCGGTATAACAAGGGTGAGGTGCTGACTGCATTTTTGAAGTTTGTTAATGTGAAAGATTCTAATGAAACAGATGAATTGGCTATCATAGTGGCTTTGAGGATCTATTCCCTCTTTTTTTTTTTTTTTTTTCACGATAGGTTAATAATTGAGAGTAAGGAGGCAAAATGGGCCAGGCCGCCCAGACCTAGCACAATCAACAGCCCACGGCTCAGCCCAACATGTTGACCAGCACAACATGGGCACAGCCAGCTCCATCCGGGCTCTAGCTGGGCCAGGGTACCTAGGCCCATGGAAAGGCACAGCCCGTGGCCCATTGGCCCGCCTCCTTAGTTTTTTGAGCCTTGTCACTATCCTGGCCCATTTGGCTACCTTGGGCCAAAATGTTCAATGTTTTTGTTGGTCATCACTATCCTTTTCCTTTAAAATGTTGGGTAAATTAGCCAACAGTCCCTACGCACGGTCTTCTAAGGCATCCAGTCCAACAACTTTTTCTCTAATGTTTATAGTCCAGACAGATGGAGATATTTTTGTGAGAGGTCCCTAATTCGCCATGTCATATATGTTCATGACTAATTTGCCCTTTTCAACCCTCATTCCTAGGCCAAGTTCTCTTTTATTCTCACTCCTTCCATCTTCTTCTCTCTCATTTTCCATTTTCAGTTCCTTTCCATGGTTATGGAGTACCGTTGCAGAGCATCTTCTGTCGTCACCATGACTTCCGATTCTCTATCTTTCATTTCTTCAAAGATAGAAACGGTTTTACTTTCTCTTACTCTTTCATCTGAAGTATCTTTCAAATCTCTCTCTACAATTGATTTGAAATAGAGCAGTTTGCTCTTTTGCTTGTTTTCCCTCTCTTTTCTCGATTGGATCATGGTCATCAAGTGTTTTTTTGTTTTGGATTTTGTTTTTTATTAGAATCTGATTTTCCGTATTTTGACTTTTGGTGTCGCCGAGCTCAGATAAATTTAACGGAAACTCTGATAAAATGGATGAAAACTTAAATAAATTTGCCAAAACTCAGATAAATTTATCTGAGTTTTCGGCTAACTTACTTGAACTTCTGGCAAAACTTAGTTAAATTTATCTGAGTTTTGAACAATTTTTCTGAGTTTCGAACAAATTTATCTGAGTTTCGAACAAATTTATCTGACTTTTGCTTGCTTTTTATTTTGAATTGGGGCTTGTTCTAGCCATTGTTTATATCGAGTTGAGCATAAAAAGAATAGATAAAATCAAAGAAGAACGAAATCAAATTAGGTTTTTAGTTTTTTTCAGAAGAAATTATCTTGTACATCTTTTTTGGAATGGAAGAAGTAGTTTTTCTAACCTTAAAGTGAAGACGATTCAGATGATGGATGTAGTCGATCAGTTGAGTTTTCTTCTAGGTTTTGTAGTTTGATTCACTTTCATTTTTTGCTTCTACGATTCAGATGAATGTGGTTTTTACTTTTGTGAAATGGTTTAAAGTGGTTTTAAGCGGAGCCTTTTTACTGACATGTACAGGGGCATTTTGGTCTTTTTCAATGTGTCATTTTCATGAGAGGACTGCCACCATTACGAAAAGATATTGTGGACCTTAGCCTTTAAAATCAAATGATGAGGGACCTAGGGCTAAAAGCCCCTTAAATGTTCTCCTATATTCCGGACCCTTTTAATGTTCTCCTATTTTCAAGACCCTTTGCATTATTATTTGCATGATTTTCTCCCTCATATCCACATGGCAGCCCCTCGCTTAAACTCCCTACAGGGTCCTCATTAATGCTCCTTTCAATACTACATTTTAATTTGAATTTTTTTTAAAAAATGGTTAGGCATGTGGGATTGGCTAGGTCCTGTGAGCCACGGCATGACCGGGTTTCGATGGGCCATGCTGTCCATTGTTCATCCCTAGTTAAGAGTGACTTGTCCAATGATATTTCTAGGTATGAGGGCCCATTGAAGTTCCAATATTTCCTTAACAAGATTAGATCTTTGTTAGCTTTTAAGGCATGTTGATGAGTACATCAGGGCATGGGCATCGGAATTAAAAACATTCCAAAGAAGGAAGAAGAGGGTCCCTGTCCACATATCTTTGTGGTTGGATGACACTTGTTTTAGCCTAGTGGTTCCGAGGAGATCCACCGTTGGATCATGATTTCAGAGAGGATCCATCATTGAATCATGAGTTCAGAGGAGATCTGCTGTTCGATCATGCTTCCATCATGGATAAATGGTCGGATCATGTCAGACCACATCCTTCTTATTAGTTGAAGGCCCCACACTAGGATGATTAGAGTTAGAAAACCCCATATGCATAACATCAAGAAGGCCCCACCTTGGGAAGATGCAAATGGGCTGCTAGTAGGAACATGTTGGGCCCATTGGCCCAACTTGATGGGACGTCCAGCCCATTATATGGCATACATACTTCAGGACCTTTTATCTAATTTCATTTCTTGTTTTTGCTTTTTTTTTTTTTTTTTTTAATTTGAGAATATTTAGTTAAGTGGCTGATGTTTTAATCTCAGCCATTGATTGCATTTAATGCTTGAGATTAGATTTAGGGTTAATTTTTATTATGTAAGCATTGTAATCCCTCTTTCTGGATTTAGACCTGATTAATGAAATAAAGCATTGCTTTCAAGATTTCTCCTGTGAATGGGCATCTGGTGTGAAGCCACTTGGTGTGAATCCAAGGTATGTTTTGAGTAGCTTAGTTTCTTTGTGAAAATTGGCATTTACTTGTTTCTCAATCCCTAGATCTCAAAACCCAAGCCCATTCAATATCACCTTAAATCATCCAAACCAAAAACCAACTCACAACAAAACATCACCAACCCTAAAATTATCATCATCATGTTTCCCAATCACCAAACCACATTGGACCAACCCAACCCCATATATCCATTGCTGTCCCACCTCAAACCCAAATCCCCTGACCAACAACCATCTTAGTCCTAATCCATAATGGCCGAACTCCAAAACTCCAAACCCCATTAGCCAAACACCCCTACCACTAGAACCCATTAGCTGACCCATATATGTACCAAAACCCATAGCCAAACCTATCCCAATTGCAATCCAAATCAGCTGAACCCTAGAACACTTTGGCTGACACCATCATATACTCTTCCCTCCCATTGGCCAACCCTACATTAAAAATATTTGAGGTATTTGAACTTGCCATAGTGTTCAGGCCTATTTTTATTTTCTTATTGCCAACTATTTGAAGGAAAGGAATGAGAGGATTTTTAGAAACTCTACCTCTTATTTAGAGGGTTTGGTTTCAAAGGTTATTTTTTCAATTGCCAAGTAGGCTTTGGTTAGGAAGGATTTTAGAAATCTCAAAGTGTCGGATTTTGGAATCTTCCCCCTAGAGGTATGTTGAAACTTGTTGTCGATGGTGCGGCAAGAGGCAAACCAGGGCCGACGGGTTTTGATGGGATGTGTAATATCTTGAATACCTGGGCCCAGGATTAGTTGGGCCCAGGAAGGATCCTTAGTTGTTAACTGTTTTTTGAATTACAAGTGTTTCATTTCTATGAAATTAGAAGAGTTATTGGAAAGTGTCTCACGTTTGGGACTGGAGTTAGTATAACAACTCTAACAGTGGAAATAAGAGAAGGATTAGAATTAGGAAGTATAAGAGTACTAGGACTTTAAATTCCTCTTGGTATATATATATATATATATATATATATAGGTAACCATCGTCCACCCCTTCTATGGAATTATCTTCTAGCTTTTGAGAGAAACAATCTGAGAGGAAGTTGTTGTTGGAACCTAGGGGAAGAAAAGGAAGAAGGTGACTGATTGATGTCTTATTCGCGCCCACACATCGCAAAAGCAACTATCACATATCAAAGGTGAGTGGATCTTCCTAGTTATTTTCAATCAATGTATGAGACGATTGGTAGGGCTGAATTTTCTCAAATATGTTGTATTGCTGCTGTGTTGACAACCTGAATCATTGATCGAATGCAATTTTGATGTTTGATCAAAGAAACCATGTTAATCTTGATGGTGAGATTTATACAACTAATAAGGTGATTGTTCATTAGAAATTCCTCAAAGTTTGGTTGATGTACAAAGAGATCATGATATGTCAGAACCTGGGCGTGAATGTGTAGAATTGTCGATTAGGAATTATGGGACTCCATGGCCCACTGGATGATAGATCTGGTCCATAGATCCTGTGGTAGACTCATGGTCGACCATATAGAACAAGAGCATCTTGGGTTTGGGCCAGTAGTTTCCACTGTTAAATAAACCCAAAGAGCCCAAGCATGACTGTTATAGGAATATGGCTGAATGTCAACATGCATTGTGGAACCCATCAGGAGATCTGATCAAAGATCAGAACCCCACGTCTGGGAGTAGGACCATGGGCGACTCAGATAGTTCTGGTCCCATAGGGATTGGGCCCCGTTGGGCCCACTATCCATAACAAGTGTCTCAGGCGTGGTTGAAGGAGAAACAGGGCTGTGGGTCGACACCTGCCCTGGGACCCACTATTTGATTTTATCATAGGTTAGAACCCCACATATTGAAGGGTGTCCAGAGACGATCTGAATGGTGGTGGTCCCATGTGGCCTGGGCTCTATTTGACCAGTTATCCAGAAACTTCAATTTTGTTAACCATAAGGGTTATTGTTTGTGTTTTTGAGACTGAATGGCCCAATAAAGATGTCTGATGGTCAATCCAATTCATTAAGAGTAAAGCCTATCCGTGGACAACCTTAGACATTAGGTCTGATCTTGGTTTGGTCCAACAGGACCTACTGGATTTTATATCAAGAGGGCCAGACATAAACTGATTGTTTATTTTATGTACTGTATATCAAAATTAGTTTTGAAATGGGTTTAATAATTGAGAAAGACTTGGATTTTTGGTCTAGAAATATTAAATAAATTTCTTTGAAGTGAGGTTTTGTGAATTAAGATTAACTATGATTAGTTATGATTAACTGTGATTAATTCTTTAAATTGAGAGTAATTAATGTTATGTTTATAATATAGTGTGGGCCACCCTTATACTACTCAATACTAATTATGATAAGAAGTGGGGCAGAAATCAGTGAGATGTGCATGAGTTGGGCCCATGTTGCTGCATGTGTGTTCAATTATATTATTTAATATTCACATTCTGGTTGTTATGTGATATTATGTGTTGGGTCCCAGACGTAAGTGGGATGTTGGACTTTGTGTCTGGGCCGTTTTAGCAGCTGGTCCTTAGTGGATGTGAGAGGCCATTGAGCTGGCTGGTCTTTTGTGGACGTGTCTGATGAAACAGGGTCATGGTGATCGGTATACATGTATACGAAGGACCTTTGAGGCATGGTAATGTGCATAAGCATGGATTTGCATATGGTTGTATTTTTAATGATATTTGATTATCAATTCGGATTTGTTAATTATGTGATATTATGTTATATATGACTTATGTAATTAGGAAAATTCATTCAACAGTAATACTAATGTTGTGTTGCCCCCTTCAGGTAATCAAATTGCGGGTGGGCCAGAGTGGATTGACGATCAACACATAGACTTCGGCATGCGTGGCTGAAAAGAGAGAACGAGAAAAACTTAAATAGATGATGGAATCATTAGAACTTGTTTAGGAAAATTATTTAATGTTTCAAGCATATTATGAATTGAGTTATATATTAAGTTTGAATTCTCAGAAATTTAATGATATTTATAATTGAAATTATTTTTTGAGTTAAATGCCTAATACCTTGTGAATATTATTTGATGTATACATGGTGAATATTGCTATATGATCACGATTCGGATATCCGACAGGACCCCGGAATTCGGGTCATGACAGGATGCTTCATAATGATAAGGGTGAGGTGTTACTTATGTTCTTTAAAAGTGTGGGGATTAGAAATGCCAATGAAGTGGAGGTGTTGGCTATTGTATTTCTGGTTTTATTTTTTTGTTCTTTTTGCCTTGCTTTTACTTCTTAATAAAGTTTCCGTTACCAATAAAAAAAATCCACAATTTGTTTGCCTAATTTGAGCCTAGCCTATTCTTGAAACCCTTAAGGGAAAATCAAGAACAATATGATTGAGTAAAAGGTGATTCCTAGGCTAGTGGATATTGAGTCTTCCATTGGAAACCTCAATCAAGATTAAAAAGGGACTTGGAATTCAGCATATCTTAGGGTGAACTTAGTGTTAATTTATGCTTTGATTTATGAATGTTAACTGTTAATTGATCTCAGAACCTTCATCTTAGGCTAGTTTTCACAGTCCGAGACTCCGAGTACAAATATAAAAAAAGTCAACTAAATATTAATTGACAAAGAGGATACCTTTAGAAATTCTGCAATTTTTGCAGCTAATTGCTGTTGCTCAAAGGTGCTTGAAGTTCCATGCCAAATGAAATTTGAAGACCCAGATTGCAACAAGAAACAATCAGTGGAGCTTAAGGAAGCTGCCGCCTGTATAGAGTAAAGAAGAAAAAAGAAGTCATTCAAAGACTAAGAATTATTTGCAATCTTAATAAGTAACATTTACTTGACATGCCTAAGACAACAATTTTCATGCTTGAAGATGCATAATAAGTCCCAAATACAACAGAAACGTTATAAGGATAATATTAATAATCTAGCGAGATGTTATTTTCACATCACTCCATCCAACTAAATTTTCATGCATTTGATTATATGGTTGTTATTATCAAATAAAATTTAAAATTAGAGCATATGCAATGAACATTGGGTCTTCATATCCAACCATCAATCATGAATACAGTGGGCTCTGCAAAGGTTTGTTGGACAGCTATTGGAGTCCTAACTCCAAACAGTGGGAATTCATTTGGGTTGGGTAGTAGTGAGAAAGGGTTGGAATCATCATATGTGGTTCAGATAGGGCCTAAAACCATCACCTCTCCTAGGAACCTTCTAAAGTGAAAGAATTTGCGGGTGCATGTAAATAGCAGTCCAGGCAGTGCCAATTCATTTTGGGGGGAGGTATGTAGCAGTCTAGCAGATATACCCATATAAGAGAAAAGAGACTTGCCTGAACGGAATTGGGTGCCTTACATTGTGAATTATCTTCCCTCTTTATAGCCATTAGCCAATGAATGTTCTATTCTGTATTCAGCAATTTACAACGTACCTTAGTTATATAGCAATTAGGATCCCCTTAATTGGAGCACTTTCGAGTCTAGCTATGCAATTGAATCTAATGGATATTAGACAATATTGGTACACCTATGGGAAATTATGCACTGTAGTCCTACTCAGACTAACTAATACTCTCCCCCAAATTGAGGTTGGTGAATCATAAAACAATAGTTTCTTATGAAGAATGGATGCTGAGTTCATGTTAATGCTTTTGTAAATATGTTAGCAATCTAAAGATTTAAAGGTACATGGGGAAGAATAATGATGCGCTGGTCAACTGCCTCATAGATAAAGTGGCAGTAGACTCCAGTATGTTATGTGAGTTCATGAAGAGGAGTAGCATACTGCCAAGTGCCAAGGAAAGCCAAGCTAAAAAAGAAGACCATGAAATCAAAGTATTTTAGAGCCTCAAAGCCAAGGTTCAAAATCATGGTCGCACTTGCAGTCGCCAATGTGGTCAACCTTAAAAACCAATGACGTGGCATCACGTTGCAGTTCGCAATCCATTGCAATACGAATTTTTCCCCAAAAAGAAATAAAAAATAAATAAAAAAAATCCATAAATTATAAAATGCTAGAAAATAATATTTTTTTCCATTAGTAAATACTTGAAAGAAAAATACCAGTCTCCCTAAGTCAGAACATCCCATATCGATGTCTTATCTGAAACTTGTAAAGTATGTTTTGAATTAATAGATTTACATGTAAAATAATTTGAAATATCACAAACTTTATGGTATGGATTGCAACCGGAATTTTGGACTAACCATTAGTGTTAAACACTTAAAGTCAAGAAACTTGTAGTAGTAGTGCAATACTCAATTACTCAATTGCCAATTGAGTTAAGAGTGAATTTCAAATATCAAGTAACATTTACAATTACATCAAGATGAATTAATTATTTAAAGCAGTGCTGTATAAACATAGGGGTATTGTGGTTGAGGAGGGAAGAAGCCTTCATATGAAAATCTACCAAAACCTTGCAAATCACTTGAGCTTTGTCCAAAAAAGAGGCTTTGGAAGTGGGAAGCTCCACAAATAATTTGGAAAGAAAGAAGGGGGAAGAAAGTTTAAAAAAAACCCATCATCGGCCGATATTTTGACTGTTGTTTTCAAAATATTGGCCGTAATCATAGTTATCAAAATCTTACGATTCGTGTCTAGAATCCTAAGGAAAACGATTGATATCTATGCAACGAATCCTATTTACAGAAGAATCTTAGGGTTCATGTGTGAATCTTACGATTCGATGCTCATTTCATCGAATCTTACAATTCAAGCGACTTATTTGAGCGACAATAGCTACAATCGATAAGTTAATATTGACAATATTTTTTCTTTTTTCTTTCTTTATTCTTTTTTTCTTTTAGCTTTTTTATTTTTAAAAGGATATTTAGTAGTTAACAAAACCTCTTAAGAATTTTTGCAGCTTTGGAGAGATTTTAGAGCTGAATAAACTATAAAGAACATGCATTTAATTAAGGCATTTGATTGTACATATGGTGCTCGTCTATATCTTCTTTTCTTTTAATATATTTTTTTTATGAACACTTTCTTAACTTCAAGAGATATCCTACTGTGTAAAATTGACGGTTTGGATTTTATTTTTATTTTTATATTTTGATTTAAAGATAACAAAAAATAAATATATATTGAATTATTGATACCATAAACTTATTTAACTATTTACACATATCATTTATTATATATTAAAAATGTCATTATGTTCTTGATATAATTGTCTGATAGACTTATTTGTCATTGTATTTATACTGCTATAAATGGGAAAAGGGATGGTTATGAATAACTGCTTTTTTATTTTTCCTTTTAGTTTTTAATTATTTTTCATTTATATTAGAAAAATAAAAAAACCTATGATTGGTGATATGATTTATGATTCGATTCGATTCGATCCATGGGTTGAACAATTTGCGATACGATTTCGTTTCAAAACTATGGCTGTTATGATTGTTATGACCGTTATTTTCAAAATATTGGTCGTTATGACCGTTATGGACCGATTTTTTTCACTTTTTATATAACGAGTCTGTTATGATCGTTATATTGCAAATAACGTAACGGCATAGGCCGTTACGGTTTCATAATGGCCATTATGAAACAGTAACAACTGCATCCCTTTGACCAGTGTGGGAAATTAGCCAACCCAACCAGAGTTTGATCCCAATCCAAACTCTCTTAGGTTCACAGATTAAGTCTTAATCGGGAGATTCACCCATGGCCTTAACCACATGCTTAATCCGACGTGGGTCCCGTAACAGGCGGGCCACACTATTTCTTCAAATACATGATAAGAGCCTGTAGCACAATGGAAGGTGTTTGGTATTGCAACCTTGAGGTTGTGGGTTAGAGTCATGTTATCTATTAAAAAAAAAAAAAAAAGATAACCGTTGTAAACCTAAGGAAATCAATGCATTCAAAAGCTTTAAGAAATATTTTATTCAATGACCTATAGATACATGTTTAGCAAGAAGTTGATGTAATTAGAAAGAAGGGTAAAACTGTTAACATACTGCATCAACTTGGACTGCTTTATTGTTATGCACCGAGACACCGGAAATTCGAATCAGGGCAACACTATCAGCAGTATACGTTTCATCACTTAAACCATTCTCTTCTAGGAAACTTTTGTAACCAGAACTGAGTCCACCCTGCGAAAAGAGTAAGAGTCACAGTAAAATGCCTAGGACCCTTCAATTTCCCAACAATGTTAGCTACCAATCTCAAAAGGCGAAAGCATATAGGCCAAAGGGAAGATACCTTCAAAATAACCATGGGTTGAAAGATTGCAATAAATTGCGGTGGTTCTTTTCCTTGAACAATATGGCCCTGCAGGTACCCATCATAAGACTCGCCTTAAATCATTCACAATCTCCTGATTAATAGAAAGGTGAAATAACATTATACCTGAACAGGCCGCCCTTTCAAGGAATTGAACATGTTATTTCCTAACTGAGTAGCCATCATTTGGTCATCCTAGAATAGAACAATATAATTATGTCATCTTTATCACGGCTTTGATTAATTGACTAGAAGAAAAGGAAGACTGTGAGAAACTGAGAGCACAAGATCCAAAAAGAATCTTCATATCCAAATATCTTAAAGATCAAATAAGGACTAGAGAAATGGAAGATAGAATGTGGATGGCTGCTGTTAATTCTTTCCATGGTGGGGCACATGATATCAATGGCTTATGTGCCTGATGTAGGATTTACTTATAGAAAATGAAAACACAACGGAACTAACAAACTTTACAAGCATAACATTTCAATAATCCTCATTGCAGTACTGCTATATTCTGGCCCCCGTGATGAAAGTTGGAAGCATTAGTATGTGCAAGCACAAGGTTTTAGTACATTAGTTACCATTGTAAAAATAATCGTACTTAACTTGAATACTGTCTTTTCCCATCCAACAGCATAAGTAGTAGTCTTCTTTCTTATCACCAGAATGGTATGTATAAAGAACAATATAGCAATCCCCACTGTGGAATTTACCAACGTCCTCTTTAGGAACTGGAGTCTTGGCAGTTCCATCTATGCGCCAGATCTTAAAGATAAGCAACAATCACTCTTTTAGAAGGATAACAACAACTAAAAGAATTCCAAAATTACAAGCAATAGAGGCCAACTCGAAAAAAGTCACTATTTTAACCTCAATTTTTCCACCCCCTTCAAGTAATGGAGGAACTACTTCGTTCACGGGATTGCCTTTCACCATTCCCTTGACGTTGACACCTTGCTGCTTCAGCATTGCTAACAGAAAAGAAAAGAAAAGGGCTTATCAATTATATATTCTAAAATATTTGCAGTTCAGGTCAACTGGTGAACTCAATACTACCTGCTACTCTTCCTCTTCCCTCCTCTGAAGCAGAAGTCCCAGTGCCAATTGTCCATGACTCAAAGTTGGACTTAAAGGCAGGTGTCTCGAACCCTTGAATTATTCGGGTTATGCGTGTTGACTTTGGTCTATTTTGATTAGAGATAAACTCCTGATGAGGAAAATTGAAAAGTTATGGCAGTTCTGCCGATGGTCACATAAAGAAATTCACATTAGTCCTTTTACCTCAGCAGCTTGGCTTGAAGCTTTCCTATCCTCCACTTGTGTCGCCCGACCAACCCAAAGAAAAACCTCAGCCCCACAGTCCAGCAAATAACACTTATTATTTTCCAGCATTGCTTTAGAAAGTGCTTCCTCTGCCAATATCTCCACCTGACCATCAGTAATACTACAGTGACAATGATGACAACTTAGTACCACATCAAGCTTACATAAAATAAAATGATAACAAGAAGAACTGTAATGATGTGAAATAAGGGACTGAAGAAGAGATGAGAGTATGGAGGAAACTTGATACCTCAAAAGAGGATCGTCTGTATATTTATAATCACATTATACCCTAATCAAGGGCTCTAATTATCCTAATTAGTACAATCAGAATAAAGAATAATCAATCTCCTAATCTATACAAGGAAGTAAATAAGAGATAAATCAGGATACAATCTAAGAAGATCCCACACGTGGGATTTAACATATACAGCTATTTACAATAACTTTATGGACTGGGCTGGGCCTAGTGGGCCTAGGCCACCTTATCTTCTACACTCCCCCTCAAATTGATGTGGTAATGCAGAAAACAGCAATTTGCTAGTAAGATCATGATGGCGCGGTTTGGGAAGGGCTTTGGTGAAGATATCCGCCAACTGGTCGTGAGTAGAGACATGAGGCAAGGTTATCTTCTCAGTGACAACATGCTGACGGATGAAATGACAATCAATCTCAATGTGCTTTGTCCGTTCATGAAAAACTGGATTATTAGCAATTCTAGTAGCACTGGTATTGTCCCCATGAAGAGGTATAGAACCACCAACAATGACACCTAATTCACAGAGAAGACGGAGGAGCCAGATGATTTCAGCACTTGCGGATGACATTGCCCGATATTCAGCCTCAGCAGAAGACTTTGACACAGTGGTTTGCTTCTTGCATTTCCACGAAATCAGAAAGTCGCCAAGAAACATACACCAGCCAATAGTAGATCGCCGAGAATCAGGGCAACCAGCCCAGTCGGCATCGGCATACGCGGATAATCGCAGAGAAGTATTAGAAGGGTAGAATAGACCATGAGAAAGAGTGCCTTTAACATAACGGAGAATGCGCAAAGCAGCAGCAAGGTGGGGTTTGTGAGGATTGCTCACAAATTGGCTAACTGTATGAACTGCATGAGAAATATCAGGTCGAGTCATAGTTAAGTAGAGTAAACTACCAACTATCCGCCGAAAAATAGAGGGATCATCCAAGGGAGGGCCATCCTTCGTATTGAGTTTGGTGTTTAATTCCAGCGGCGTATCAAAAGTGTGAGCATCATCAAGTCTCGCTGAGGTGATTAAATCGGTAGCATATTTACGCTGATGGATCCGAATGCCTGATTTGGTACGCGAAAACTCAAGGCCCAGAAAGTAGGTGAGAGGACCAAGATCCTTCATTTTGAAGTGGTGAGTGAGATGGTCCTTGAGAGCCGTAATGCCGGAAATATCATTGCCACTGATGATCATATCATCAACATAGACTAAAAGGAATGTGTAACCCTTCGATGTCCAGCGAAGAAATAGTGAACTGTCAGAATGACTCTGATGAAACCCAGCTTGAAGAATTGCGGCCCGGAATTTATCAAACCAAGCCTTGGGAGCCGGCTTAAGTCCATAAAGAGATTTACGCAACTTGCAAACATGCTGAGGAGGACAAGCATATCCCGGAGGAGGTTTCAAGTAGACAGTCTCTTTCAAATCGCCATGAAGAAAGGCATTTTTGACATCCATTTGCCATAGAGGCCAGTTGCGGGCTGCAGCAACACAAAGAAGAGTTCGAACGGTGGTCATTTTAGCCACTGGTGCAAATGTCTCATCATAGTCAATGCCATACTCCTGCTTGTAACCTTGAGCAACCAATCTAGCTTTGTAGCGATCAAGACTCCCATCAGAGTGAACTTTGACAGAATAGATCCATTTGCTGCCAATCACAGAGGCTCCTTCAGGAGTCGGTACCAAGTCCCATGTGTTGTTCGCTTCAAGAGCAAGCAACTCCTCAGTCATAGCATCCTGCCAGTATGCAATCTTTGAAGCCTGTGAATAAGAGGTGGGTATAGGAGCACTATCCAAAGAAGTGAAAAGAGCAGGAAAGCCATATCTGTCAGGAGCAACAGAAGGGCGACTAGAGCGTCGCAAGGGTATGACAGTATCAATAGAGGAAGTATGAATACCTGAGGGTGCAGGAGGCAGCATTGGGAGAGGATCGGGAGAAGGAGTCTCCACAGGAGGAACTGTGTTACGCCGAACATAGACATTGGTAATAGGTGGTGGAGAAGTAGCCGCAGGGAATTGTGGCAGATAAGACACAGCAATAGGATGAGTATCTAAATGCAAAGAAAAGAAAGGAATGTGTTCTAAGAAGATCACATTACGAGATATTCGCATGCGTTTCTCGGAGTGGTCATAACATAGAAATCCCTTGTGTTCAGTACTATATCCTAGGAAGATACATTTGGCAGCTTGTGGTGATAACTTAGTACGCTCTGTAGGTGGAAGATGGACAAAGCACAAGCAACCAAAAACCCGTAAGTGAGAATATGAGGGGGTATGACCAAAGAGAGCTTCATATGGAGTAGTCTTTCCTAGAACGGAGCTAGGATGACGATTGAGGAGATACACAGCAGTCTGTGCAGCATCACACCAAAAATTTGGAGGAACTAACGATGCAAGTAGGAGAGTACGAACAGTTTCAAGAATATGCCTGTTCTTCCTCTCTGCAACACCATTTTGTTGTGGAGTATGTGGGCAGGATTTTTGGTGAAGAATGCCTTTATCAGAAAGAAAGGCAGAAAAATCATGGGACATGTATTCGCCACCGGAGTCAGACCTAAGAATTTTGATATTTTTCTGAAATTGTGTGTAAACCATATTATAAAATTTTTGGAAAAGAGAAAATACTTCAGATTTGAAGCGCATGAAATAAATCCAAGTGAATCGAGAATGATCATCAATAAAGGTCACATAATACTTAAACCCTGTCCTACTCAAGGTGGGTGCAATTCCCCAAACATCAGTGTGAATAATATCAAAAGATGATAACGCACGAGAACGATGAATAGGAAACGGCAAAATATGACTCTTACTCAAACAACACGTTTCACACTTTGATTGAAGTAAAGAGGACATCATTTTATTATCAATAGTGGGTTCTAAACAACCAATTTTAAACAAAGAAAGTAAATAAGCATTGTTCACATGACCAAGATGACTATGCCACATAGTCCACATTTTATTGAAATTAGGAGAAGAAGAAGAGAATAGGGAACGATGTCCAATGTCGAGCAGAAACAGTCGACCATGTTTACTCCCCGTCGCGATCACCTTCCCAGTTTGCCGCCCCTGTATGACACAACCAGTGAAAGAAAAGTTAATATGATATCCATCATCAATAAGTTGCCCGACAGAAAGTAAATTGGCTGATAATTTGGGAACAAAGTAGACATTGGAAAGATGGAGAGATTGGCCAGAGACACTAGATAAAGTAATGGTACCAATTCTAGAAATAAGTAATTGGTCTTCATTAGCAGTTGTGATTTTGTCTTTTCCAAGGTAAGGGTGAGAGGCTGTAAAGCTACTTTCCACAGAAGTCATGTGGTTTGATGCTCCTGAATCTAGAAACCAGGTAGATGGGGTGATGGAGGAAGACAGAGAGATTGAAGAATGAAAAGCAGGAAATGCTAGAGGATGAGGTTGATACCGACCACCATTAAAGCCCATAGATGCATATGCGGAGGTCACTGTGTTCTGAATAAGTTCTTGAATTTGGGCTGGAGTCATGGAGACAGCCCCGGAAGAAGTGCTTTCCGTATCAGGGACAGGTGCTTGAACTTGGAACGCAGCTGGAGCATTTTGTCTGGGCATGGGGGAAGAATTTTGCTTCTGCTGGGACCCATGGGATCCATTCTTTCACTGTAAGCTACGACAGTCATCAATAAGATGACCAGAGCGTTTACAATATCTGCAAACCAATTTCTTGAGACAGTTCTTGGCCATATGACCAAATCCTTTGCACTCATAGCATTGAGTAGGCTTCTGATTGGGGGCTGCCAAGAGAGCAGAATCAGCCGGGAGAGGTGCTAGGAAGGCCTTTGATTCTTCAAAAATGCCACACTGAGAGTTGAGGCGAAGTTCTTCTCGAAGGACTTCTTGGAAACATGTATCTAGGTTTGCAGAGACCTCTCTATTCATGAGAGCAGACCGAACAGATTCGAATTCAGGCCTGAGATTCATTAGGAACTGGCTGATGTGGGTTTCCTCTTGTAATTTAAGAGCCTCAGGAAGAAACCCAGCAGAAACAGTTTGAATAATCATAGCATCCCTCTCAGTCCATAAGGTGAGAAATCCATTGAAGTACGCCTGTACAGATTTATCACCTTGAGTGAATTTTGCAATTTCACTATCTAATTGAAATTTGCGAGCTTTATTTGTTTGATGATAAACATTCTTAAGATGTCCCCACATATCAGATGCGGCAGTATATGCTTGAAGAGCAATGGCAAGAGAAGGGTCAATGGAGTTAAGAATCCAAGTGATGACCTTAGCATTTTCTTTAGACCAGGTGGGTAATGCTTTTGTGTCAGTAGTGCTTGCAGTAGGTTTAGTTATCGATCCATCAAGATAACCAAACAGTCCTTGGCCTTCGACAAAATTCTTCAGATGAAAAGACCAAGCCATATAATTATTCCCATTAAATTTCACAGGAATAACATCATACTTGTCCATAGTAGAAAGAGGTAGCAACAATACTAACAGCAGGAAAGAGCAACCAAGGATAGCAAACAGTAAGCAGCAGCAACAGAAAATTTGCAAAGACAGCAACAAAAACAGCAAATGTGCAATGGCAGCAAAGAGAACTAACAATTCCAGCAGCAACAGTACTGTCAACAACTCAAAACAGCACTAACAGTGTAATAATAGTGCAGTAATCAGCACTGATCAGCCATTAATCAGCCTTAATCCGTAACAAGAAGCTTCCTCAGCATACAGCAGCAATCGGTTGTATAAATAGAAGAGGAAGACAGCAGAAGACAGCACACTTAGTGCAATTTCCCTCCAAATAGAGCCAGACGAACTGGTATTATGGATCTGGATCTGTGCGTGGGCCCCACAGGATGGTCTAATCACAGATCAGATTTGATCTCCTTAAAGGGGATCAAAGTTACTTCCTTCAGTCCAAATTTGATGAGATTTGGATAAAGATCCACAAATCTGGACGGTCTTGATAAAAACTATCTGACAAAATTTTATTAAAACCGACAGATGAAGAAGTGGATGAAAACTACCTCAAAGGTGATGGAAAAATTCCAAAAAAATCCTTAGAAAGATCCTTAATGATGGTCGATCACAACTGTGGAGGTCTCTTGGAGAAACGAAGATGATCTGTGGTGGGCCACTGTTGATCAGTGACACTAACAGAGAAGATTTCCACACCAGGAAGAAGATCCACGCCAGAGAGACTCAGTGGATCAATGAGAGAAGAAGATTGACCAATGATAAAAGATGATTGATCATAACCAACGCTCTGATACCATGTAATGATGTGAAATAAGGGACTGAAGAAGAGATGAGAGTATGGAGGAAACTTGATACCTCAAAAGAGGATCGTCTGTATATTTATAATCACATTATACCCTAATCAAGGGCTCTAATTATCCTAATTAGTACAATCAGAATAAAGAATAATCAATCTCCTAATCTATACAAGGAAGTAAATAAGAGATAAATCAGGATACAATCTAAGAAGATCCCACACGTGGGATTTAACATATACAGCTATTTACAATAACTTTATGGACTGGGCTGGGCCTAGTGGGCCTAGGCCACCTTATCTTCTACAAGAACATCATTTAAGAGTCCAATGTAACTTTATTTCTTTCTTCTACGAAGATAAGAAGATACAACTACCATGGGTATCAGATACCTAAACACTCCAAATGAGAAAAAAATAAAAAATAAAATGATGGTTTTGTTCATCACTGGTATTCTCTATAGAAGGAGTTGCATTTATATTTCATTTGCATAGCTCTAATGTTCTTTCATCATATAAAAAATTGTGATATACTATAAACTAAATATAATTGTATACAGACACATCTGTATGGACTCCTTGAAGTTGTGTATTGGACATCTCATATCTATGTCCATTATTGGAAGCTGTATCCATGTCCAAGTTTCATAGTTTATGACGGACACCACTACAGAATGCAGTATCTGTATCAGTAGAAAGAGAACATCAAAGAAACGATTAGACTCTCATTAGCTTGGACAGTGGCAAATTGTCCAAATGATACCATGGTGTGAAGTTCTATACATTGGACGGTGGGACTCGAATCTGATGTAAATAGTGTTTCTTCTGGGACAGATACAATGCTTCTCATTGCTGTTGATTGGTTTTTTTAAAGGGATGGTCAGGGTTATTTTTGGAGGTTAAGTTATTTAGTTTGTATTAGTTTCAACAATTGGGATTGGATTGAATGGCTGGTCTCATATTAAGCTGTCATGGGTAATATAATTGTTGTAGATAGGACCACAAATGAAGGGAATCTGTTATCTTTATTTTGGTTTATAAATTTCTGAATTTTAATGGAGTTTTGGCAAGTGGCATATATCTGTCAAAGTTGAGGCATACTTTGGGCTAGGATTGGGATGTTGGAATTTGGTAAAAAGATGAAAAAGTGTGGATAGAAGAAGATGCTGATATGAATGCAGGTGAAATCAGAACTCTGGTGAAATATCAGCAGAAATTTCCAGTATGTTACCAAACTGATTCACAGTGAAAACCTTGGAGCCACACTTCAGTCTTCATCTTGCCAAAGATCTATGGAGTTGCACAAAGAAGAAGCAATAGAGTCACAGATGCATGTAAAAGGGAGAAAACCCAAAGTATGGTTGAACATTACAAAATATAGATAGATTCAGACCGTCTCAAGATGTAGAATTAGGAAAATTTTGGAAGTCACATTCAGCCACTCCACTTTATATAAAAATAAAATGAAACGGATGCTCTAAGAAATTAGTCAACTGACTCTAAGGAGTCCTCCATATCACTGGACTTGGAACTTTCCTAAATCCTAAAAAACTTAGAAAGAAATAGGACTCTCTGATGGTTATAAATAAAACACTTGATATAACAAGACTGTTAAGTAGATCAGTTTTCTGCTTCCTAATAGCTTAAACTTTTGGGATGTACTGGCCAGTCGGACTTGACATGGTATCAGAGAAATGTCAGGTCGCAAGTTCAAACCCCAGGGAGGCATTATTTCCCCAGGTTGAATGGGCAGGCACATATTGTGTGGGCAAGCATGTATGGGTTGCAAATTCAAATGGCATCATGTTCGAAGTTTAAGTAGATTGGTTTTCAGTTTCCTAACATCTTAAGATTTTTGGATGTATTGGCTAGTCAGACTTGAAAAAGAGTACAAAGTCATAACTAAATAGGAAACAAACTGGCAAAAAAGGAAGAATTGATTAGTCTGTAGAGCATAACTCATACAGAAGGAAACTTCTTGCATTGTATTCAATGCACATGATCACTTGGATCACAAGTGGGCCTCATCTTAGCTCCTCAAGGCATATGTAACGGCATCATCTTTTGCTCTCACAACCAAAATAAAAACAATTCAAGCCATATCTATTGCTGCCAATTTAAGCATTGTATCAGCTTAATGATAAAAATGACATTGTATCTACTATTGCTTCAAGAAAATTGTGACAACCTCCACTATCTATCAAGCAAGATGGGTTATGATAGTCACAAGGAGCAACATCAAATTCGGTCTTCATGAGCGCAAAAGGCACATCTAAGTTAATGACTTCTTTATACAACATAATATCATGTCAGTATTCACTTTCATGCCTTACTTTAGTAAAGAAGATGAATTTCAAGATGCACTTGAGTTTCTCTTCAAAAATTTCTGTTCAGCCTATCATTATTTAAAAAGCTGCTATGTAACATATGTCTTCCATCTTTGAGTATTAGGGTGAGAGAATTTTCTCTGTACTTTGTTTTTACTTTGATGTTCCTAGATCTGTTCAACAGTCCAGATCTCATGTATTTCAATTTTACCCTCACATATTTGTACCCAGTAAGATTGTTCTTGTAATCAGACATTTTGATACTGTCTTTCTCATGAGATAAACCTTTTGGCTTCAATCACCTTGTACAACTACTACCACTCCTCAGTCCTTACCTACTGGTCATTAAATTTTCTGCAAATAGTACCAATTGGGCAAAGGATCCCAAATTCTACTAGCCAATTTTGAGAAATTGGGACTAGGAGGAATCGAGGAGAAATCTTAACCAATCATTGATGTCCACGATGCCCTTACAGCTGTATGCACTAACTTAAACTTAAAATATCCAAAGAGGACAGTCATGGAGATGAGAAACACTTTATTAGAACTGATATCAACTGATCATTAACTTTATAGAATTCAACAAAATTAAGGCACATACAAAGTATAAAATGCTTATTTAGAGTTAGTATTTAGAGGAAACTATGAAAAAAAGGACCCTAGATGGCCACTAACCGAAAAAGATGCCACTAGTCAATATTGCACGGAAGCGGTCCCCTGTGACCACTTCCCTTTTTTTTTATATTATTATTATTATTACTATTATTATTATTATTATAATCAAAGATTTAAACGTGTGACGACGTCGTCACTTAGTCGCCTGAAACCCCATTTTCCTCATTTTCCCCTTCTTCCTCCCTATCACAATTCCTCTCTCACAGATCATAGAAATTGCCTTGTATACCCAAATCCCGTTGTTGCACAGGCATGCAGTGGCCCAAATCCCTAGCCCAAATTTCTCCGATTTGTAAACGCAGCACGAGGTCAACCCTTTTCCAGTCGTCTTCTGCAACGACGAAACTTGCGCGTGCTCGACAGAGCCCAGCCCTCTTCGTCTCTCTGTTCTTCCTGTTTCTGCAACAAGGCTTGCAACAAATATGCACTGCAACCATAGAAACCAGAAGCTCAAGGGATTTTCTTCATCTTCTCAAGGTGTATGGGAGAGGGGAGCCTCTGGTCTCGAAGCTCGCAATAATCTTTGAGTACATAATATTTCCAAGCGTTATGTTTGTAGCCCTCATCTACTCCTCAGAAAATGATCCCATCAACCACAAGGGCAACCACACCTTGGGAGGAAGGGGGAAAACGATGGGAGGAAGAAGGGGAAAATGGTGTTTCAAGCGATTAAGCAACGACGTTGTCACACGTTTAGATGGGAAATTAAGTGACGACGTCGTCACAAGTTTCAATCATTTTTTGGTTGTAGGCCATCTTATGTCCTTTTTTAGGTAAAATCCTCCAGTATTTAAGAAAAGGAATAGTCCCATTAGAAAACAATACTGACTAATGACTACTTTCATTTTTCTCTTTTGAGCAAACAAAATCAGCATGGATTTCATAAAAAGGTTTGCATTAGCTACTTTTACCACATAGTCCCCATACGAATAAAATAAAATAAATAAAAGATAAATAAAAACCATGAAACACTTGCTACTAGGATTAGTTTTGCCAGATGGAATGATCTTGCTATCTCCATGACATGTTACCCAATAACGAAAACCAAAATGAAATTTTAAATACCTATACAGTCTTCCGGGAGTCGTCTCCATGATAACATCATCTTCACTTGCAACCTTTTTACCAATAGGTGCAAAACCACCAAAAATGACCCAGAATTCGCCCGAATCTGACTCAGCCACAAGCTTTCCATCATCTGAAAAAATTAACATCATCCATAAATAGATTAAAAAATAACAAGACAGATTAGACAAAATTAGAGGGTAATATACTTTAGCAGATTGAAATCCTTTGAAGAGAAAATTTATTCAGAAAGTAAAAGATCATGCCCTCACCAATAATTGCAACATCACATGTTCCCTCATGATATGTTTCCTTTAAGTGTTGAATTACTTCCAGAGCCTTGGCTCTTTCTTGAATATTAGAGTTTGCACCACTAAACTGAAAGATTTTCTTTTCAGTGTCCAGGATAAATACATCATCATGATTTAATGAAGAGCGAGCGAAGGGAACCTGCATGACCAAATTTGAATGCTCACTATTCCCTTGATTTACAGCAATTGACTTACAGTAGTTTAAACATCAAAAGACGCCTCTTGATAGGATGCAGGAATTCAAATCAAGAAGATTTTATACCTGCTTCAGTCTAATGACTCGTTTTCCTTTGCAAACGTAGAGCCGTGTTTCAAACTCTTCTTCCTGATATGTCTTAAATCCAGAAGCAACACCACCCTCCAATGGAATAATGCAAGGTTTAAAGTAAGTCAAAAACTTGTCTGACTCATGACCTTGAAGTTCCCTATGCTGAATAGCACGACCACCAAGGGCCGCATCAAGTTCTATTGTCTTAATAGCTGCAGTTCCAGCCTCATCCTACATAATTTTAGAAGATAAAATTATGAGAGAACAATTTTGTAGAAAGATATTGATTCTATATGGAAACAACAATGGGGTAGTACCTGGCTAGTATCCTTTCCAATCCAGAAGTGAATATCATATAGATAAGAACCTCCTTTGCCAGCAGTTGTCTACAAAAGAGAAATCAATTTTTAGCTGATAAAGAGCATAGAATAACTATCTATTGCTTCCAGAACATCAGAAAGAGTTCAAACATGAATTCTTCTTCAAATGAAGATTTGCTAAAAAGTTCTTCAATTATTTTTTGAAGGTGAATGTTCATACTTCATTTTAAAACTAGAATAGATTATCCTAGACACTTACTCTTCCACGTTTAAATGGACATAATTGACTTAACTAATTAAAACAACTGGGCTTGGGCCTGGTATTTTTCTCAAGGGTTAGGCTAGGGCTTGAAATGTAGGCTTGTGGGACCATCCCTGATGTTGACATCCAACCTATGATGCCCAGATATGGCATGGATACGGCTAGGATACGCCATAGACACGGCAAGGACACGGATTTAACACATAAAAAGTGAAGTCGACACGATACGTTGACCATTTCGAAATATCCGTGCATCATAGCATCCAACTATAAACAAGCTAGGCCTACACACACTATGGCCCATCCTAGCCCAACCAATTGACACACCTGCAAAACAGTGATATATTGCTCCCTACCATTATTCCGACGAGGGGTGCCCATTTCATGTGGAAAAATAAAATCAAGGGTATTGCAACAGGGAAAATGTTGACCTTTGCACATGTGCACTATGCACCGCGCATCCAGAGTGTCTATGAGGCAGGACCCACCTTCAAATTTCACGCGCTACACATGACGAACTCTCCAGATGCATGGTGCACAGTGCACAGGTGAATAATTTCCTACACAATAGTATCGAAAAATAACATCATAAAACAGAAAAGACATTGTTACCTGTAAAACAATGTATGAATCCCCCATGTAGAATTTACCATGTTGAGATTTAGGTAGAGGAACGGGCTGAAAGTTCTCAATCCGCCAAATTTCAGTCCCTCTACAAGTTGTTAAGCATAAACTCAAGGAGTTCTATCAAGGCTAGTTTGAAAAGTTAACAACCCAACAGATAGAATTAGATAAAAAAAATGATTCCTCATAAGAAAAAATCATGAATACATCCCAATGTAATGTTTACAGGATACACTTTCTGGCCAACTCCCTGAAATGCAGGATCCAGGATTTTTGGAGCGCTGGCCATTGCAAATCAACCTTCTTTAAATCTCCTCGCAGTACGGATTCTTGAGAAGGCCTTCAAAATTCCAGCTTCTAGAGTCTAATAATTTAGGTCAGCAATTAATACAGTTCATAGTAGATAGATAGATAGAGAGTCATTACATAAGCATGAAATAAATTTTAAAGTACTAGTAATCCATGCAAAAGTCAATTACACAAATTACACAAACGATCATACTAGAAAATAGTAGTCAACTCTTACAACTAATATATTCAATCTTTCCATAAGGGGTTGTTTGGTTGCAGTCATTTACATATGTAGATAACTCACATGCATAATGATTACACACCATTATGTTTGTTTACGCTCATTTACACATGTGATGCATAAATCAGGTGAGAATATGGTGTGTAAATTAAGTCATTTATGCATGTGAGACCCAGGTAAAAGGAATCATGCTATATCCACAAATGGACCAAAAAAAAAAAAGGCGGAGCTACAGTATTTTGGGTGTCCCATCATCATTGTGGGCCTCGAAATGAAGATCCGAATCATTCACCCTATTCAAAAGCACAAAACCACCTAGGAGGAGAAATTCCAGCCATTTGTTACTGACAGGATGCATTTTATCGGAGGCCCTATCTTGCAGCTATAATATAAGACTAGCCTTAGCTCATGCAACTGCCATTTTCTTACCTTGCAATTAGCATTTTATTCATCTGTCGAATGTCCTTTACCCAATTTATGCAGTCTTGCAGTCTTGGATTTATTTTAAATCTTACCTATGATTATTCAAATTGCATATATGTATATGCTACTATGACAAATTTCTATCTTGCTAAGTATACTATGACAAATTTCTATCTTGATAAGTTCTTAAAACTTACTCCTTTCTTTTGGGTTATTTTCCAAATCTTGGAGTAGGGCCTAGAATGAATTAGCATCAGAGAGCTAGCCACAGGAAACACAAGAGTGGAGCTTTGATAACATAGACTAGGCTGAGTTTGTTAGCCTTACATTTTATTTTAATTCTCTTCGAGTTAGTGAATTTAGATATTTTATTTAGTTGAACAATAATTTGTAACAAGGCCTTCCTTTGGCCAAGTTTATTTCAAGTTAGTTCAGTAGTTATTTGATAATTAATTAGTCACTTGGTTAGATTAAATAAAAGTTTTTCTTAGAATTTACTTATTCTCCGACTATTTTTTGAAATTGAATGTTAAATGTATTATTCTGCTGCATTTGAAGTGCCTGAATCTCACACTGCAGATGATTAAATCTATAGCTCGTGTTTCGAGAGCCTTTACTCTAGGAATTCTGGGTTTTGGGATGTGACAGAATGGTATCAAAGAGTTAGGTTTCTAAAATAGTATAAAATACTCTAGGAACCTTTATGACGCATGTGAGATTTGGTAAATGATAGAAGGGCCTTTGCTAGCAATAAGCTTGAAATTAAATTTTATTAGCCTATAAATGTTACTGATTTTGTATTATAGAAGAAAAAGGAGAGGAATGGCCGATAACAACTCCCAAGGAAGTGGAGCTCTCACCCTAACCGGGGAGTCGGGATCCGACGACATCTAGAAGATGTCCCAGCACTTTGCGATTGCATTCACAGATTACATGAAAAGCAAGGACACTACTACTCCAATCCACCCGGGGATAAAGGCAATCATGAGGACAAGAGCCTTTACAGGAGATTCAAAGAGCTTGGCCCCACAGATTTCAAAGGGACAGCTGATCCAATACAAGCGGAAAAGTGGATAACAAAATTGGATGAGATTCTCAATGTTCTAGGATGCTACAATAACAACAAATTCAGTTTAAGTTCCTTCTTGCTTCAAAGCAATGCCGATCTATGGTGGAAGATGACTAAGATGACTTGTGAAAGCACTGCAGGAGAAATTACAGAGTCACTACAATAACAAGTTAGATGAAAAGCTCATCCCAGCCCATGTAAGGGGTAAAAAATCGGCAGGACTTGAAGCTTTGACACAAGGAAATTTGACGGTGTTGCAGTATGAATATATCAATATCGAATTGTCATGCTATGTAGAAGACTTAATAGTAAAAGAATAGGAAAAGATCTGATGATTTGTTAAAGGATTAAAACTTTGATCAAGAAGGATGTGACCTCAGTACAGCACTTATGCAGCTGTAGTTAAGAGAGCTCTACGGTCAGAAAAAAACACGCAATGAAATATACAAGGAGCACGACTTGAGGAACAAAAATAGACCTCAGAACAGTAACAAGAATGCCAGTCAGACTTCAACACCCTTCAAGAAACAAAAGATTGGCACCATCAGCCCAAGCCAAGGTGTGAATTTTGTGGTAAAAGCCATAAGTCAGATCAACGTCGCCGCTAATCTGAAGCATGTTATGAGCATTGTCAATTTGAATATGAATAACTTTGATGTGATCTTGGGGATAGAAAGTACAAAGCTTAGGGGTCATTTGTCTTCACTCGTTTACTAATGTAAATGATGCAAATGCATAATGGTTACACATGATCATGTTTGTTTGTGCGTGTGAAAATGGTGTGCAAAATAAGGCCATTTTCATAAGAAATTTTCACACTTAGATAGGTATGAAGATCACTTCACATCTCCCACTTGCAAAAAGGCGTCGATATAATCTTCACAAGGTAATTTGCATTTGGTTATGCAATCATCGGTCACAGGACCAAATCTGCTCAACCACTTTCAATTTTTTTTAATTCCAGCAGACTTGATATTTGTAATCCGAACCATGGTTCAAAACACCAGCTGCTACGTAAATTATCGGCTATAGCGACCGAGGCCAATTCGCTTTTTCGAAAAAGCAGCGCTCACATGCATAATGGCCTTAATGTAGATTGTAGAGGATTTTCAACATTTTTTTCACTCTTTTTTCTTTATGAACCATTTGGAAATGCCTTGCAACTAGTAGATTTTTGTTTCCCATAGATCAATCTGAAATGGTTTGACACATTTTTATTTTTATTTTTTGCAATTTATTTTTTGGACTTTTGGAGATTTTTCCAAAAAATAATAATAATAATAATTTCTCCAAGTGGGCTAGACAAATCGCATCCTAATGCATTCTAACTTATAGATCTATTCTCCCATTCCCAAATGGATTATTATTATTATTATTATTATTATTATTATTATTATTACTATTATGTTTATTTTTGGATTCTTGGGAATTTTTTCAATTCCATAGATCAATCATACAACGATATAGGACCTCTATGAAATGAGTGGTCCGTTACTCCCCCTATCTTAGATATTAATGAAAAAAATAGATTCCAGCATTTCCAATATTTTGGATTTTTTTCTTTTTTTACCATATTTTTTATTCACACTAATACACCACTACGTTGCAACCGGTATGTATCGTCTTGGCCGTTAGCCAAGACGTCAACCACAACTGTTATTTGGAATCATAATCCAAACCAATCAATTTATTTATTAAATTAATAAACCCAGGACCTTTAAGTTTCTTATCTTAAATCCTCATAGATTTTGAGAAAATACATTAAAATGTCAAAAAAACCCCAATCTACAGAAATGATTTTCTACACTTTTGTGTGTCCCAAGTCAATATAAAAACCGTAATTTTTTTCATATCCATGCTAAATTTCAAGATGTGAAGTTTCATATCTTCGATCATCTGAATTTTGAGAAACATGTGGAAAACACAAAAAAATTATATCTAAACTTTCAAATTACATGTACTTTTTTACCAAAAAAATGTACTTTTGTGGACCCCCAAATTCATGATCCAAACCATTCAATATTCTCTTACATTTAATAAACCCGAATGCATGAATTTTCATATCTTTATATCCTCATGGATTTTGAGAAATATGCTAGGAAGTAGGAACACAACACACAATTTCATCCTAATTCCTAATTTTATGCACTTCCACAAGCCCTAATTCATGATCTGAATCGTTTATAGTGTGTGAGACCCATTATTTCCTTGAAAGAAAAGTTTCGGTTTTTGGATCCATTTAGTCAATTGGGCCTGGCTAGGCCGAGTCGAACCAGGCTTCCTACCAATTTTGTTGGATAAATTACAGCAAATTACAAGCATTCATTAGTCAGGCCGGGACGGGCTTTAGGCTTTCAGTTGTAGAAGATAGTGTGGCTTACGCCCACTAGGCCCAGCCCATGCCCTCATGGGCTGGGCCTAGTGGGCCTAAGCCACACAATCTTCTTCATCAGTCACTTCATCCAAGCTAGGCCCAATTACTAAATGGGCCCATATTCTACACCCAAGCCTGACCCAAATTGGGTTGGCTCGGTCCAAAAGCACCCATAATCCTTTGTGGTTTGAATAAAACAAGAGCGGCACTTATCACACAGATGTAGAACTTATCACACAAGAGATCAAGGAGTTGCATTACATAATGGACGATTAGATTACAACCTTGATTAGGGATAAGACATGGGAGATGGTATTGTGTCCAGATGGTGTGAAGACATTTGGATGCATGTGGGTTGACACCCGGGAAGGTCGGTCCGGTGGGACTGAAGATCGTTACATAACGTGGTTGGAAGTAAAGGGGTTCAACCGATAGTATGAGCTACATTTTGATGAGACTTTTGATTTGGTTGCGAAGATCACTACCGTACAAGTGCAAATTGGCATCGCAGATAGTGAATGGTGGAAGTTCAAGCAAATGAAAGTTAGAGATACTTTTCAGCATGGTGGAGTTGACATGGGAACCTACTTAAAGTAGCAATATGGATTTGAGGACCAGCAAAAGCTGCGAACATGGAAGATTTTTCACAAATTCAAATGGAAACTTGGCTTCAAAATGCTAGGAGTCAGCACTGAGGGGGAGTGTTGAAGTCATCGCTTACTCAACACACGCACCAGAGGAGTTGAGCTGGTGATGCTAATTAGATTAGGTTTCCCTATTTGGTTAGGATTGTTATTTAAGGTTATCTTCTATGGTGTGTTTCCTATTTTGGTTAGGATTCTTTATGTAGTAGGCTTGCTTAGGGTTTTCTTTAAATATTGGTGGATGTAATTCAGTTTAGTAGAATGCAGTAAACTAGATTTGCTTAAGTTCTCAATTTCTATCTCCTTTCTCCCTCAACAAAGAAGTTACTCCAAAATCTGTTATATCTAAAGCAACACTTGTACACCATTTGGATGAAGGAATATATGCAAGCCAATGTTCATCCCTTTGAATTCAATGAAATTATATTTGATCTGTCAAAAAATAATGTCAATCTTGAAGAAGAAGAAGAGATGGCATTAGTATTACTGTTGTTATTATCCCTTCCTCTGTCATATGAACATTTGGTTCATTACTACTCTTATCTATCGTAAAGATAAGAATTGACATGAACATGTTACTTCATCCCTTCTATTAATCATGTTACGAAAGACGGGTCGATCACGATGACCAAGTGGAGGGCTTGACACCACGAGGAAAGATAAAAGGCTCTAGTAACAAGGGAAAACATAGATCCAACAAGAAAAATATTGAATGTTATCATTTTCATAAGAAAGGGCACATCAGAAAATTTTCTTAAATGGAAAGCAAAAGGAGATGGATAATAAATCCTTTAATGAGTTGGTCAATGTTGAACACAAGATGGATCGAATTCTGATGCCGATAATGCATTTTCTTTTATTGCAAAAAGTGTTAGTCCCCAGGATGAAGAGATTCTAGATTCGGGTTGTTCTTATCACGTGTCCCAATAGAGACCGGTTTATCACCTACAATAAGTAACAAATCCAAGTTGTAGAAGTCCTTGTGGGAGTAATCTTTAGAAATATTCGAATAAGGGTATTTTAGACGTGTCAAGTACTTTGTCAAATTATCTCCTGATTGTAGTATTATGCTAGTCTTTGGGGGGAAATGTATACATGCACAGATGCACTACACACCAAATACAAGTTTAGGGGCGTTTTTCTTTTTTTCTCTTTCTATCCACGAACTTCTTCCTCATTACAGGAATAGTGTGATTCCATTGCCACCTCTGGCATGACCCTGCAGCTTCAATAAGAAAGTTGAAAACTGAAGTGTAACTCCGAAGCACTCATCCAGCATCATTTTTAAAGTAAAAGTCATCATAAATTATAAATATAGAACCCTTAACCCCAATTCCACTAACATTCAATGAAATTTGACCATTCAAAAGAAAAAATTTAATGACATCTCGCTCATCAATCATCCTTGCCTATTTCACTGATATACATTTTGCTTTTCACAGATTCCCAATTTGTGTGGTAAACTTGGTCTGTCAGGGAATGCTTGGTCAGTTTGGATATTCATTTCGGATTGTTACTGACATGACAAGTGCTATTTTGGTCACATTAACCAATCAAAGTGCCTTGAATGAAAAGAGTTAGAGATAAACTCAAAAGAAAAAAAAAAAAAAATAAATAAGAAAAAAAATAAACTCAAGAAAGCAAGGAAGATGAAACATTAACATAAATGAAAAATCTAGCACTGCAACATTTATAAATTAGTATACCATTATGATTCAACACTTGCCCATATTTATCACTAAAAAGGAATTTCTTTTCATCCCACCTAAAGTGTATGTAGACATCTAAAAGGTAGCAATATTACTACTTATTCATGTTTCATAACCTAAGTGCATAAAACCATGCCAACTTAACAGAAAAAATCAGCCCTCTCCAATTAAAACATCTCACATTGAATTTGGCTGAATCATGAAAAGGCACCATTTCAACAAACCTGACAATGAAGTGAGAGATTGACAAATGAACTGTGTCTTAAGACAGAAAAGCCTCAACCATGTAGAACTAGATTGGCATCAAAACCAGCATAAGCGATAGTGATCAGTTCTGTCCATTCACTTCAAATAGTTCAAATCTTCTTTGAATGAACCGATAATTACAATTGCATGTAAACATCAGAAATTTTAAGAAACGTGAAGGTGATTTAAAAGTATTATGACAAAAAATTTATATGGCCAGGATTCTGGTTTGGATTGTTTTTTTCTCCCTTCTTCACTCTGCGAAATGATACATCCTTTTCTAATGAAACCACAGTGATAGGATTTCTCCAGTGACAAGTTTGCATCCAAGAGTTCCTGATCATGGTGCCATACCAAGATCCTTTGATCATGTTAATGACAACTGAAGCAAGGTAAATATGCTCTCCAGTTGGCAAGCTACCCTCAACTTGAGAAATGTAAAGAAGACAATAAGTTAAAGAGCACATTTGGCTCTATCCCAATCTTAAATGGTTCAATATGTCAGCATAATGCACAGCACCCCATTTCATTGAACATTTTGAACACTAATTTCTGCCTTGTGAACACTTAAACCCCGATCTTCTCAGTCTTGAACTATTGAATATGAATGAGAAAGCCCCAAAAACAAAGATCTGCCTGTTAAGACTCTAGGTTCTCACATATCTAAAATGCAGAGCAGAGCAAATACCATTCAATCTGCCAACTTTTCCAAACTGATTGTGATCTAGTATACATCCATCCAAAAGCAAATTTAAAGAAAAACCTCCTTTTATATATATATATATATATATATATATTCACCGTTGGATTAAATTTCATTAAAAAACGACTTAAAGAACCATTAAGATTTTAAGGCCCATAAATCAACGGTTGTGATTATTTCTCCCCAAAGTCATTCCACAATGAGAGCTTTTCATCACACTATCATCCCATGCAATCACGTATCAAAGTGGGCCCCACAATGGGCTTATAAGTGTGTATATATATATATATATATATTTATATAGATAGAAGGAAGAGAAGCTATCCTATGCACACACTGTGCAAAGTGCGCACCTATAGTAGGGCCCACTTGATGGTCTATCCCATGGATTTGATTAAGTCAACGGTTGTGATTATTCCTCCCCAAAGTCATTCTACAATGAGAGCTTTTCATCACACTATCATCCCATGCAATCACATATCTAAGTGGGGCCCCACAAGGGGCTTATAAGTGTGTGTATATATAGAGAGAGAAGAGAGAGAAGCTATCCTATGCACACAGTGTGCAAAGTGCGCACCTATAGTAGTGCCCACTTGATGATCCATCCCACGGATTCCATCATTGGATCAACTGTATAACAATCTGAATCGACCGTACACCATTAAACTTGTGGGCCCCGGGCCCCAATGAGGATGACGGGATGATCAGCTGTCACTTATTATTAATTTTTTTCAGGGAGGGTAAGATCTTTCGATCCCCCGCGTCCCAGTCTAAGGTGGGGGCCACATGTGGGCCCCGCATCGAGTAGTCATCCAATGAGCATCTATGTTTGTGTATGTGAAGGACAAGACACATTATATCACACAATACTTACCACTCCAGAAGGTCCGTCCCAGTGAGAGAAACTCGCAGAAACTTCCTTTTTGTTCTCAGATCAGAATTGAAGGTAGGAGAAATCCAGCTGCCAAATGAAAAGGAGGCAGATTAAAATTCTACATCCAATCCTTACAAAAAAAAACCAACAGGGATCACAAGAAGGCTACCAATTAAAAGATCCTTAGCCGTTAAATTCATGATCATTATAAACTACAAAGGATTCAAAACAAAACAAAAATGTGGATTGAATCGAGAGAGAGAGAGAGAGAGAGAGAGAGAGAGGTGAAGAAAAGTGCCTGAGATCCGAGGAGACAAAGGAGAATATTGGAAGAAGAATGTGCAGGAGAATTTATAGAGCTTGAAGGGAATGATTTGAGTTCTTTATTTGTTGCTCTTTCACGTTTGGATTGGTGTTATTGATTTCTTTATTTCTTCTGAGAATGAGAATGAGAATGGAAAAAAAGAAAAGGAAGAAGAGGAAAGAGTTCTTTGGGAATTGGAGAGAGAGTGGAAAATGGTGGGGGGTTTGGGATCGAGAAACGAGGGGGAGATCCGGTCAGAGGCACACCGGTCACACAGGATGAGAGAAATGTGCTCGGTCACACGCGGGAGCACCGGCCACTGTAGTTCGCGGCAATTTTAGAGTCCGACTCCAACCTATAAATAGGTTATTTAGGGTTATTAAGGGTTAGGGTTGACGTAATTTTTGGTTTGAGTTTAGAATGATATATATTTTAGTGGTTTAATAAATGGGTCAGGTTCAGGTTGAAGTAATTTCCACTAATTCATCACGCCACAGACTCACGCGCTGGATCAGTATGCGTACCTGGGCCCGCGAATGGGACCTGGGGGATCGAAAGGTCACCTAGAGTCTTTCATTTTTGTAAAAAAATGAGCATTATCTCTAAACTCTATTATATCTATCCGAGCCCTACAATTTTAAAGCAGCGTACAATTCATTCGAATGGATGTGCAGTCGATCTAACGGTCAAGTCCATTCGAATGGCTGCACAACCCACAAGAGTGTGAAATTCGAAGTGTGTGCGGTCCAATCAGATTAAACATTAAATAGGTCTCAACCCCAGTGCGCAAGATGCACACCGAGTGCACTAGATAACCATTCTACATTTGTGTAATTGTTTTATTTATTTTAAAGATAAGTATCAGCATGCTGAGACACTCACACTCACACTCACATTCACATAAGCCTCTCATCTTCAGCACTACAATTGGGGATTGATCCCAAGCAACGATATATGAGAAATTGGTATCAGGTGGATAACATGCGAGGCATAGTTCTGTCAAAAAAAATGTATTGCACCCTAATTCATTAATTTTGTATTTTTCATGATCAATTTGTCTAGCTAATCCAAGTTTATTAGACCAAGAGACTCTTACAAAAAAAATGAGTAAAAGTCAGGTACAAGTGTTGTCGTCTACATAAAACCATAGTTTTGGGAAACATCATTACTTTTTATATAAGACTCCAATTTTCAAAAAATTAGCATTGTTTTGGAAGTCAACTCACTGGTGAAGAAAACTCATGTGGTTTAACCATAAAAAAAAAGAAAAAAAGAAAGTAAGAATGGGTTCATAACAAACTAAATGAGGATTCTTAACTGTCACCTTTCTTTTCTAGCCACTTTTATTGGGTTAAGCGGATTTTGCAAGGAATTTCGGACCTCGAGATGACTCGAACCAAACACGAAAGCTTCACCCAATGACACCCCCATCCAATAAGCCCAAAACCACATAATTACTAAAATTGAAAACAACCCCTCACATGCTCCTAGAATTACAAAAAGGTCCTTCTAAAGCCTTAACTAGGCCCAAAACTACTTAAAACTCTCCAATCACTAAACCAACAACATAACTAGTTAACTAACCACTAATTAAAATCAATTAGCATGTAAAAACTTAATCAAGGGGTCAGGGTATTACAATGTCCAATGTCCACTTCATCGGATCTCCCATTTGCTTGAACCCCCTTATCCTTATAGATCTCATATAATTTCACATGCCATAGTTTTTCTCTAGAATTACAAGTTAGATCCTCAAGAGAAATACATCTCAGCATTCTATAGTAATCCGGTTATTGTGATCACACATATGATGTTACTTAGAATGCAATTAATGGGTAGCCAACTAATGAATGTTTTTTCTTCGTTTTCACTTTCAGTTTATCCCTTGAGATAGTGACATGAGAGTATCACAAGGTTATACATGAAAACTGATTTATCTTCAAAATAGTGACATGTTTTTATGTCAAGGCAGTGAGAGTGGTTTTGTTCCTATTATCGAATGATGTGTTGATTGTTGGTGATAAATTGGTGATGCAGAGTGAGTGTTTGGCATAAAGATTACTCATGATCCGCCGAATAATTATGCCAAACATCTGAATCACCTATTATCGAATGAGATGAAATAGTAAATAAAGTCAAGATTCGGAATGAAAGATATAGGTGATGCAGAGTGAGTGTTTGGCATAAAGATTACTCATGATCCGCCAAATAATTATTGACTTTATCAAAGGGGTCCTATTTGGAAACTATACTAAAACTATCCGATATTATAACAACAATCCAACTGACACTCCCATTTATAAATGTAGAAAATTATCCAACAATTAGGGTAGGTAAGCGTTGACAAGAGACATGCCTTATGCGTAGATAGTGGGAAAAAAAATGAGATAATTAGCGAAAGGTCCCTTATACATGACTTGTAATGCCTCCAGTCCATCAACTTTTCCTCTAAGGCCTGTAGTCCATGCAGTTAGACATATTTTGGCAAGAGGTCCCTAGATATAATTTTTATGACTGATTTACCCTTTCAACTATTTTAGACATAAAATTTTAAATTTTCAAATTTCAAATCTTCTACTATCCCTCTTCTTCTTCCCCGGACATGTTGAATCTTTGCTTAGGGCAAAAAAGAAACAAAGGAAGAAATGAGAGAGGAGAAAGGAGAGACGAGATGGGTGCTCGGTGTTGATCATAGTAGTGGGCCACAACAGAAAGACGCCGAGGAGAAAAATCTGAACTTCTTCTGAAGCGCTTCTGTAACAAAGAATCAGAGAAAAAAAGAGAAGGCTCGATGAAACACCCCAAAACCCCCTCTTTCTTCTTCTGTTTCCTCTTACTTTCTCTCTCAAATGAATCTGTACCAGCTAGCCCCCAGCCCAAAAATCCCCAATTCAATTTCGATTTCAATTCGCAGCAGAGATGGTAACAAACCCTAAAGTATTCTTCGACATGGCCATTTTGGTCATGGTTACAAAGCAAAATTGAGAAACAAACAATGCTCTTTGCCAGTCACCTGAGAACCCATTGCAGAGATCAGAGGATCCGAAATCACAGTGATTCATCTCCGGAGCTCTCACCCATCGCTTGAGAACGAATCAGAGTACCTCTCATACTAGGGTTGTCCATCGCCAAAGAGAGCATGGCGAGAAGGAAGAACCCAAGCCTGTCTTGGAACAGAGGCGAGGAAGAAGAAGAAACACCTGGATTGAAGCCAGGCTAGTTTTGGAACCCATCGCTGAGATCGGAGGATCCAAAAACGCAGCGATTCGTCTCTAGAGCTCTCACCCATCGCCTGAGAAGCGAATCAAAGGACCTCTTGTTCTGGGGCTACCCATCGCTAGAGGGAGCAGGGTGAGCAGGGTGAGAAGGCAAGAACCCAAGCCTGTCTCAGAACAGAGGCGAGGAAGAAGAAGAAAGAGAACGATGAATTAAGACCAGGCCAGTTTTGGGTTCAGGTAGGTTCCAGGTCAGGCCTGACCCGCTTAGCCCAGAAGCCCAGCAGCAGAAGCCCCAGTAACATTCAACTAGCATGATGACCGGAATCCACCATCGTCGTAGACCTTACCGGAGAAGAAAGGCAGCGGGGCCCGGGGATTTATCTGAGTTTTTATGAAATTTATCTAACTTTTGGTAAAATTTATCTGAGTTTCTATGAAATTTATCTGAGTTTTAGTGAAATTTATCTGAGTTTTTGTCATATTTATCTGTGTTTTTGTCAAAGTTATATGTGTTTTTGGCAAATTTATCTGGATTTTCTTAAAAATTTATCTGAGTTTTTGAAAAATCTATTTGAGTTTTTCGGCAAATCTATTTGCGTTTTTTGAAATCTATTTGTGTTTTTTAATTTTGTTTGTATCTTTTGAAATTTGTTTGCGTTTTTCTAAATTTATTTTCATTTTTTAATTTTATTTACATATTTTGAAACTTATTTGTGTCTTTTGAAATTGATTTACATTTTTTGAAATTTATTTGAATCTTTTGAAAGTTATTTATTTGCATTCTTTCGAATTTATTTATATTTTTTGAAATTTATTTGTGTTTTTTTAATTTTATTTACCTCTTTTGAATTTTATTTGAGCCTTTTGAAATTTATTTATATATATTTTTAATTTATTTGGATCTTTTGAAATGTTTTTGGATCTTTTGAAATTGATTTTTATCTTTTGAAATTTATTTATATTTTTTGAAATCTATTTGTGTCTTTTTCAATTTATCTGCGTTCTTTTGAAATTTATTGCTTTTTTTTAATTTATTGTTTTTTTTAAAAAAAATTATTTCATTTTTTGAAATTTATTTGCGTTCTTTTGAATTTTATTTGCGTTTTTTAAATTTATTTCATTTTTAGAAATTTATTTGAAATTTGTTTCCTGTTTTTTGAAACTTATTTGTGGTTTTTTGAAATTTATTTGAAAATCTCATTAGTGGAATTTTATTAATCATTCCTAATTTAATGGTAGTTAACCATTATTAATGGCTTATCCCACTAATCATGGGATATGATTTGAAGAAAGGGTAAATTAGACATTTTAGGTTTCCAAATGTGGAAAAATGACCTATCACACTATAAGAAAAGATTGTAGACGTAAGGCAATAAAGTGAAATGTTCAAAGGACCGTCGCCAAATCCCCCAAAAAAAATCGTATATGAGATGTTGTATGACCGAATTTACGAGACCAGAATCAGTAATATATATACATTATATATTGTAATTGTGTCATCCACCTATCGTTGAATAAAGAAGACTAATGAACTATAGACTGATAGAAAAGTGGTGTGCTTACTTATGGCATAGAGCATACGACATAAGCGACTTTGGTGTATTCTATCATGCCTATTAATTTGACGTTCAATCATGGTGTTGACAAGATCTTCTTCCTCGACAAAATAGGTACCCATATCCATCCAATATTAATATTGTGAACTATGTTTAGATTAAGTTGTCACAGACAAGTTTTCTGCTATGGAGGACACAATCTCCTTGCATTGATTGAAGGCCAAGATTTACTAGGCTTTATCATTGTCTCCAAACCAATGCCGAGGAACATGAATCCAAACCATGCATCACGGATTTGGACTGATTGTATGGTAAAAGGCTAGCAAAGTTCCACCTTATCTGAAGAGGTGCTTACCTTAGTGGTATATGGCAACCATTGGTTGATGCCTTTGCCTAAGGCATAGGGTCTAGGGAACTTGATCTCCTACAACAGCTCCAATTCATTAAAAAAAAAAGTAACAATTATATGAAAGATTGCCTTTTTCATTCTAAATCTATTATTGATAATAGATTTAAGTGCCATCAGAAATCAGATCAATGATCAAACCATGGAGTTTTTCTTACGTCGTGGACTTGGTCCAAGGGTATGAACCTTTCACCTCTACAGATGATCCACTTCCTAATCCAACACTGTAAAGAAGTATTGCCAATGGTCTACAGTATCACACTATGACCCATCCAGACATATATCACCTTAATTGTCTGTCAATATAACGTGTCAATTCACAGATAAGCCTATGTTGCATCATTATCAAGTAGTCAAATGAATCCTCATATACATCAATGGCACAATAGACTATGGGATAGGGGTCCTTGCCAATAGTGCTGTAGATTTGTATGCATTCTTTGATGCAGATTGGGCATGATGTCCCAATACACGACGGTACAATACTGGGTTATAATGTACATTTTTAAGAGGAAACTATATATCACGGTCCATATATGATAGTCATATACATCAATGAGCTAACATGGCTTGGGTACAATCTTCCTCATATCAGTATTAACACTTTACAAGCCTCATATGTACATTATTTTGTGATAATATGAGTGCTCTCTACATGACAATCAATCTTGTCTTTCATGTTCGAACCAAGCACATCAAGATTGACTACCACTTTGTTTGTGAAAAGTGGCCCTTTGGGCCTATGTCACCAAGTTCATTGATTATGATAAACAAATTGCTGATATTTTTTTACAAAATTCCTCCTGTGGGCTCCATTTAGTGCTTTGCATGCCGAACTTGGACTCTAGTCTTGACCGTCTAGTTTGAGGAGTAATAGAGGCTAGGATTCTCATATATTGTTGAGATAATGCAGTATGCAATTGATTGGAACCATCGAGCAATGCTCTATAAACAAGCTATATATCCAGCATTCCCTACCACCCGTGTATATACACTTCATATATTGTAATTGTCTCATCCGGCCATTGTTGAACAATGAAGACTATAATAACGGCAAAATGACTGTAAAGTGTTGTGTTTTCTTACTCTCTTCCTCTTCACATTTAACCACATTTTTTAGGATATTTTTGTGTCTTTTTTTATAGGTTCTCGAACAGCCCATATCTACCTTAACAATTTCCCCCATACCCTCATTTACAAACTAGTCAATGGACAGTTTATTTTGGAATGAGTCTAAAGGGGAGACAGATATCTCTAAAAGTGCGTTTACTAGAATGGCTACTAGTTCTACAAACTAGTGCACAGCGGAAGTAAAAACCAAATAAAAGAGAACCAATAAAACTATTTACTAAACAATTACCACAAGAAGGCATACATGATCTTTTACTTGAAACCCTATTCAGGGAGAAAAACCACAATCTGAAATCAAGAATTATTGAACAGTTAGAAGAAATACTGATAGCTTCCTTTCCCAGTCGGTATGTCGACCTATGGAATGTAGTTGTTCTTACACAACTTCTCACGTTGCCATGATTTCCCCCGCCGTATATCGTTCCCCCCACTTGATCTAACAGCACCTTGTCAACCAACATGAACAATCTTCTACAAGAGAGTAGAAGCAGCAAACATTCTAGAACAGATCTTCAACACAACCTCTCAATGGCTCTAGGGTTTTCTCACCTTAGAACAATGAGGAAATTACTTGATGTGTCTTTGATCTTCAATATTCACACCTAGCTAGGGTTGAGAGTATCACCATTTTATATAGCCCCAAATTCGTGCCTCAATATTAGAGTATAAATAGGATTAAAGTGGGAAACACTAGTCTCAAAAGGAAACAAATACGCAGCCCAGTTCTAGATAATTCCCACCATTCGATCAATCGGACAAATGATCCAATTGATTTCATAACATTAAATAAGCCTTTATGCTCCACTACTCGTAAACTTTCACATCCAAAATAATATTTCAAAAAAAAAAAAAAAATAACTCACAAAATAAATGCTTTGTTGAAATAAAAATAAGTAAGTTAACATAGGTATGTTACACTTTTCATGTCAATACTGAAGTTAAAGAAAAACATAAGAAAAAAAACCACCCGATTTAATTTTCTATAAGATTCTTGTAGCATGTAGCATGGTTGTTTCATTTATGGTATTATAATGGTTCCACATGCATGAATCATAGCCCCACATTTGCTTATATGAACAAACAATGCCAGAAAATAAAACAAACCACAAAGTGTACCAGAAGACAACCACAACTTACTGCACTCTTCTTATCTCCCTAAATTAATAAACGCTAAAAGAGGTTCCAAGTCTAAAGATCCTGCAATTAACCCATCAATAGAAACTAAATAAATAAAAAAACCCATTATAATTGAAAAAAAAAAAATAACCCCCCACAAAAAGTAACCAAATTAATAAAAACACCACAAACATAAACAAAACTCCATATGTAATATAAAAAAACTCACAAATCCATGAAAATCCCTCACCATGACACTAAAGAGCCCATCAACATTGAAAAATAATAATATAATAAACCCATCATAAAATAAATAAAAAATACTCATAAAAAATATGAAAATACATAGAAACGAAAATCAATAGAGAATCCAATACGAAGAATAATTTAAAAGAAATAAAAAAAAAAAAAAAAACCCAAGAGAATCCATTGCAAAAAGTAAAGACTTGAAACCAATAAATAAAATAAAAAACCCTCAAGTCCACATGAACACACCACAGATTCAAAAAAAAAAAAAAAAAAAAAAAAAAAAAAAAAAAAAAAAAAAAAAAAAAAAAACCTAATAGATCGAACACTTCAAAAGTGAAGAGAAAAAAAAAAAGAAAAAAAAAACCATCATAACAAAAGGCAACGAAACCCATAAACACGACAAAAGAAAAGTCATAACACAGAAACGAAAATCCATCCAAATTAAAAATGCATCAAAATTGAGAATCCCATGCGAACTTTTGAAGAAATGCCCACATAAAATTTTGAAGGAAATGCTTTAGGGTGGGCATCTTGAAGGAAATACAAAGTTTTAATTTTGAAAGAAATGCATACCTTTCAAAGGAAATACCAAAATAGCTATATATGGTGCAAGTGGGTCGCACTGGATCATCACACACTTATCTAAAGAAATATTAATGGTTAAAAGAGCCCAATTTAGGTGAAAGTATATATATGTACTTACTCCAAAAAGATCAATGGATGCAGATTTATCCGACCTATAATCTATATCTATCGGTAATAGGGGGCCAATGGGGCCATATCAAAGGACTCACCGTATAATAGACCATCCCAGACTTGATAGAGCGCACAATGAGTCAGAGAAGAAAAATAGTATCAATGAGTAGAAGCATCCAGAAGAAGGCCATGAGTATTCAAATGTGTAGTGGGATTTTATTTGATTGATAAGGATTAAACCCCTTTCTTGCTTAATAAAATAAAGCGGTTGAAATCGAAATTGAAAAACTGAGATCAAAATTGAGCTCTAATTTCTCAATCAATTTTGAAATCGGATTCCAATTTCAAAATGGAATCGTATCCCTGTAATATATAATAACTAGTCCAATAACCCGTGTTGAGCACCGTATCTCCCTACACTGCAAAATAAATAATCACGGTATCTTCCTACACTGTAAAATAAATAATCACATATTAAAAAAAAAAAAGACCTCTTTCCATTAAGACAAGTTGGATAAAATAAAAATAAAGAAATTGAAGCAAATGGGGTATAGTTACATAGGAACAACTGAAATATGAAAAATAGTTACATAGGAACAACTGAAATATGAAAAACTGAGTAAGTAGTTGCATCAGTAGTTACAAAACCAACGGTCAAAATTGAAGGCAAAACCTCCGAGCTTAATACATTATAATAGATTTCCTAAAATCCCACTTTATCAAATCCTTGGATGCCTACATTCAATGAACCCACAGATATATTGTAGGGCCACTTGCATTACACTCCCCGCCCCCACGCCCACTCCACCCACCCCTACCCCATCCTTGGATGCCTAACATTCAATGAACCCACAGATATATTGTAGGGACACTTACATTACACTTCACACACAACGCCCCAAACCCACACAACACACACACAACAAAACAGATATATTGTAGGGCCACTTACATTAATTACACCGCCTCGCCCACCGCCCACCCCCCCCCCCCCACCCCCCACCCCCCCTTACATTACACTTCCCCACACCTACCTAAAATCTCTCAAAGCTTGGATATTGCATGATTGTTTGAAGGTTACATGCATTAATTCAGGGGAAAAATCTACGAAGCTTGGCTATTGCATGATTGTTTGAAGGTTACATGCATTAATTCAGGGGAAAAATCTACGCTTCAGACTTCCTACAGTCAAAATTGTGTACCCTCATAATCCCCTCCCCACGTCTTCTTTATATTATATAAGAGAGCCATGTCCCCATCCTTTCTAGTACAGATGAAATGGCCATCGTTGCATCTCATCCAGGGAGTGTGAAAGAGAGAGGATAATGGAAACCGAGATGGACTCGCGCGAGCGGCACAAGCTAGCAGAGCGACAGCGAAGAAAATCCATGCGCGAGCTCTTCCTCTCTCTCCACGCCCTCCTTCCCTACTCCAACACGGTCCGAAAGGAGCAATCCGCCATCTTAGACGAAATCATCAACTACATTCCCTTAGCTGTGGCTCGCCTTCGCACTCTCCAAAGCCGAAGAAAGGAGAAGCCATTAGGACCAACGGCGCCTTCCTCCATTACTCCTGCTGTACATGTATCTGACGGGAGCAGCTCCAGTGAGTTCATCAACATCCGTGTCGCGTCCGAGTCATCCTTGCCTGTGGCGATCCGAGTTCGGGGTGATCGAGTTAACATCTCCTTCATAGAGGCGAAAGGTCCTTCATCTTCTTCTTCTTCTCAGGCAGTGATTTTATCTGATGCTTTGGAGGAGATGGAAGCCCACCATCTCGAGGTTGTGAGATCCACCCATTGTCGTGACGGAGGCAAGATTCTTCATCACTCAGAATGCAAGGTTGGTTGGTTGCATGCATCTAAACCCTTGAAAAATAACGGCCATTCGTTTCATAGACTAGGATTCTCACAAAATCGGCCCGTTTGGTAAATTTACTTCTCAAGTAAAGTAAAATTAAGTTAAACATAAATTAAAAAACACTTTAATTCAAAACTCCTCCCATCTTTCTAAAAAAAAGTAAAAAAATAACTACTTTTATTCAAAAAAGAAAAAAAAAAAACCTCCATTTCCCCATACAAAAATAAAAAATATTTCATCCCAAATAAATAAAATTAAAATACCATCATAACCCACTTATATTGTATTCTCTCTTTTCATTTCACTTCACTCCACTTTATTTTAAAAGTAAAATGTCAAACGGTATGTGATGTATTCAAAGGAGTTAAGAGTGAAAAAACAAAAATTCATAAATGACCATCTAATCATCATATCTACATCTAGGAGATTTGATATTTTAATGCCCCTTATACACTCAATCACCAATTTCATGACTAAAATTTAAAAAAGTCACTAGAGTCGTTTGATTCTTGTACACTTTTTTTTTTAAAAACTTTTTTGCCCTTGATCTCATGATATCATGGGAGTTTAAAAACCTATAATATCATGGGATCCAGGGCAAAAAAAAAGAAAAAAAAAAAAGTGCACCAGAGTCGTTTTTAGAGACTAATTTTAGTCATGAAATTAGGAATTAAGTATTTATGGGATATTGAAATGTCAAATCCCCCTACATCTATTCACTATATCCTTCACACCTTACCTCCTTAAAAACTCTATGATAGAATTCATCTTATCTTGTTTTAGTACCCACCAATTTCAAAGATTCTAAACAACGTATTTCTAAAAAGTGGTTTTTAATGAAGAAACAACAGTCCATCAAATAATGTTTCTTTGCTAGAAATTGAATGGTTACTTCAAAAAAAAAAAAAAAAAAGGCTGGTGACAATGGGTTTTCAATATATTCTAAGTTTTTGCACTAGACCAAGAAAAACTTAGCATTGATCATATGGCAGAAGCCTCTATAAATCTGTCAATATAATTGGTTGCAGAAATTATCTTTTTTTTTTTCTGATATTTTGATTATTTATTGTCAAAACATTTTTAAAACTTGTTAAATAAAGAAAGAAGTCATTTTAACTTATCTCCAATTCTTTTTCTTTATTTTTAGATTATGGATGGCTTGGATCTGTCCCCTGCAATGTTAAAAGAGAGATTGCAACATCTAGCATGGAAGCTTCACAACCTGCGCAGGCCGTCGTCGTCTGGTAAAAGAAAGACATTCGAGTAGTTTCAAATGAACCCTTCAGCCCTCAGCAGCAATTCAAATGGTTATCCATCGTCAGATGAATGAAATTTGTGTCCTTCCTTCTAATAGCATTTTGCATCTCACAAGTTTCAAATAAGCCTCAACAAATAACTTTTTATCTATAATCTTTCTGCTTTTGTAAATTGCAGTTGACTAGTCCAACAATCAACTCATATTTTAGCCAAGGTGGGCATCAAATAATCCTTCGGACATGTTTCTTTACTGGAATTTTTGACGGACTTCAATTCCATTTATTAGTGAATCTTGAAAAACTTTTCAGAAATTTCCAGTTCACTATATAAGCTCGAACATTGTTGGCCAACTTCACACCACCAACAAGCCATGCACACCCCTCGCATAAGCCACTTTGGGTGTAACAGTGGTCCTCATTCAATACTCTTTTAGACTAAATCTATTAATCAAAAGCAATCCGCTAAGTACCTTGTACAAATTATAACCTCCTTATAAGGATGTGTATGTAACTTCAGATTTTTACGCGTAGCCATAATCTGTAAACATGTATCAAAATATTTGTACTGCCTCCTGGTTACTAAAATGAAAGAAATGTCAAAGAATGAAGAAGTATTGCTGTTGTTGAAAAGTATTATTAATGCCTCAAGGTTTTGGTACGATTACTTAGTTGAGGAAATTTAATATGGTTCCATCCCTGTTTGAGCACATTTTCCAATGTGCACATTTTAGTACCGAGTTATTACTCATGACTTGAATTCGCAACCCATTGGCTCTATAACCATATTAAATTTCCCCCACCTACCAATATTACTGAAACATCAAGGCTTAAGTACCTTGAGGCTTAAGTAGAGACCGTGAAGATACTTTTATCTAATTAAGTAATAGACCAGACACTTATAAAAAGGATCATAATATGTCTGAAAATCAATTTAGTTTTTATACCAAGGAGATCAACTATGAAAGGTATAATTTCACTTTGACATATCTCACTAGGTGCCGACACCATTCACCCATGAGCGTGCTGGCACTTCAGATCCCATTTAACCATGAATTGTTATATACTCAACTCAATGTAAACAAATAGTCCCTTCTGGCATGTTGGTGTAATGTTAGACTTCTAAATTCCTTAGTCTAGAGGAAAACAATCCAATCTCTACCTTTTAGGAAATAATAATTTTCTGTAGACTCATTTAAAATAAATTCAAATTCTTTCTTTATTCATGAGGAAAAAACACCACACCAAAACCACTCAGGAGGCAACGTACATGGAAGCTTTAATTGGGTTGTTAAACAAACTTGCCCATATTGATTGACATGTCTCCTATGGTCCATCTTTTGGGATAAGATAAGACGAGTCCGATACGTAATTAAATCACATTTTGCTTTCCGTACCAATGAAACACGCCAAAAAGCTTCCATGTAGAACCATTCCTATCAAAATCTTAAGGCGTTAGTAGAGGTGGAGCCCCCTCAGGTAGAACTCCACGCAAATTTTTTTTTTTTTTTATTACGCCAAGTCGTTCCTCTTGGGATTCGAACTCACGACCAGTTCGGTCTGATACCATTTTGAATTTCTTTAGCTAATTATTGTTACCAAAACCGTAAGGCGTTAGTAGAGGCAGCGAAAATACTTTTCCATATTCCCTATCGGGTGGAGCCCACTCCTCGATACAAGTGACATTGCTCTCTTAACTATTTTGAACGTGACATCTCCTTGCATGTGAGGATGCCTTCCGTCCTTTCTTCTCAAAATAGACCTCTGTCTACAATCAAACATAATAAATAAGCCTGTTTGGCAAATCTACTATCCACCTCTTATTGACTAAAAGAGGTTTCAAAAATTTTAAATCACTATTTTATTTTTTTATTTTTTATTTTTTGAAATTATGGGACCATTCATGATAATCTTAATCGTTAGGAATCTTAAGAAGACCAAACACGACCATGTATCCAAATTTGAGCCGTTGATTTTTCTCTAATCTCGAGATATTTACAAATTAAAAAACTGCAACCATTGATCTGCATTTTTGGACTTTTGCGGGTCCCACAATCACGATCAATACCGTTGATCCTCTTTGGAACAGTGAAAATGGCTATGGGTTCAGATTTTAGCCAGTGATTCGGTGTACATCTCGAGAAAACTACGAAAAACTCAGAGCTGTTGGATATGCTAAGATAAATAAAATTACATTCCACATGACTTTTCACTAGTTCACCATTGATACTCTTCACGTGATCAGACACGGCCATATGTTCAAGTTTGAGCCGTTGATCATTCTCAAATCTCAAGATATTTGTAAAAAATGCAGCACCATAGATTTGTATTAATTTTTGAAATTATGGGGGTACACAATCATAATCTTCTTTTTTGAAATATTGAAAACAACTATGGGTCTAGATTTCGGACCCTGATTCATTGTAGATCTTAAGAAATTAATGAAAACCCCTAAACCTTTGGATTTTTAAATATCTATTTCAAGTAGTTTTTGGTCTTACCAAATTGCCTATTTCGAAAACATCTATTTTAAACCGCGCCATTTGAAATAGATCTGCATGATGCAGATCTATTTCTTACATATAAGATTTTCCAAATAAGCCCTTAGGGACAAATCCCTGCAGACTTTGATGATAAATGGGTTGCACCACAGGAGTATTAATTCGATTGTGTCCACACACAAATGGGCGATTCAAACTATTCCAATACGTAGGATCCTGAATGGTTAGATGGGCAGGCACTGCATCTGACCATTTATGGACCAATTTCCTTTTGAAACCCTTTTCGCTTTTTCATTTACGTAATATGTGTAAGAAATCGTGTGGCCCCCATGTCAAATCAAGCTGTGCGTAAGTTAGCAGAGAATACAATCTCACTTATGGTAAGACTTGATCTATCCCTACAAATAAGCCTCCCAATATGATCAATGGACGTGAATTTTTTTGCCAAAATCAGTCTCCAGTAAGTGTGATAGTTTGGGAGTTATCTATATAAGATAAGGGAGCCATAGGGTTGGATACTTTCAATTTTAGATAGAATGAGAAGAGATCCATAGAGCTTCTCAATCGCCGGAACGGACATAGATCTCCGGCCGCATGTTAGAGTCTTTATATCTAAATCTATCAATATGAAAATTTGCGAAGCATTATATTTATCTAAGATTTTTGAAAAATTTTCCTCACAAAGTGTTGGGAAGAGTTTAAGAATGACCTAACTTGATCACCCATGCTTAAAGCACAAGAATTATATGTGCAAAAAATAATAATAAGTAAGAACAACAATAAAAATAAAAATTAGCCACAGTAGTAATGATAGGAGTCAAAATTCTAAAAACATATAGTCAGTTTTAAGAATTGATTGTAGTTAAAATCTTATTGGCATCAATGAAAATCGAAAATTGAAAAGTAATAATACAATGTGAAATTTTATGTAAAATAAGAAACTATTAAAAGTTTATGATGAAAGTCTCCGAAATCAATGATAGGCATAAAAAATAAGAAGGAAGAACAAAAAAAAATAAAAAAATAAAAAAATAAAAAATATCAACTATAAGTAATCATAGATTTGTAAAATGCAGAAGCAAAAATATTAATATATCATGGGAGAGAAAAACGAGTGTTGCTCGATGGAGAAATGATAGTAGGAATGGCAATGAGTGGACTCTATCAGAATGGATCTGGTTTTGTGTTATTGGAATTTCGGTTTCTAGATTTTGACCTTAGTCAAGCTCCTCGTGGATTTAACTTTTGGTTATAGCTAATTGTCCTGCCTTGTTTGTCATTAGTTTACAAATCAGTTTGTAAATTTTAGGCAAAAAAGCTCTATGTATGGATGGCAATGTATTCTCTTGCATAGGTTGTGATTTTACTTTCCTCATTTTGCAATATCTATATATTTTTTAATTTTTTAAAAATCTAACAAAAGTATCGTAAGGCAAAGAACATAAAAAAAAAAAAAAAAAAAAAAAGTATGCTTTTCTTGAAAATTTAACACAAGTAGTCCAAGTAGTTTTCCTTATGGGCCATAATCTAAAATACAAAGAATCTTAAGGGGGACATATATAAAAATTGCATAGAGTTTATTCAAAATTCAAGGGGTTTGTTGAAATTCCGGAGGGGTGGCTTTACCCTTGATTAGAGGGGAGAAATTCCTAAGGCCACATTTGTTATCTAGTTTTTCAAGAAAAAAAATTGAGGATTATGAAAATTAAATTCCACATTAAAGTAAAATTTACATTTGGTGCGGTCACTTTTTCACCGAATCTCCCAAAATGCCTCAACAAATAATTCCTATGAAAGATTGATGGTCAGAAAATTCTCTCCGGTGTAACTAGTTTTCCGCAAATGGGCCCTACCATGTTTGGATGGACGCTCAATATTGATGTAAAGTGAGGTGAAGTCACAAATCAAGAGAGAATAAAATATAAGGGGTTATGATGTCATTTGTTTTTAGTGCCTTGATAGAGAATATTTATGACTTTTTGTGTAAAGAGATGATTTTTTTGTCATTTGGTGGAGAAATGAGATTGTTTTTGTACCTTTTTTTTTTTAAAAAAAAAGAAGGAAGTAGTTTTAAATTTATGTACATTTGATATGACCCCTTGGCCTTTTCTTATCTGAATAATGGAGGCTTTACTTTCCTTTTAAGTCTACTAGTAAACTCCCGAACACGCTTGGCACAGGGCTGAAAGCAAGTAAAATAGAGGGGAATTGAAAATAGTTTTCAACTGGCTAGTTTTGTAGTAGTAGCTTCCATAGCTTGTGTCAGGGGTGGACCTAGGTAATGAGGGCCTGGGGCAATTACTTCCATAGCTTGTGTCAGGGTTGGATTTAGGTAATGAGGACTTGGGGCAACTCCAAAGAAACCCCAAAAAAATTATAATGGGCCTTGGCCATGCCCAAAGGGCTGTCCCACTCCCACCAAAACGTTTTCTACCTTTATCCATGAACTAAAAGCAATAGCTTCACCTGTGGGCCAACTTACATCCGGTCTATGTATGTTGCACACTAGTTATTTGGAAAATGTGGCTTCAATCTAACTAAGATACATGTGGTAATAAATAATATTATAAAGTGGGAATAAATAATATTATAAAATTAGAATAGTATGGAATACAAGCGCTAAACTCCTAAAACTTAAGAAAGTCTTAAGGGAGTCTTGAGAAATGAAGTGCCATGACACTTCAAAAGTATCTCCATGTTGAAATGACAAGTGCTTGGAGTAAAAATAAAATAGAAATACTTAAGAACCCCATTAAACAAATATCACATTTCAATGACACAGCCCCATTAGTATAGAGAGATCCATTTGAGTCAATTCCACTGGCGTTGGATTGACTATTAGATTAAAACTAGAAATAAATATACATAAAATTATGTTAATAACATTTTTATGAAAAAGTCAATCGAACGATCTAATTAATTTTGATTCTCGATATCGTACACATTTGAAGGCCTTCATTTTGCATTGCTCGAATTTCAAAAATCGGGCTCCACTATATTTCTCCACTCTTTTTTCTCAATATATATATATATATATATATGTCCAAGTATAATGAAAAGTTCAATGTTGTTTAAAGCACGAGTAAAACCATATAAGAATGAAGAGGGTGTTTTAGATGCTCTACAAGTAGCCCCATTAAATGGTATTAGCTATTCAATCTCATTCATCAAATCAAAAGGCTGTTCACATATAAAATCATAGAAATTGAGTTTTAACTACTTATTTTTTCTTCTTTTTAAATGCAATACATTTTCTTTTTCACTTTTTGTTAATGTAGAAAAAAATCTAGTAAAGCATAAGAAAATTTACCCCCATCCAAATAAAATTCCTTGAACCCCCACTGACTTGTGTTGTGTGTATGGTAGGCCTTCGACTCTTCATTCCTGTTTGGATGTATGGTGAATTGAAGTATGGTGATGTGAAACATCAAATCAAGAGAGAATAAAATATAAGGTGTTATAATGGTGTTTTGTTTTTAGTTGTTTGGTATGGAAACTTTTTGACTTTTTGTATAGAAAGTAGAGTTTTTAATTTGTCTTTTAGTTGAGAAATGATGTTGCCTTTTTTACCTTTTTTAAAAAATTCGGAGAGAATTTTAAAATTATGTACTTTTGATATGATCCCTTATCATTTTTTATATGAATTAACTTTACTTTACTTTACTTTAACTTAGTAAATTGTGAAACACATATAATTCTTCAAATCCATACAAAAGCCAACTTTCGAACCCCTATTTTCCCAAGTGGCAACGGGATCGCTGTTTCCATCTTCCATGGGATAACACGTGCAGGGACTATGTGTTAATGTCGTTGTTAGTCTGTACCTGTCGGTGTATTTATAACTGTCAGAGATATTGTACACAATTGATTTTAATGGCATTGCCTCCTTCCTTGTCCTGCCCTAGCTATGTTTTGTGCTCCACTTCTTTTTTTTTTTTTTTTTTTTTTTTTAACTTTCTAAATTTAATTGATGTTCCATTTTGGGCTCTTGATTGCACGCACGTATCAAATGCATAGATTTTGGTATAAAAATGGTGTGGAAGTGAGGACATTTTCATCCTAAAATCTTCGTACCCTTCAAGGTGTGTAGTGGTTACACATCTCATATCTCAAAGAGGCGCTGCCACAATTTCATGTTATCAACTCTTATGTGCCCCAACTTCTTAATCTGAATCATTTAAACTTTTTATTGACCCATTGAATTAGAAAATATCTACTTCATGTTTTAAACCTTCACATCTTCAAGATATACAAAAAAATTAGGCATGTAATTTGAATAGTTCAATATTTACACATGTGAAAATGGTGCTTCCAAATAAATATGAAAATATGTTTCACATGTGTAATTCACATATATAAATCCTATTTTTACACCTCATGCATAAAAATAAAATCTTCCCTTAAAGCACTACTCAATGCTTGCCCCTTCCAACCAAGGCTTGAAGGTAACTAGCTTGTCTTACGCATCATCTTCATGGAGGACAATGTATCGCTTACCATATGAGCTAACAACTCAACATCAGCTTTAATACTTTGACTGGATAAATAATTAACTTTTCTTCAAGGTAAGTACTCACACACATTCACACAAGTCCCTCACCATCAGTGCTACAACTAAGGATTAATCTCGTATCATTTTTATTGAAGGGAGGTACCTCCTCACCAATTGAGCTACCATTGGATTGGCTAATTAACCTGATGTTGAAGATTTGCATTTGATTTTCGAAATTCAAAGAATTCTCGCAGGGGAGAATTTCTCTCTCCAAATGACATCCTACAGTTGATCTAGGTATCTAAAGCCTCCAATTTCAAATAAAGTGGTTATAGAACTTATTTATGGACTTGTGAAAAACTCATATCCCAACTCGGATCCATCATCCATGCATATGGGATAAGAAAGAACTTTCAGTATTGAAACCAAATCCCCATTTGTTTTTATCCAAGGATCCAAATTTAGGACAATTATTCATATATTAAAATATATAAAGGTCTACATAGTTTGAGTTATGTTCATATTTGAGTCTACTTATCTTTAATTATATACCATTTAATGCCCTCGCTTTTATACTTAAAAATTTTATTTTGACGCTCTTTTATCTAATTATAGCAATGTACTCCAAATCTTACTTCGAAATTGGATATGGAAATGGATTTTTTTTTTAAGTTAACGTCGCTTGGGTCAAAATACAACATATAGATTTCATGTTGGATCTGGATCTTAATCAATAACGGCAGATCGAGCTCCAATTAATCCATCATGACTCCGCTTCAGATCAGACATGTTTGCACCGAATGCCATCCCTTCTAAAACCTTCAAATTCTCCCACAAAATGCTAGAATTTGAAGAATTTTAAAGGTCAAAATGACATTTCAGAGGTTGAGTTTCTAGAACTTCACTCAGAAATTCTAATAGCTTGCAAACATCAACTGATATATATATATATATATATATATTTATGTATATAGGGAGATGCTCCTATGGGAGATATCTACCACCTTATATGAGAGATAAAAATGGAAAATAAATGGTTAAGAAACTCCAACAAACAAATGCCCTTTAAGGGGTCGTTTGTTTGCACTTATTTACATATGTAATTATTGAACATGAGTAATAATTACAAATCAGTCATGTTTGTATGCACTCATTTACGCATGTAGTGTGTAAAAGAGGTGTGAAAATGATCTGAAAATAAGCCCTCAAATTTGAACACCTCAAGAGATGATCAAATAAAGAACACCCCTCTCACGTTTAACCAATGCACGTCAAAAAAAGCGGACGGTGAATTTGCGTCACAAGGCATTCCCGGTTTTGAATCTCGTCTCCCCGTTTTTCTCTTTTTTTAGTTTCAAACGGAAAAAGTAGAAAATCTGGAGTCTCCAAACCAGGATTCTTCTTCCTCTCTGAAGTCGCCATTTTCACCATAGAAGCCTTCGTTCATTGCGGCTCGGCACCGTCTCTGCACCCCCCCCAGCCCACACCCACTCTCTGCCTCTCTCTTTGCTCTCCCACTCCCCGGCACCAATTAGGGTCCACTTGGGCAAAAAGTACATGGAAGGATAGAGAGGTGCATGTGTCTCTTGGACAGACAATGTCTGGAGGGTCGGTGGCAGTGACTGTGGCCTCTGATGGGTCTTTGAGTAAGCAACCATAATGCAGTGAGCAGGGGGCTCTGTGCATTCAACAACAACATGCATGACCTGCGTTCTTGTAAACATTCCACTACTAGAATTGACCATTGACTTGGGGAGAGATTAATAGATGATGATTTGCTCATCCTGTTTGATCGACAGGAATTGGGGAGCAAACCATAGATGGCGAGTGTTTATCCTAGTTTGGACTAATTGTATACTGCTTAGATACGTTTGACTCTATCTCACACACATCACATGGCTTTGAGTAGAGGTTTCTAATTTAGAATATTTATGTAAGTGAATCTAAGAATTTTTATTCAACATATTGTCTTTGCTTATGTGATATTTTTTGGAACTTCTTACATTTGATAATGATGTGAATTTATACAGTGGGTTACACTTGTAGTAACAGTAGAGAAGACTCGTTTGCTAAGGTAGTAACAATGAGATAAGTAGATGGTGGGCTTCGACAAGCCTATGGAACAGGTAGCTTTTACAGGCAGGAGCTGCAAGCAATCCATAGATAGTGGGCTTCAGATTCATTCAATTTCATTTAAACATAATTTATAAAAATAATTTTGTATATATTTACATATCATTCAAACAAACGTGGCAAAATAAAGAACATGCATTAATGATGTGAAAACGATGATGCTTGACAAACGCTGTAAAACTAAAGACATAAGTAATGCTTACATACTCAATTTTTACATATTCAACAACTACATATGTAAATGACATTTACACAGAACATGTGTAACACACAAACGACCTCTTAATACTGACACAGCCAACCTATCCAACCTACTTCCCCATGAGAGGGACTTCCCAAAACACCTACATGTGACATGTCGTAGTGGCAAAGAAGGTACACAATTGATTTAAATGCATGCACATATTCGGGTAGCCGATTCGCATAAATGAAAGGGAACCTGGGTACCAAGTTGCAGTAGTGGTCCCTTTACTGGAAGAAAACAGTTGCGACAATCTTGTCATGTTAAAAACAATGTCATATGCAATGTAGTAGATGCACCTAACTTTGTTTGACTAGTGGTTCGGAATGTGTGGTTCAAAGGGCAATTTGGAATCTCTAGTCTAATTAATAAGAGGTAATTAGATTCATGTATGAAGTAAAAGATCTAATTTGCTAGTTTTAATTTTCAATTGATAAGATTATAGAAAAAGCTCTGATTTCATGATGTAATCCGGGCTCACCTTTATGAATTGTGGTAATTGGGCTCACTTTTTTTAGAAACTACAACGTAGAACCCAACATTTATAATGTCTTTTGGAAATTTCATGAGGTTATTTTGGTCCAAAATATTTGTAAATTTGGTGTGGTCCATTGCCGTCCACTTTCGCTAAAAAAAAATGCTCTAAAGGCAAAAACTCTAATTTGTTAATAATCTCTAAAAATAAAAAAAATTACAGGTTTACCAAATTCTCTAATATGTAAATAAAATCTAAATAATAAAATAAGAGGTTAGTTTTAGAGCTACTAAATGCCCCCTAAGTTTTAGCTACTCTAGTGAAATGAAATCATAAAGATCCCACTCAATAAAATTGACATAATTTTTTTTAGAGTAATTTGCAAATTTTACATTAAAACAATGGTCTTAAAAGAAACAATTGTTGTTTTATTTATTTATTTTTATAAATTGAAGATGTAAATTAAGGGCATGTTTGTTCGTATTATAATATTTAGGAATTGAATACAAATAACTCACGCTATAAGTTGTTAAAAATGAAGATCAAATGTGAATTTTAAAAATGAGCATCAAAGGATACCCTTCTTTTTAGGGAAATATAATTAAAAGTAGGGTGATGTCTAGCAGTTTATTACGTATCTATCTTCTTTTGAATCTAGTTATTACCCTAAAAGAAAAGGTCATTTTATATCCATTTTTGAAAATTCACATTTGATCTTCAATTATAACTAGCTAGTAAAAGGATGAATTTTATGTATTCAAATCCTATGTATATTAATGCAAACAAATGTGCCCTCGTTGTCATATCTCTTCATGTAAGCCAATCAAAATTATAAAAATGTTGTTTTAAGGCTCCAAATGTAAAACGTATTTCTTTTTTGGATGGTCCAAATAACAATAATGGGCGCCCATCCATAGCAGTAGTTTTTCTTTTTTTTTGGTCTACGAACTGAACAAAGCTACGAGTCAAAGTACAAAGAAAATGAAAACTACAAAGCGTGGTATGTTGTAATTAAAATAATTTTTTATGATGGTCAGAATTAGTCCAATTACCAAGTTGGAAGATGTCGCTGAAAAATACATTTAAATGTACGGAATTCTTTAATTGAAACTTGCAAAAAACTTGGTAATTGGGTTCTAGTTGATGCGTTTACCTTCATTAATTTTGACTAGTAGTTTTTCTTTTGCGATTTAATTTTTAGCCTTCCTAGTGAATGAAGTTGTAAAGGTGCCCACTTAATAAAACTGACAAGATCAGGTGTGTGGTAATTTGCAAATTTGTCAATCAAATTTCCTCCAATCTGTAAATGTCTTACTTGCTGAATATGACAAAATGGTCGATATTGACCATCATTTCTTAGCCCTGATGGTCAATATCGACCTATTTGTCGGTAATATTTTATCCAACCTGTAACTTTCTCATTTGCTGAACATGACAGAATGGTCGATATCGACCATATCGCAAAACGATAAAGAAAAAAGAGAGTAAAAAAAAGCAACTTGAGGACCTATTCCGTTTCCAAAGCTTTATTAGGTCCTTATTTGTGTAGAGATTACCAATGGGGTTTTTTTTTTTCCGTAAATTCACCTATTCTCTTTTCTATAATGAAATTTAACCTTTAAGCAAATATGTGTATATCTAGTAAACAAGGTCTTGGAAAGTTGTCATTAGTAATTATTGTTGTTGTTGCTGTCGTTGTTCATATGAATTGGAGGTGAAGTTAAATGTCTAAACTCCCCTTGTAAGGCAGTCAAAATAAATAAGTAAAAAAAATATACGTTTTAAAGTTCCAAATATAAAAGTCGAGTCTTTTTTAAGTTGTCGACATGAGTCCCAAAGTGGGGCCCACATATATGCCTTTTCCCCAATTTGTTTTGGTCCACAGACTTCGTTCAAAACACAGGTTACGGTCCCTTTAATCAAAACAAAAGTTCCATGAGTCATGAAAGGTGCGGAATTAACCCTTAACACACAGGTTAATTATGATCCCTTTAATCACTATCTCTATTAGATTTCAATTCCAATGATTAAATTAGTTGATTAACCTAAGTCCAATTAAAAAGCAATCAATCACAAAGAAAAGGACACGTAGGATTTATACGTGAAAAACCCTGTTCGGAAAAAAGTCACGGGCCTTATTGTCTAAACCAACAGAAGAACTAAGAACTATAGATTGAAAGTAACAAACTCACAGTACCCTTCCCAATTGCAACTCAAGCATGTCCCAAGGCCTATATATTGAGCATCCTAACAACCCTAAAGGGACTCATTGCTCTTCTCTCCTATTCTAAACTCTATAATCAACTGAGAGATCTTTCATTCTCCAAAGCTTCATCAAGTTGATGTGCTGAAGTTCAAAGTCTCTGGAATTTCTTTCTTTTACTCTCCTGGAGTAGAAATTCACCTTGAAGAGGCTGTCAATGTGGTTGATTCAAGCACGGTGAAGGTGGTATAGGCCTTGGGACATACAATGATCTTACTTTTAGAAACTCTAGAGCCTCTCAGACGAAAGTTAGAACCTACCTGTCAGAGCTTCTTTCGTCCTCTCTCATACGTACAGAAAAATCTTTTTCTGGTAGGCCTCTTCAGGCGTATTGCAATTTTCTGTCCGTTCCTCTCAAGATAGAGGTTTGGTAAATGGTGGTGTTCCCTTCTATTTCCTTTTTATGTTGCCCCTTTTTATTTTTCTTCATTTAGTTGTAGAGTGGCCTTGATAGCTCTCTTTTTTAGGGCCTTTTGCCTTTGTTTCCCTTCTCTTTTCTAATACAATTGCCTTTTAGCAAAAAAACAATAATAATAATAATAAAGAGAGTAGAACTCAAATTACTAAGTTATCACAAATTGGAAGGCAGAGTCCTGAAATAACCCAACTTTTTGCGAAGCATGCGCTCGAGCAAATGGTCAAATCCTTCTGGAATTCGAGCGCGGAAACATTTTGCAAATTAATGCCTCGAGCGCGTGTGGGGCCGCTCGAGTGCCCACTCAATTTTTGTCCTTTTTTATTTTCTTCTTCGGTCTTCAATTTGGGCATTTCATCTATAAAATACATTATAAATTAAATTCCTGATTTTGTCCATTATCTAATGAATTAGCCAACACTCAAATAAACATTACAAGTCAAAGCACAAAGAAAATTGAAAATTACCAAGCACGGTATGCTGTAATCTTTATTAGATTCAGATCAAGTCCAATCATCAAAGCTTGGATCTATGCTAATAATACATACAAATTATAAATCAAACAATGTAATTGAAGACTTTCATGTACATATTGACATGCATGTTTGATTCTTAGCTTAATTTCCTTTCTCTTCTGTCCTGAAATTGACTCTTTTTCGACATTTATTATAGCCCCAAATATGCTAGAATAATGCCCCCACAAATCAACTTTGCAACGGGGAGACCAAAAGACCTTTATGAAAATCCTTATTAGACTCCCAATTCATTAGGAAGAGTACCTACTACAAGGAGTTACCTAGGAGATGTTCATATGCATCTATCCCTCACCATATTATGGTGAAGGACAACTTGATGGGCCCCGCCTAAGATCCCAGTGATCCCAAGACTATTGGGGATGAAAAGAAACATTTTGAATGGGTCCAAATATCAATTTTGGCGCCAATCACACGCATCTAACCCCTTCATCTGTTAACGGCTTTATACTAAAGAAAGAAATTGAACCTTGATTCAATAATCTTGTCCAGTTGAATCAATGAGAACTTGATGGATCCGATGTAATTTAGGGTCCCGTGTTTGGAGATGGTTTGGATAGATGATAAAGTTGGCCCTACTATATATGTTGCCCCACTATGTGTCCCTTACTCTACAATGAAGGATGAAAGCACATGAATATTTCTCTTTATATATATGTGTGTGTATGTGTGTGTGTGTTCAATGTGGTTTTGATACCTCGGATATCCACAGACGCCCAAAAAAAACTTGGGGCGTTTGGTCGGAGGTCCCTCAAAGTATGACTTTGTTGCAAACAATTCATAAAAAAAAAGTTATATAGCCAAAGGTCATCTAACACATTCTCATACCTGATATGTCTAATTTACCATTTCTTCAAATCATATCCCATGATTGGTGGGATATCCCATTAATAACGGTCAACTACCATTTAATTGGTCACGATCAATGGAGTCTCATTATTGAGATTTTCAAATAAATTCTAAAAACACACAAATAAATTTTAAAATAACGCAAATAAATTTTACAAAACACAATAAATTTTAAAAAATGCACAGGCCAAATAAATTTCAACAAATGTAAATAAATTTCAAAAGACGAAAATAAATTTTCAAATATGTAAATCAAATTAGAAAATACAAATAAATTCAAACAATACAAATAAATTCAAAAGAAAGCAAATAAATTTCAAAAAATGCAATAATTTTAAAAACGCAGTAAATTTCAAAAGAACACAGAGAAATTTAAAAAGATGCAAATAAATTTCAAAAGATCCAAATAAATTTCAAAAATATAATTAAATTTCTAAAGATGAAAATCAATTTAAAAAGACGCAAATAAATTTCAAAAGATCCAAATAAATTTCAAAAAACATAAATAAATTCCAATTGATGAAAATCAATTTCAAAAGATCCAAATAAATTCCAAAACATGTAAATAAATTTCAAAAAAAAGAAAATAAATTTCAAAAGAAGTAAATGAAATTTAAAAATGCAAATAAATTTAAAAAAACGCAAATGCATTTGTCAAAACTAAGATAAACCAATTTCCCAAATTTCAGAAAAATTTGCCAAAATCAAATAAATTTGCCAAAAACTCAGTTCGATTTGTTCGGAACTCAGATAAATTTGTTCTAGAACTCAGATAAATTAGATAAAAACTCAAATAGATTTGTCCAGAACTCAAAGAAATTTGTTTCAAAACTCAGATAAATTTGCACAAAACTCAAATAAATTTGACAAAAAATGAAAAACGCAAATAAATTTGACAAAAAGACTCATATAAATTTGTTAAAAACTCAGATAAATTTCACAAAAACTTAGATAAAGTTCATAAAAACTCATAGATTTGTCCAAAATGATACAACAACCATGTTGCTTTCCTTCTCTAGCGGTGCTGAGATGGAGGAAGACAACCTTGCTGCCTTGCTCTTTTTTCTGACGATGGCGCGACACTGGGGAGGCGGTTGTAGTGACGGATCTGGGCTGTTGGTTCGGCTTCCGTAGCAGGTCAGGTCAGAACCGACCCGGACAAACCCAACCTGGCCTAGCCAAAGGTCATCTTCTTCCTTCCAGTTTCTATAACTAGAAATGGACAGCAATAAGCCTATGGCCTTCTTCTTTGATTCCAACGATGGCATGGCGCGGCGTTTAGTGGCGAAACCTATTGCCTTCTTCCTCAATTCCAACGATGGCATGGCGCGGCTTCCGGTGACGATACCCCTTCTCAGGCAACACGCAGGAAGGATAGTGGTGAAGGAAATTCGGCGATAGCGTAGAAGATCATCTTTTTTTTCGTTTCGTGTTCTGCAAGTCTGCAACAGAACCTGGGCAAGGTTGCAGGGGTCTTCTTCCTCCTCTCCGGCTACGGCATGTGGGCTAAGGAAGCAGCAGCATTTGGCGATGCTACTTCTCCGAAAAAGCCCCGATCTCATTCTCTGAAAAAAAAAAAAAAACAGAGATCGATCTCAACTGTTGAGATCTAATCCGTCAATTTCCATGTCCGGATTGAAGAAGAAGAAGAGGGAGAATGGAAGATTTAAAATTTTATGCCTAATCGGTTGAAAGGGCAAATCAGTCATGAAAATATATGAGGTGGTGTGTCTAGGGACCTCTCTCCATGGGGTGACGTATCTAGGGACCTCTCACCGAAATATTTCTAAGTTGCATGGACTACAGGCTTTAGAGGAAAAGTTAATGGAATGAAGGCCTTACAAGACCTCTATGAGAGACTTTTCACTAATTATCTAAAAAAACTTCCACAATTGATTCCTTCAAGTATAAGTAATATAAGAGAATAGCTTCACTCCATTTTCTCTCCAAGCCCAAATAAGAAATAGTTTCTATTTCCAATACAAAATCTCTCTCTCTCTCTCTCTCTCTCTCTCTCTCTCTCTCTCTCCAAACACAGTCTTAGATTTAAAACTTGACTATTTAATGAGATTCTTTCTTATATTGTTTAAACCTGAAATTAATTTCCTTGACTGATTTAATTATTGTTTAATTAGATTGATTGATTTAAAATTGGAGCATTTGGTCGGGGTCCCTCAATATTGATTTTTATTGCAAACGGTCCACGAATTGATTTCGTAGAGGCAAAGGTTCCTTACACTATTTCATATACTTGAAAGGACAATAATGCCCTTATTATCTCTTATCTCTTTATTAAAAAATGCAAAGTCTAAAAACTCAGTAACTTGCCAAAGTAACGAAAGCAAGAAATTAGGAATTTCGAACATCGGGCGCAAGGAGAATGAGGAAAAGTGAATCAGGGAAGGAGATTACCTTACAAAATCACAAGCATTCGTAACATCTTCGAAGAAACAGTTTCATTGTCCATTTAGTGGTTGTAGAAGCAGTTTGCTTGATTTTGAACCCTAGAAGATTCAAAGTCGAAACCAGTTCAGGCATCTCCTTATACAAACTGCTGTTAACATTCGCTCACTCTAAGACAAGTAATTTGAATATTTTCTCATTTGTGAACCTTCATCGTGTTGGAACCCTATCTATCTATCAATCACGAACTTAGATTAATTGGTCCAGAACTCAGATAAATTTATTCCAAAACTCAGATTAATTTGTTCCAAAACTCAGATAAATTTTTCTAAGAACTCAGATAAATTGTTCCAAACCCCAAATAAATTTGTCCAGAACTTAGATAAATTTGTTACGGAGCTCAGATAAATTTATGCAAAACTCAAATAAATTTGTTCCAAAACTTAGATAAATTTATCAAAGTTATCGACATATAAATTTATCTGAGTTTGTCACATAAACTCAAATAAATTTAGCAAATGACATGATTGGATTGTACATGAGTTGATTGTAAATTTATAGCGAATGACATGAATGGATTGTACATGTGCTACATTGAGCATTCTGGTGGCATTATGTACTACATCACCCCCATGTGCTAATACCTTTGATCATCTGATCTTTTGACTTCTTCATTGACAATCAATATATCTGAGCCGATCTACTCTACTTCCGGCTTCTACAAAACGTCCTCGACATGTTCTGCAACAGAGACTATCTTATATCTTTTCTATGCAACAGTGCAGGAGATGGTATTTCTTCTTCTCAAGCAGTGGTGAGCTTCGAGTTGCTACATGAGAAAGTCTTGCTTGAAAACATTGAGTATGCAACAGAAGAAGTAGCGACATTGTTCCCTCCCATTTGAATTTCGAAATTTGATCTATTCCCTCCAATTTAAATTTTGAAACTTGATTTAAAACTAGGAAATAAAATCTGTTAGACAGCTTGATTCGTTTACAAGGGGCAAATCAGTCATTAAATATCATGTTAAGAAGCTTACAACTAGGATTAAATTCGTGACATAAATTTGGTTAAAAGGGCAAATCAGTCTTGCAAATGTATGATTTGACATACTTAAAGACCTCCGCTAAGTTTAGGCGCATGAACTAGAGTCATTAACCAAAAATCTTGTGAGGCCTAAGGATGGTATTATGGGACATCTTGCTAATTTTCTCTTTAAAATCTGATTTTTTAAAGAGATTCTCCCCACTCCTAAAATCTCTCAATAAATTCCTAACATCTCTCATGGCCTAATTTGAAAAGACATGTGGGGTTACGTAAATGCTTTCTCAATTCATATGCAAGTGCTTCAAATCCATCCATCACACGTTTCAGAAAGTTTAACCTCGATCAAGGCCCACCTTAGATGCATCTCTTGATTTTCCAGCTAAAGTAGGAAAGATGATTCGGACTTTTTTTGCATTCCCATTCGTCTCATCTCCTAAAATCTCTCTCAACAAGTGCTTGATATTGTTTACAAATAAAGTATGGATTTGGACTCAACTAAAATCTCTACATAGGAACGAATTTTCCAAGGGCCCACTTGGATTTTAATATGGGATATACATTTTGAGATTATTTTAATATGGGCCCACGTTTTCCTCTATTTCCATAGAACAATTTCCGTTTAAACCTATGAGGACACCACATATCTTGGTCACAAGACTTTCAATTATCCAAAATCTATGGCCTTCAATGGGTCTGATATGACTAATCGACAAAGCCGTTTGACTCAACTATGGGTTTGGAATTCGTTTATTGTTCTATCTGTCTGGTTTCGATTTCGAAAAACACCATCCAATGAATAAGTTTTAGCTGAGAATGGCTCCTTATTCTAGTGGGGGCATTTCTCACCTGACCATTCATGACCATCTAGGGTTCGAACTTTGGGTATCCCCCCTCCTCCTGTGTGTACAAACTTTCTTCTAACTTGTGTAGGCTTTCTTTCCGTATATGCGGACTACTTTTCTACTTGACTGGGCTGCCTTCCCGCATGTGCGGGCTCTCTATTGAGTTTCAAAGCCCTTGGTTGGATTACAAAAAGAAAATCGAAAAAAAAAAAAAAAAAAAAGAGTCCAGTCTAATGTACATTGTGATCAGAGCTTAGTGGTCCTTCACTTCATCTTGAGTTGGATTAGCAGGGTGTAATTCTTGCTGTAAATAGGATGTGTTTGGGTACATGGGAGACCAATGGGGACCCATCCACAACTAAACTTTTTAACCCCAATATTATTAGATATTTATAATAAATAAAAAGATTTTCCTCATTTGTTTCAATATTTTGAACTTAAAGGCAATATATAGTTCATGAATATTAGGCTGGATCTATTCAATCAAATAATGGATTATTTTATTAAATTTTCAAAATTTTATTATATTTGTTTTGTGTTCATATATTGTCGTCAGAGTTGCATTCTATTTTTATTTTTTCTTATAATGGATTATTTTATTAAAAATAAAAATAAAATGAATCATCTGAAAAGGAGTCTTGTTGAGGATGTTGTCAGGTTCTGTAGCTAAAACATTTTGGTGGTTCTGAATTATGATTTCAGAGGCTTTGGAAAGCAGGGTTATGAATGGGTTTTGTGGGGAAAATTTTTAAATTGCCTAGGGTTGGGTTTGGATCGAGACCGACCCAACCTGCCAGGCCAGCCCAACCCGGAAGTAGGAATGACTCAAGGGAGACTGGGATAGCTGGCAGAAGGAGAGAGGAGACCGGGATTGAGGGGGAGCCGCCCATGATCCTGAGCCATGTTCGGCATCTAGTGACCACGATGTGGAAGGTGGGAACATGTGCTACCTGGAATCCAGGGGGAGGTCACATAAGAGGAAGGAGAGGATCTGATGAGGAGGCAGGCACCTGATGGACCTCGGTCGGACCATCCGATCGAGCTTTCACTGTGTTCGATTTTGAAACAGGGGACCCACCCAGAGAATCTCACGAGAAGGCAGAAAGAAAACGGACACAGCGTCAACAGGTCGAGCCGACCTATCAATCTTCAGCCCACGCAAAAATAGACTTTACATGTTTTTAATTTGATTTTTGGCACACTTATTCTCTGATATATATAGACTTTAATCTGAAAGTGGCTTCACCTGATTTCGATATATGGAGTGTTCAATACCCGCCAAGAAAAATGGCACCATTACCAGTTTTTTCTGCAGTGTGCTGCAGTTTGTGTAGAATATGGTTTTATGTGAAATCTAAGGCCTCTAAAATCATAAGTACATATGCACTTAAGTTGTGAGTTTTGGCACAATTGTTCTCCGATATGTAGAGTTTAAAATGGACATAGCTTCAATCTATTATGGCATCCAAGCTTCTGTAATCAAGGCTCCCACATTGCTTCGATTTAGCCAGAAATGGCACAAGGACGTGGGCTTGTTTGACAACTCTACTAATAGAGTCAAGTAAAGTAAAGCCCTCAATTCTAAATAAAAGTCACATCAAAATCACTTTAATTCAAATTTTCCACTATATTTTTCCAAAAAAAAGAAAAAAGAGTAAAAAACCAACATCCTTTCTCCACTAAAAAAAAAAGAACCTTTACTTTCCTATACAAAAAGTAAAAAAGATTTTATAACAAACAACTAATAAAAAAATACCATCATAACTCACTTATATTTTATTCTTTCTTTAAAATAATCTTCGTTGATCAACTTTATTAGTAGAGACAAAAACGAAAAGCAAAGACACATTCCTTTGAGAGATTGGAAGCTAGTAAACGCCAAAAATCAAAGAAAAGGTCAACAGGAGACCTCAAGTTGCTGATTCGAGGCAGTGTCCTCGCCACCAACTTGAGGAGGGATTTGTAGGCTTAAAGAAAAACAAGCATGGAAAGATCAGAACAAAGATCCTGAGTCAAGCTAATCTCTAGAAAAAAAAAAAAAGTACATCGGAAATGAAAAGGGGAACTTCTAAAAATCTACAAAATAAAAAAAGTTTATAAAGGGATTGGATGCCATGAAAGGCCAGGTCTGCCCCCGGTTCTTTCTTAGGGCTAGGTTGGCACTTTACTAATATAGTAAAAGTCAAGTAAAGCTCCTATTTTTCAGACAAGATGTCACATCGAATACACTTTAATTCAAAATTCCCTCCATCTTTTTTTTTAAAAAAAGTAATAAATCAACTCCCTCCATCTTTTTCGAAAAAAATAAAAAAGCAACCACATGTTTCTACTAAAGTACAAAAAAAAACTTCACTTTCCCATACAAAATGTAAAATAGATTCCACAACAAATAATTAAAAATAAACTACTATCATAACCCACTTATATTTGATTCTTTCTTTTAAATCAACTTTATTTTACTTGATTCTGTTAGTAAAGTTGCCAATCAAGGACCATGGCTCTGGTTCCATGTGGGCTAGAAATGGCTTTTGATGCCACTAGTGGCCCAAAAAATGCCCCGGATGCCATGGACTATCCACCTCATTTATAAATAAATACCCCACGACCCCCTCATGTAAAGAGATCTGAAATTCTTGGATTGGAGCTCAAAGCTCTCATCCTTCAACTTTGAAGACAACTCTCTTTTTCATTCATTCACTTCACAAATTGAGGATTTGAGGATCTGAAGAAGCCTTGTGATGAGTCATGAAAAGCGCACATTTTTAAACACATTTTGGACCATTTTAAGGGCTTATTGATATTAAAGAGCTTTATTTAGTGTCAAATCATGTTTATATGTATTTATGGTCCATTGTAGTGCGTTCATGCATAATTTGCTAAAAAATCACACTTTTTGCATAAGTTCATGAAACCTGCCATTTTTGGAGAATTATTTTTGGAAAGTCAGTTATTTTGGGTGCATCAAGCAGAGTCCCATGCATCATCCATTTTAATTCTTTATTGAATCCATTTATTTTAATTTGTGTTGGAGAAATCAAGAATGGGACCCACTTTGGTGAAATTTGAGAGAGATCAAGGTTAGGACATCTTCCATGGTGGACCCACATATCTTGGTAGTTTTGGAGAGTTTGAAAAGTCAACAATGGAAAGCTACATTTGTGATTTTAAGATCAAGAAAGAAAACTTCAGATTTGGTAAGATCTAATTCATACTAAGTTTGAAAACTCAAAAATCAAGAAGGAAATTCAAGAAAGAAAAGTGTGCTAGAAGAGTTGACTAGTCAATCAAAGAAACTTGAAAGCAAACCAAAGATGGAAGAGGAGTTAAGAAACAAGGAAAGAAAGATCCCAAGATCCCTTTGGAAGTCCATATAGGTCCCACACACCCCATTGCACAACTAAAATTCCATATGTGCACAAGTATTCTCAGATTTTTCAGGGTAACAAGATCAAAATGGTCATAACTCTTAATCCAACCGTCGGATTGGTGCAATCCATACACCGTTGGAAATCGCTTTTTGATTAGATATCTTTAGAACCCAAGATTGTGCCAATCGGAGCTAAAACAAGGAATATATGGCCTCTGAAAATTTGTGTTGTAATTTCTACTTGGGATTGCAATTTTGCACTATGGAAAGCACAAAAGATCTCTCACTAACCTTGCTATTTCTTTGAAGACTTGTTGGCTAAGGAATGGACTTTCCAGCAAAGAAGATTGCATGCTACAAACTTGAAACAAAGAAGGAAAGAAAGAGAGTAAAAATTTATAAATTGAAGTCATAAGCATCCCTCTCCTCTCATGGGAAGATAGACCAGCTCTTTCTACAAAAACTACACTCCATCTTCTTCCTCTCTATTCCTCTCCATTTGAGTCCTCAAGGAGATTCGGCCTGAAATCACACTACACCCTTGGGTTTTTCATCTAGAAGAAGCTTCTCATCCTAGTATGTAATTGCCATTGTTTATTTTTTATATCTTATGTAAGACTTTGCATATTAGTAAATTGTTTCTTATTCTTTCAATTTTTCTTTCTTGTCCTTGGGTGATTGGTGCTTGTTTTATGTTTATTTTCTTGTTGGTGTTTGGACTGACGACCCAAAGGCCCTAAGAGCATGATTCAAATTATGACCCCACTTAGAAAATAATTTTGAAAGAGGAGAATACACTTCCACACATTTAAACTTATGTTTTTCCACACATTTAGATTTTTGTTAAAATTACACATTTACTTTTCTTGTTTTCACCACACATTTAAATTCTTGAACTTTTTTTTATTGTTTTTATTTTTATGATCAATTCAATTTGATGTTAATTTCGTGCATAGTTTATGGCTGAGGAATCTAGTTCAAAAAAAAAAAAAAATGATTTGAATGGTGAAATTCTGCAAAAACATAGTGCTAAATCTCTGATCCAGCACATAAATAGCACTTTCTGCACAATTTCAGCAAAATTGCATAAAAAGTTTTTGGCAAAAAGTTCGAAGTGAGTAGACCATTCAAATCATGGTATTTTTATGTGAAACTTGAGAAATTGAAGTTCAGCATATGGTCTATCACGTCCCAAAATTTCAAATCAAAAAGATTTCATGAGGTTGGTGAACCATTGGCTTGAACATGGCATGTTAGGCTACCTGTGTGCAGAATTTCTGCACAGTTTCAGTTTTTTAGATCATGTTTATGCATTCATATTTCATTCATTTTAATTCCCTTTTCACTTCCATTTTTTTATTTGATTCATGAATCATTATAGTTTAAATTCAAGCCATTAAACTCAGTTTTAGGTTGCATTAGATTTGGAGAAATCATGTATAAAAACAGCCCAACATACTAGTTTTCCAGACTTAGAAATTTTTTTTTAGGATAGCATACATCACATTGCATTACTAACTTTCTAACTTAGGTTTCTTTTGTTTCTAGTTTAGTTTCTTAACTTTATTTTTGATACTTTTTATTCTTGATGGTCTAACTTGTATATTCTTTTGTAGCAATTTTAGTTTTTAGTTTATGAATTTTAGATTTATGAAGTTCTCTTTTCATTGTTTTGCAATTAATTTAATTTTTGAAAAGTAGGAATGATGGTTGTAACTTTTTTAGTTTATTATTATTTTTTTTATAGTTTATTAGGCTAGAATTAGATTTTTAATTTATGTTAGGTACAAGTTTGGAAGGAAACTTAGTTTACATTGCTCCATGTGGATTGACCTGGTCTCACCATTTTATTACTACAATTGCACCATACACTTGGGGTCCGATCACCTTGAGCTCCTTCGACCCAAATTCCTAAAAGAGGCTAGAATCTTGTGTTCATACAAGAAACATCTACCATTGGCTGAGAATTTAAGGGTCTTTAAGACTTTAACTAGAAAATTCTGGTTTCAAAATTGTAAAGCCACAGTCCAATCAAGTTGTAAACAAAGCTTTATCCAGTCAATAAAATCCAAATGAAAATTTTCCCTTTGAGCAATCCATTTCTTTTTCTTGAGTTTTCATGAAAATGTTTTCCTTTTTGTTTTCAAACACCCTCTTATATGGTCCATTATCAAGTTTAACTTGAATAAAACTTGGACAACCCAGCCCCCAAAACAATTACCCAAAATATTATAAAGATCTCAACTATTTTATAGTGATCAATCTGATGGTGGAAAAACCTTCTAGGGCCAGTATATTTAGTATGGTTTCTGGTAGGAATTTTGATTGTCTGAAAATTTAATAATTCATTTCAGAAATTGTTTGTTCCTTTAATAGAGGGCCTAGAATTAAAAAAAATTCAAAGTTTCAAATTTCAAAATTTCAAGCATTTTCAAGTCCAACCAACAAATTGAAATTACAGAATTCTTGTACTTTGGTGTCCTTCCAATAAAACTTCAGGGACCTCAATTCCTAAAGGTTGGCCCCACATGCCACAATTTCTAAAGTTGTACCCCACACATTTCCTAAATGAAAACAGATCTCTTGTTTGGTCTAAACAAAAAAACCCTACGTCGTAATTCTAAAAGTTGATCTCACAATTTCTAAAGTTGTACCGCATGTCGTAATTCTAAAAGTTGGTTTTGTCTATCACAAATGTGGGCTTCATATTTTTCCTAAATATGGGCCCCACATGCTACAACTTATAAGGTGGGTCCTATATTATAATTCTTAGAAAGGTTAGCCAATATTATATATTCTTAAGGTGGGTCCCACCTAAGCACAACACCTGCATAAATATCATTCGAGATTCTGAGCTAAAAATACCCACACAAAAGAAACTGTGAATTTAGAAATGAAAGGATTCAGTAATATTCCAAAACTCCGCGGAATTCGAAATTCTCAGCATGATCTATGAACATGATTTCCACAAATTCCATTAAAGAAAGTGCCTCCAATGAGAAATAAAATTTGGCGAGTAAACATGAAAGAGAGGATCATGCACCGACTTCTCATGAGTTCCACAGTCCACTCCATTAAGATGGGGTCTCAAGTCAACTATCAAAAAGTAAAGCACGCCAGTGGACCAGGTCAAACAATCCAGAGACTTAGTGTGTTGACTAGTCAAACGAAAGGAAACAGAGACGAATGCAAAGGTGAAGCTTCGAAGTGAGAACAAACGGCGAGAAGAAGTCTAAAGAGCTACAATACAAATACCCACCTCTCCTCTATATTCTCACATCAGCAAATCTCCTCTTTTCATTCTCAACAACAAGAAGCACAAGGAAGGAAAGGTATGAGGAAGTTCGTAGAGATGTTGGATGCTGGTGTGAGAATTGTGGCTCGCTTCCACTCCCACTGTCCTCAGACGGCTCGTTTGTATTACAAGCCACCCACATCTAATGGTAACGGTAGCGGCAGCAGTAGCGGCAGCAGTGGAAGTATTACCACAAGGAATTGCAGGAGTGGGGGAGTTGATACAGTGGCATGGATTGTGATGATGCCAAAAATAGGTTTCGGGCACCACCGGTCAAGTTTAGAATAATTAATGTGAAAAATAGAGAGAGAATGAGAGAGAGGAGGTTTATAGTGGTTCGGTCAATGTGACCTACGTCCACTTTAAGGTGAAGATTTTATTTCTCAAGTGTGTAGCGATTACAGAGAATACAGGAAGATGATGATTTAGGCTGAGTGGAATAGCTTGCTTGCCCCTCAGTGTGGGTGGGGCTCTTGTTTTATAGTCGTCCCCTAACAGATGGGGAGACTCTTCAGCAGCGGACGCTACCTTTTGGCGGAGTCTCCGAACCGCCCTCAAGTGACGAGGCAGATAAGATATCCTCCGCAAGACTTGGTAAAAGCAGGTTAGAGGTAACGACGCTCTGACTTCGTACTTCGTGGATTCGGACCCGGACCTACCCATGACGAGTGGATCTGGACCTGGGCTCGACACGGACCCGGGTCATTCAGACCTGACCCAACATCATGAACTGAATCTCTTGGACCTATGGTTTGGGCCTGACCCGTCAGATTGTTTATTCCATTGTTTTAAGTTAAAGAAAGGGAAAGCTGAGTGATTGGAGGGCAATCATAGAAGACAGTGGTAGATGCATTCTTTTTTCAAAAGAAATTTTTGTGTTGGGGCCTTGTATTTGTGGCTTTGTCTTCATCCACTGATTGGTTTATCTTCTAGTGATTGTTATATATAGATTGAAAGTTTTTTTTTTTTTCCTTTTTGTAATTACTGAGGATTCTTTTATCTGAGAATTTAAAGAGAGAACTGGTTTTTGGACCAGGTGCATCAATGATAATTCAAGCATTTATATATGTGTAGTTTCTCCATGTGTGGAATTTCACCTCAATCTGACACTCATTAGACTAATGAAAACAGTGGAATTTAAAAATACGAAAAAAAATCACTTTATGTAAGTGTTTTTTTATTTTTCTTTTTCATCAATTTGGGGAATTGGAACAATGAGCTGAATGATTCTGATCTCTCAAACTAGTTAACTGCACCCTCATGGATAATACTTAGTCAAATGAGTCAATTATGTGTCTTTTGGCAAATCTACTTTTAAGTGTTGGTTTACTTAAAATAGACTCAAAATAGGATATTTTCTTTTCGTTCTTTAGACTATTTGCCAAAGTTTTCATGCATTAGTGACTGGGTCTACATTGAGACCTTTACCTCTTTTCAAAATGTTTGCTAAAAATAACATTTTCAAATAGACATGAGCGATTAAGGCATTCAAACAGCTTTTTTTTTTTTTTTCCTTCACCAATTTTTACAATATGTAGTATTTTTATTATATGACAAATTTTGCAGATATAACTTGCATAATTTGAAAAGTTTGTTTTTATTAATAGAATCAGTTATGGCAAGCAGTTTATTTATAAAAGGTTCTATTTGAGTCTGATATATTTCAAATAGATCTATTTGAACCAGCTCTATTTCGAATGGATAAAATTTACCAAACAACTCTCTCAAACCAACTACAAGCTTATGGATATATAGGCGCACTTACTCAATTTTTGATAGCTATCCAAGTTATGTAGGCCCTTTAATTGATTCTACAAATTTGGTACCTTTTTTAATTTAACATTTAATTATTAGAATTTGGACGACCGTAAGGCTTTTGAAAAGTGTGCCCCCAACAATCATACAGGTTACATTTTATATACAAACCTTTCAAACCCCCTCCTATCATCATTGTTATGGTTTTAGGTGAGCTCACTAGGCCAGGTTATTGTATAATATGGACGTCATGGCCATTTTTGCTAATAATAAATAGGGATTTTTAGGAAATAAAAATGGTTATAGTCCTATTAAACAGTTATATTAAAAAGAAAACAAGAAAACTTAAGGTAAGTTGTTCTTACATAAATACCAGCTTTCTCTACATTCTTTAACCAAACAGCACCAACGCCTTTCATGTGGTCTTCTTTTACCAAAAATTTCTGAATTATCTCATTAATTTGAACTGATTATTATGAATGCAGGTAAATAAATGTATTTTTATATTTTGTAAGTAATGGATTCATTTTAAATATTAAAAAAAAACGTGACTCTTTCTAGTCTCCGCATTGACTCTATCCAAGTCGATTTTTTTTGCATTCGATGAGTCGAGCTCAATCACAAGTTTTTTCAATCTTGGGTTAGACTGAGCAAAGGTGGGCTCGCTCATGACAAAACACATATCGATTGGGGTCACTATGAAGTCTAAAGGTGGGTTTCATGTATTACAAATGTGGGCTCCGCATTTTAATTTCTAAATATGGCCCCCACGTAAAACAACTTGTAAAGATGTGTCCTACATTATAACTCAAGGTTGGCTAACATTATAATTTCTTAAATGTGGGTCCCACATACTGCAATGCATACATAGTCATCATTTGAGAATCTGAGGTAGAAATTCCAGCAATAAAAGAAATAAGAAATTTAGAAATGATAGAATTGAGTAACATTTCTGAATTCCACCCACCCAATTTGAAATTCCAAAAATTCCACTGAAGAAAGAGCCTTTATGAAAAGTAAAATTTAGCAAAAAGCGAGTAAGCGTGAAAGACAGGATCAAGCACCAACTTCTCATGAGTTCCACTCGATTATATGATGAGGTCTCAAAAAGCATACAGGCCAGTCGACCAGGTCAAACAATCCAGAGACTTATCATGTTGACTAGTCAAATCTGATGTCAACGAGAGGAAACTGAGACGAATGCAAGGAAAGGTGAAGCTTCGAAGTGAGAACAAACAGCAAGAAAAAGTCTAAAGAGCTGCAAGCCTACAATACAAATACCCATCTCTCTACTCTCTATTCTCACCTCAGCAAATCTCTTTTCTTTTCATTCTCCACAACAAGAAGCACAAGGAAGGAAAGATATGAGGAAGTTCATAGAGATGTTGGATGCTGGTGTGAGAATTGTGGCTCGCTTCCACTCCCACTGTCCTCAGACGGCTCGTTTGTATTACAAGCCGCCCACATCTAACGCTAGCAGTAGCGGCAGCGGTAACGGCAGTGGTTGAAGTATCACCACAAGAAATTGCAGGAGTGGAGGGGTTGATACAGTGGCATGGATTGTTTATTCCATTGTTTTAAGTTAAAGAAAGGGAAAGCTGAATAATTGGGGGGCAATCATAGAAGCCAGTGGTAGAAGCATTCTTTTTTCAAAAGAATTTTTTTTTGTTGGGGCCATGTATCTGTGGCTTTCTCTTCATCCACTTTGGTTTATATATCTTCCAGCGATTGTTACATATAGATTGATGAAATTTTTTTTTTCTCTTCTTTTTTGTAACTACAAAGGATTCTTTTGTCTGAGAATTTAAAGAGAGAACTGGTTTTTGGACCAGGTGCATCAATGATAATTCAAGCCTTTATATATGTGTACCTTTTCTCTGTGTGGAATTTCACCTCAATCTTACACTCTTTAGGCTAATAAAAACAGTAGAATTTAAAAATAGGAGAAAATCACTTTATGTAAGTGTTTTTTTTTTTTTTTTTTGATATCTTTCTTGTTTATAGCGTAATTAGGGATATGGAATAGCGAGCTGAATGACTTGAAATAGACTCAAAATAGATTTTTGAGTGTTTTAGACTGTTTGCCAAAGTTTTCAAGCACGACCGACTGGGTATGCTTTAAGACCTATGCCTCTTTTAAAAATGATTATACTAAAAAGTAATATTTTCAAATAGACATGAGTGATTAAGGCAATCAAAAAGTTCTTTTTTTTTTTTCTTTTCTTTTCTTTCAATCATTTTTTACAATATGTACTATTTTTATTATACAACAATTTTTGCACATATAACTTATATAATATGACAAGTTTGTTTTTATTAAAAGAATAAGACATGCTAAGCAATTTATTTATAAAAGGTTCTAATTTAATCTGATTTATTTCTGATAGATCAATTTAAACCAGCTCTATTTCAAATGGATAAAATTTGTCAAACAACTCTCTCAAACCAGCTACACCCTTGTGGATAGAACTAAAATCAAATTTTGATAGCTATCTAGGTTTTGCAAGCCCTTTAATTGATTATACAAATTTGGTACCTTTTCTAATTTTATATTTAATTATTAGAATTTGGACAACCTTTAAGGTCTTGAAAAGTGCGAATCCAACAATCATACAGTATCCATTTTAGCTTTCAAACCCCCTCCTATCATGATTGTCATGGTTCTAGGTCAGCTCACTAGGCCAGGTTGTTGTACAATAGGGGTGTCATGGCCATTCTTGTAAATAATAAATAGGGGTTTTTAAAAAATAACTAAGGTTATAATTTGATTAAACAGTTTTACGAAGAAAAACAACAAAACTACATGCTAGTTGTACTTACATAAATACCAGCTTTCGCTACATTTTTTTACCCAAACGGCACCGACCCTTATCATATGATCTTCTTTTCCCAAGAATTTCCGAATTATCTCCTCTCCATGTTCTTTTCCTTTTTTATGTTTTTTTAAGAGTAAGTTAGGTCTTCATTTTCTCAAAGAAAATATACAGGAATAGACTTATACCATCAGAATGATAGTATAAGCATCCAAAAAGGGGCATTCCCCATCAATACAAGAAAAATCAAAAGTAACAAACGAAAGCAATAAACTTTGCTACGTATCATCTAAGCTCTATGCCTTATAGAGTTATACAAAATATCTATATTATCATTATTCATTGGTGGATTTTCCGAACTTGTGGTGATGAGTTTACTAATACTCACGGTCTGAGGATGTAGGAAAGAGAAGTTCAGTTGCTCATAACTAGTAATCATTGCATGAAGCCTTCTAGTTTGGAAACGCATGGCCCATTCAGAACAGTCTGGATGAAGGAGAGATTGTTGTAGAGAAGAGTCAGCCTCTATACTAAGAGATGACACCATTGGTGGAATGAGTTGCAGAATTTGATACACCCCCTCATAGTAATTCAGTACCAGTACTATTTGACCCTTTAAAGGTTGGTGTAAGTCCTGCCACAAAATTCCAAACAAGCTGTGAGAACTTGGAAATATAGAGAGACGCCAGCCATGAATCCTTGCTGCAACCAGATGTGTAAGCTGCACTTTGTCAGTAGAAGGGATGTTCCAATGACACTGGATACCAATTGGTAAGTTAATACCAAGGTAGAGGACTTTAGTGGTCACCACTTTGCACTAGTGAACTACTTGAATTTGCAGTTAACCGGAAAATCCTTGCATTTCTTTCTGCCCACACATGCCAAACAAAAGCATTAAATAGAAGTTTACCAAGTGTTATAGTGCCATCACTTTGTTGATCCAGTCGAGAAATGATTTATAGTAGTAGCTCTTGAGCGTCATTGTAGTGGATTGGAGCCGAGTTCAATTTGGAGAGAACACATTGCCAAATCTCTTGAGAATAGGGGCAATTTGTTTGCTTCTCCATGTTCTGTTTTCCTTCTCTTTCTAGTTTGTTTAGAAGCAAAGCATCAGAGGAAGAAATCAAGGAAAGAAACAAGAGGGAGAAGAAGTTGAAGATACATTCATTTAAAAGAAGAGACATATATTAGAGATGGGTAAGTACGTAGAGATGAAAGACACAGGCTCACACAGGTGTGAGAATTATGGCTCACGTTCATTCTCATTGGTCTCAGACTGCTCAAATGAAAAATGGTTTGATTTTGCATTGATGGCTTTTAATTCCACGAGAGAGAGGAATCCCGCATTCCCTATGGATAACACAAGATTTCTGTGTGGGGATATCTACATGATATCAAGATTGTCAGCACCATCTCAGTTAGGTCAGCACCACCTCGGTCAGCACCATCTCAGCTAGGTCAACACCACCTCGGTCAGCACCTGAGCTCGGTACCTCAGCACCTGAGCTCGGTTCTGGCCTCAGTACCTGAGCTAGATACCTCAGCACCCGAGCTCGGTACCTCAGCACCTGAGCTCGGTCTTGGACTCAGCACCCGAGCTAGGTACCTCAGCACCTGAGCTCGGTATCTCAGCACCCGAGCTAAGTATCTCAGCACCCGAACTAGGTACCTCAGCACCTGAACTTGGTACTTCAGCACCCGAGCTAGGTATCTCAGCACCTGAGCTAGGTACTTCAGCACCTGAGCTCGATAACAGTACCAGCTCAACTAGGCATCTCATCTCAGCAATAGTGACACACCTCCACCTAGGCCAGGTACTCCCACCTAGGCAGCAGTGCCAGAATGCATATCGAGACGAGTACGGCCCGCCATACCTCTATGGAGACTCAACCACGTTACAGAACGTGTTGAGTAATGATGGTAGGCATTGGGCAGAGAGCTGTGGTTGTGTCTATGTCAAGCCACCAGCGTCAGAACCGCCCATACCACTGATGGGGGAGTGATGGGACTCCCCATCACCAAGAGTCAACTCTCCCAACTACAAATACAAGGAGCAAGCTCCATGACCCGGTAAGCAAGAAAAAATACACAGGCACTCTGCCTCTCTCCATAACCCGGTAAGCAAGAAAAAATACACAGGCACTCTGCCTCTCTCCTTCTTCTCCACCCTTTATCTAGTGACAGCACTAACTTAGGCATCGGAGGGCCTTGCGCTGACAGCAACCAGGATCTTCTGACCTTCTTTTCTCTCCTCCTTGCAGGTTCTTCGGCGTGTAGTCTTCCCCAAAGGAAGTTCATCATCTATCTAAGTGGGTGTGAGATTTTTTGCACCTACAATTTCATTAATGGCGCACAGGAGATACAAGAGAAAAAACCCACTAAAGAAGCAGACAAAAAGAATCCTGCATTTCTCCTGCTTTGGTAAGAAATCAAAGTTTTCTTTAAATATCAGTTGATCCTTTTTTATGCGAGAAAATTGTATGAGCCAAATAATGAAATGGTGAGTTGTATGGAAAATTAGAACAGTTTTCTTCTCTGCCATAGTATCTAATCGTAGCCTAAAGAGAAGCAATTATATTTTGTCCCATCATGAAATAGATTATGTGAAATCTGGAGAAATGTGAAATTAGTTCAATTAGAGCCATGCACATGGTTTTTTTGTGTGGTCCAACTGTTTTTATGGCCACCCATCCAACTTATAATCAAGTTATAATTTGTACCATTCTCTTACTTGAATTATCAAGCTCCCATTTTAACACTCATTTGTTACTTCCCATTTGAATTGAGGTCATTTAAAAAATTATTAAACTTGAGGGTCATAAATCAAGGGCAAATAATCTTAGGGGTCTGATATATATTTGTCACCCCCATGGTCTTAATAAGATTTTCCCCGCTTTCCCATGATCTCGTGGCATTAAGTGCGCCTGGGCGAGACAATTCTACCAAAATAAACTTATAAAGTTTGTATTTTACTTGATGTTAGATTAAAAGCTGTGAAATATATATGCCATGTGAGCAGGTTAGATCGAGTAAAGGTGTGTTCACTCATGAAAAAACATGTATCGCTTGGGATTAATTTGCATAAAGTCTGAATTATTTTTACCCTTTTTTCGTTGGATATCGAAGTATTAAAGTCCAAAAAATAACCCCGTGGGCCCATCGTAGATGTGACTTAGTTCATTGGATGGTTTTGATCTTCACTCTTCTCTGGGTCCCACGTTTAGATTTTGACAATGGCCTTTGATCGAGTGGGCACCCCTACAGTCATGGACTGAGTCAAGATTCTCGTCTAAAAGACTAAATAACTCATTCTTAGGTTTGAACAAAAACAGAAAAGAGAAACAACTACTTTTCAGTTGACCCAGTCAAGTGAGTTGAGACAGTGGAATTAAACTAGTGTGGGCGAGTCTCAATACTCATCAGAGTCTCTCGTTCATATTATTTTTTAGAATCTACAAGGGATTTTTAAAAATGTTTTTCAACTTTTTTAGGTTTGGGATGGGGGCTTTAGACCCCAAATCCTTGTACTTGGGTCCGCCCCTCGACATAATCACGTAAGATAAAACTATTTTAAAGTATTTAGCACTTATTCTTGGATTTAACTTACGGGAGATGCTCCTATGAGAGATGTTCTCACCTTACTAATATAGATAAGGCGGGGGCCCTCACATCTATATCTAATGCCAACAACTTAAATATGAGGGCCCCCACCAACTTAAATGTGAGGGCCCTACCTTATCTCCCATGTACGGTGAGAGTTGCTCTCATAAGAGCATCTCCCTTAACTTAAAATCTTAAATATTCAATTTCACTTGAGACAAGGGTGTTTTCTTCATCCTCTTTAGGAGAAAATACTATATCCCCTACCTTTAGCTAAAGTGGGTCATAAGGTTACTTTTCTCCTTGGAAGAGACCCAAACATGATAAAAATGTATTCATGGATAAAAAGATTTATCCTTCATTCTTTTATCTACATCCAAATTGGCAAGTATTGTAATTGTATATAAAATAAGAATATGAAGTATATAAATAAGAGTTTCAGCCACTGTAACAAATATCAGCTACATTTTAAAAACATTAAATTGAAAGTGTATTATTCCTATTATATCATGATTTTTCCAAAGGTCACCATAACATTAAATTGCAAAAAAAAAAAAAAGTTAGCAAATGAGATACAAATAGAAAATTCCAGATTGTTTTGTACCTATTATTTTTAATATTCTAGAGTTTATTTATTTTCATCGATATTTTTAATAATATCTCAAAAAACCAATATTTGAAAATATCTCAACATTTTTCTAAACAATAATCTCTCAAAAGGGGATTTGTGAGAATGAATTCTCAGCCTCAGCAAAAAGAGATTTGATAGAGAACATTAGGCCCCACAACTCATTTAAATAGTCCTAAGCAAGGCGTGTTTCTCTTCTTTTTTTTTTTTGGTAAGTAAGTCAATATAATGTCTAGATTTGTTGACTTTGACCCAACGGTGGGGAGGTTCTTAATTTATTGACTAGCTCACCTTGAACGAACATTTCCAAGTTTTATTGAATAGAGAGACTCTGGTCTAGAATCATCAGCCATTTCCTCTCATAAACTTTCTTTCTAGTCTCCTTCCTTATTATTTTAATCTTCCAGATTATTCTAATCTTCTTAGAAGGCACAGTTGAGAATTTGTTTTAAGTTTTCTGCCATTTGCTTAGTGGTTACAACTACCTAATGCTTGTAAATATTGCCCATGACCAACACTAATTTATGGGTGATTATGAACACACCGTCGGTTTTTCTGAGCACCCACCATTTAGAGAAAAAAAAAAAAACTCGCACGTGACGAAAATACCCATAAATTCCGTACATATTTCGTGCATATCTCGTGTGCACGGGTATGAAACGCCACGCACATGATATATGCATGGTTTTCTCTAGGTGCACGGCTTTGAAACTTCATGCACCATTTTTCTGTGCACGGGTGGAGCAAGTTCATCAATCATTATCAAAAGAAGCTTTGTTATGGTGGTTCGGTGCTGTTTATTAAGCATAGGAATGGGGAGCTCTTTGTGGGGAAGATGGGAGAGGGAGAGGAAGAGAGAGGGAGATGAGAGGACAGGCCACCTGCGCCAACAGGAGGCGGGCGAGAGGCAGAGAGCAGGAAAGAAAAAGGGGGAGGAGGAGAGGGAGAAGCATAGGTCGGAGGGATTTTGGGCAGGCGCCAACGACGGGCGAGAGGGAGAGGGGGAGAGAGGAAGAGAGAAAGGGGGGAGGGGGAAGAGAGAAGAGGGACGTGGGCTATCGGCGGCGGGCAACAGATATAGAGAGAGAGGGAGAGGGATCGACGACGGCGGCGGGGTTGGGCGGAGGTGGCCGGAGCAGGGAACAAGAAAGGAAAGAGGGTGAGGAGAGGAGAGAAGGGTATTTTGGGTATTTTTGAAAATGTGGGTGGGCTCAGCAAAAGAGGTGGGTGCAAATAGAATTTTCCCTAATTTATGGGTTTAGTCTAGTACTTAAATACATTGGGACTCCACTCTCACCACTTGTGTATTCTATTTTTCTTGGTTTATGTACAGTCAAAATGATTTAATTGAAAAAAAAATGAATATTTATTTTTTTTATTTTAAATTTTTTAAAGAATTTATTCTTTAAAGACACATCAGAGTAAATTGAAATCTTCAAAATGTCTCTCATAAGAGACATCCTTAAAGGAAAGCTTTTGCCATCTTTTCTTCTCTACCAAAACAATGCAAAATGTCTTTTTACCAGGCTGGTTCAAGGTTCAACAAAGAGGTTGCAGCAGGTATTTCATAATTTTTAGGGGACTTCGTGGCTCGGGTCAGGCCAGGTTGAAGCCTATTCAGGCCTGGACGTTAAAAAGATAGCTCAATCTAGCCCAGGCCCAACATGGTCCAAAAGAACTTCAAAAACATAGGCTTAATCCAGCCCAAGCCCAACATGGGCCAAAAGTGCCTACTCGGGCCCGGCACGTCTGAAACTATTTAATCCAAGCCCGTGCATTTAGTCAATTGAACATGACCGGGCCAGGCTTTCGGTCATTTGTTCGAACTTTCTATCACATGTTCAGGCTTTCTACAACTTATTCTGCACATCAGTCACTAAACTTGAAGCACAAATGTTGGGGGGCCGGGCTTCAAGCTTTCAATCAGTTAATCCAAGCCCAGGCCAAACATAAAATGGGACCAAATCTTGATCCAGGCCTGGCCCAAAAACAAAGCCCACGGTCCAACGCAGGCTGTGTCCGTATTGGACCCAGGCTGGTCCAGCCCATGAGCACCCCTAAATTAATGTAATAATGGTGATACGACCAATACACATCACATATTGGTATGAATGTCTTTAAATCTCAAAAGAACAAAAAATCCAATAGATCCTCAACACTGAAAAATGTTACATCTTACAGTTCTCTTCGCATCTGGGGCAGAATGGCTGATATATGTGATATAGGCATGCAGTGATGCAGCAGTGCATGCCTTTGATCAATTTGTAAAAAGATACAAATTTTAAACAAAAACTAGCACTAAGACCCGTGCGATGTACAGGTTAATATTTAATTCGATCCAACTGAAAAAGAAAAATATATATATATATATATATATATAAAAATACAACCATTTCCCTCTATCGTCTCTCTCTAACCCTGTATTTGGGGTTCCTCCCTTTTTTATATTTTTTGGGTTTTCAAACTTGGGTTTCTCCTCTCTCCCTTTACCCCTTTGATTTTCTTACCCATTTTTTCCTGACCCTTGTTCTCCGCTTTTCTCTTTCTGGGTATCTCCCTCTCTAATATTTTTCTTCATTTTGAAACTTGGGTGTGTCTTCTCCTCTTCTCTGTGCACCCCTTTGAGTGTCTTCATCATCCCTTTGATTGTGAGAACCACGCATGCAGACTCCCTTCCAAATTCGATCTCTCCTTTTCTCTTCTCTCTTGCCAAATCCAATATTCCCTCATTGAGCTTTAAAGAAAAGGGAGAGAAAGGGCATTTGAAAAGGGGAAAGGGCGTATCTTCTAAAAGTACCGTTTCAAAGAGAAGAGAAAGAGGTGTGTAACAGCCATTTCAAAGAGAGGAAGAGGAAGAAGCATGTAAGACATGCATGAAGACGCTGACAAGGCTTAATAAGGGTGAGAATAAGCCCTTTTTTTGTGAACCGCTCACCAACCGATTTCTAGCTTTCAAGAGAAAGAATTTTCCCTCTTTGGAAAGCTTCTGGGGAAGGCCACTGTTTGGCAATAGTTAGCAACTCCATCACATTACCTGATATACATGTCAAGCAAGAGTTGCAGATCCAAATTGAGGTCCCCACTGCCAGAAGGACCACATCCTAAAGTCAACAAAGTCATTTATGGTCTTCCCATCAAATGGATGGCCATTAATTGGACACTTGAGGAGAAAATTGACAATAATCTGAACCCACAGGTAGTATCAAAGTTCCTGACAGATTCAAAGAGTGCCTCATGATATGAATCGTCTGGATGGATCAACACGCATGCCACTCTCATGTGAAAAGCTGCTGCAACTAAGATTTTGGGCAACCCCATCAACAAGAGGCTACAAAACGAGCTTAAGAACATGGTTTTAAAATCCCGCCAAAACTGTCTTATCGCCTGAAATGTAAAGATTTTGGCCCCACTTACAATTAGACTCCGGTAAGAGGAAGTAATTAAACTATGGTGTGGATCTTTCAAAATTCACCCCGACTTCCACATGTCAACATGTATCAGGTGGAAACAAACACTTTTACTGGAGTAAGAGCTTCCCAAAGTGCAGACCAGGTTTATTCATGTCAACAAGCATCTTTTATAAATGAGAACAGAGAAAAGAATACAGCTTACAGTTGGAAGAAAGACAGAGCCATTGCATCATTTATCTAACAGTGCGTCGGGACTATCAAGCGAAGTATCTCTCCTGAGTATTTGAAAACTCCTTCACGAAATGGTCTTTCTTCTGTTCACCAGCTCTGAATAAAATCACCTTTCGATAGTTTACAAATAGAGTTACAAAAATAACTGATTTTTTTTTCCTAATATAACAACTAATGAACACTAGCATGGGGAAGTAATGATAAGCAAATAGAAGATTAATATTACTTCAGCAACTCTGTTGAGCATCTCTCTCACATTCTGCAAAATTTGGGAAAGGTTTCCATCCCATTTGTAGAACTCCAATTACTTCAAGTGTGGAGTCTCCTCAGCCACCTACAAAGAGAGGATAGAAGAAAAAAAGGAAAAAAATAATCATAATTCCCCAACACCTTTAAAAAAATTTGGGGAAATAGACTCTCATCTTCCATAGTGTCTTTTTTTATGTTGCTGTTCAAATTACGATTTTAATGCACTTTTTATTCCCTAGAAATCTAGATGATAAGTAAAGCTTGCATGATAATTAAAGATGAAAATTTATTATGAAAACGCTCTTCATCATCCCCATGAAGGGAGATCTTATTGATCTAGACAACGTGAATCATGGACTACCACCACTATTAGTCATGATACAAAAATCACACCTAACTACATTGCAGCACCATAACCATCGCATTAATTGCATCCTTTTCGATCAATTGCATTCTTTTCGACCAATTCAAGTGTGAGCAAAGCAGCCAGACAAATGTGAACCTACTTCGCACCCCAAAAGCAATACTAACCCATGACTAAAATGGCTCAGGATGTCTTATCCTCTATGATGCACAGATACTTCAAAAAGGGCCTTGCCATGTCCATGTTGTGTCCCTGCCCTATCCATGCAGCATCCATACATCATAACTTATCCTTACTATAGAACATACATGTCTCAGCAGACTGGCAAACTAGGACAGACCAGAATTCAATGCAATGATAGAACTGACTCTGAGAGACCTTATTCAAACAATAAAATCAATTCATTAACATCAATAGTATATACCCAATCTAATACAAACTGTAACAAGATAAACAATGAAGCAATTTCTACTTCAAAATCAGATTCTGTCCCTATCACCATTATAATATATTAAGCTAGAAGGTTTTCGGATCGATTTTGACCCACGGTTAGAATTTTGACCCGCGGTTATGTAACTAGTCATGCAACTACCCACTCATTTTTCCATCAAACCACTCATGTTTTAGTTGTTCCTATGTAACTATATCCTTTTTGCTCCAATTTCTTTATTTCTATTTTATCTAACTTGTCCTATGGAAAGAGGTAATTTTTTTTAATATGTGATTATTTATTTTGCAATGCAGGGAGATACCGTGCTAAGCACGGGTTATTGGGCTAGTTTCCATATTTACATCTGTACTGTCCAAACCACTGCAGACCCAGATTCAGATTAAAAAAAAAAGAAAAATAAAGAACATACACAATTAAAACAAACGAAAAATCCAATTAATACAATAAAGGCTTTCTTTTATTTATTTATTTACTGCATTTGATTCAAAGAGGAGCTGCATTTTTCTTTTGAAATTTCTGAGTCTTCTTTCATGGCACTGGCTAGGAAAATACCAATTCAATGAAATGGAATATTTTTGGATGAGTGATGATAATTGCTGCATTAGTAGTTGTGTGAAGCTACACACACACACACACACACACAGAGAGAGAGAGAGAGAGAGAGAGAGAGTTTCCATATAGCCTGTCAGGGCCTTTCTCTTCCTCTTCTCCATCTTCCTTTCTCCTCTGCATAATCACATAAAACAAAATAATAATAATAATAATAATAATAATAATAATAATAATAATAATAATAATAATAATGACACCAGTGCCATATAATCAGAGAAATCCATATAATCTGAGAGAGAGGGAGAGAGGGAGAGAGAGAATTTCCATATAATTAGAGAAACTAAAAATAATTATGTATACCAGATGCAAGGGGCTGTCTAATTCCTCTTCCTTTGTTCCTCTTTATCTTGCAGTTCTACTTCCCTCCTTTCTCTTCCCCTTCTTCTTCCTTTCTCTTTCCCTTTCACTGTTTCCCAATTTTTTTTCCTCGTGCACAGTATGTCTGACAAGAAACGGGAGGCGTTTTTGAAAGAATAAGGCAGTTAGCCTATATATAATAATAATAATAATAAATATATTTGTGTCTCTCTGCGTGTGTGTGTGTGTGTGTGTGAGAGAGAGAGAGAGAGAGAGAGAGACCAATGGTGGATTAATGGGTTTTGATGGAGAAATGAACAGGGGAAGGTAGCATACCTTCGAACATGTTCCCAACATCCATCAATGACATCAATTTATCAGCTCCAAAAGTAACCATCTGCAACTTGTATATATAAAAGGTTGAAATTGATAAACAACCACTAGCAGCATGCTTCCAAAATCCATGAAATTTTAATGAGAAGAATAGCTACCATTGTTCCCCTTTCATTGATGGAAGTCGACATTTCCGAAGTGTCCCCTATATCACATGTATCATTGCTATCCACTAATCTCTTTGGAGAGTCATTCTTATTTTTGAAATTCGATTGTGCATCTGAAATATAAGAATGCATTATGACTTTTGCATTGTAAGCTTTAGCATATGCATTATGACTAATAAATATTATATTGTGTTAATCACACTATTGATCATATGTTAAATTTTACATAGAGAACAACTCCTATGGAATAAAGTTTCAGAACATCCCCGCTGTAGAGGAAGGCTGTTATTTTGGGGTGATTCAGATATCAATAGGTGGGCCCCATTATAGAATTCCACACTACCTATTCTATAAGACCTGAAGGTATGTTTATCACCATCAAAGCATCACCTCTTTTCCGCTACAGGAAATATGTTTATCCATTCCAATCTATCCAGAGCCAAATACATAGATAGTTTCCGTCTTTATCACTTCCATCCATGTCTCTTTGGCTTACTACTTTTTTTCTCTTTTTTTTCTATTTATTCATTTATTTTTTGTGAGCCATCAACCATATAGAAAAGCGTTCGCTTAACAAGTGTCACTGCTGGCCAGCGCTGGACATGCCTGAACTATTTCAAATGAGTCTCTCTTAATTTATCCTCTATTGATGCTACCCTTAAATATTCCCTAAAGCACTCATTTTTTTCATTCCTAGTTTTACCACACATCTATCTCACTCTATAATAGCAATTGAGAGATCTTATTTTGCACTTCATATTTATGTGAACAATCTTGGGTATGCAGGTTGAAGGCCCACCAAGGGAAATAGATAGGTCGAAAAGGGTATAGATGAAAGTAGTAAAAATACAGACGAACAATTTATTTGGGAATTTGACTCAGGATAGATTGGAATGAAGAAACAAAATTCATATAGTCAAACCCAACATAGTTAGGACAAAGCTTTGATGATGATGATGATTTATGTGACCAATTCTACATAACTTCTTGTGTTTTTCCTAGATAGATGATCCAATTCAGACATGAGTACAATTATCAGACACGGATGGCCACAATTTCCATGCATGGTGACAAGCTTTCCTTTATTTAATCCGCTCATATTTCATGTCTCCATCTATATATGAGCTGCTCCAACCTAACATGAGTGATTGAATTGATGTAAATGAAGCATAACCACATATCTCACAACCAAATCCAACAGTACAACTGGAATGAAATTTTGGGCACCACAAACTATCATAGCTGTGTAGTGTGACCAGGTTCGATTAAGCAAAGATTGATCCTATTCAAGAAAAAATTGATAAAACAAGGATGTAATGTGAACCCAATGGATCAAGCAAAATGCTGGCTCTACTCATGAAAAATCAATAAGCCATACTAACACAAACATAGGATGTCTCTTTCCTTTATTTCATTCATGGGTCCTCACAACATGAGAATCCCAGGACAAGCAAGTAGTTTCATATGGAGCACTTCTTTAATATTGCACCACAAACGTAGGCAATCTCAACTCCAATAATGAAATTCTAAAGATTCAAGACAATGTAATAAATATCCACAGCCTTGATAAGGCCATAGTGAATCTAGTCACACAATACAAACGATAACGCTACCAAATATCTCTTCTTAATTACCTAACCACTGCATATTTAAGTGTTTTGAGGTATGTATCTTAACCCAGACTCAAATGCCAGTCTCTAGACCCTGAATATGAGGGGTAAGAACAACAAACTAGTGATTAACCAGGACTTAAAAACTGACAAAGTTTTTCTCCTTCAAGCTTTCAACAGTCTCCTTTAGGCTCACATCCAGAGGAATGTAGTTGATGCCCAAACTTTTGGCTCTCTCCTTCGACACCTGGTATGTTGGCGCAAAGGGCTCATCATTAGCACACCTGCCAAAAAAGGAATACCATCAACCATATATATACAAATACCTGTAGCACAAGAAAAGGTTCAGAATGTTCCCTAGTATCAATAAAATTGTCAGAATTTGGTCCAAAATAAACAGGTGTCGAATTGGGTCAAGTGCTAATTCATTTTGGGGGTTGTGTGCGTCTACTGGGATTGCAGATGGGCCCCACAAGGGTTCTTGCTCATTTTAGTCCCAACGGCAGTCTCACCCGAGGGATCATAGGATCAAATCTAATACACAGAGAAGTCAATTGCCTGTAAAGGCCCAATACAGCTATCATCCCCAAGGATGAAAATAGTGGTAGCGTCCCTATAAAAAATTAGACGCTTCATGTTTGTGTGTATTGAACCTCTGGGTTAAGATTCAGTATTTTATAAACCGAGTCAAGGTCCCAATATTCTGGCTTTGTTGGCAAATAACTGCTTCAAATTCTGCAATAGCTCCTCCCACCAATAATGTCCCCTTTCGCAGTCATTGAAACCTGCCGAGGGCATATCTGGCCATGTAACTTCTGCTTGCAATGGGGAAAAAAATCAGTGGTGTTCTTGAAGAACCTAAACTTGAAGCAATCCTACCAGATTGTCTGGTAGGATTGCCTGATTGTATTAAATTTTCTAACTTGCTGCCCTGTGTTCAGCAGTAGCCATCCTGAAGAGATCTGTTTAGGACAGATTCTTACCCATTCACCACTCTTGATTAGAAGATTAGTCAGAAGAATCTCTGACACCATCTAGAAACAATCAGTGTTTATAAATATATTCACTGACAGCAGCATGCAACCCTGCAGATATCTAAATCTACTGAAGTCTTCCAGGAACTGTTTCCGTGTCAATCAAATTTCCGCCCTGTTTCCCAATGGGAGGTCAAATCCATGAAAGGTTAAACCTCAGCGCCCATTCAGAACCTCCATATCTTTATGCCTGTCAATTGGCACAAGTTTCTGCACAATCAATTAACTATACTTTTTCTGATTGGAATAAAGAGGAGTTCTGCCTGTTGAGAGTCACTTTTAATGGTGATTTTCAGTCAACTGTATAGGACCGTTCAGATTTGATTAACTGCAGCCTAGGTTGCAATTCAGGTTACATTATCATACAGTTTGAATTAGTTTTTTTTTTTTGGTAGAACAAATGTCATCCAAGTACGTTTTCCCAAGCGAGGGATTGATGGGCTAGAAGTGTTTATAGGAAACGGTCGCCCATGTACTCCTCTTTAGTACTTTTAGGGAGATTGCTGCATGTATTTTTTTTTCCCCTTTCTCTTCTCTTGCAAGTACAAGATCATCTTATACTATCTCATTTTCAATTTTTTGATCTAAATAGCTTTTTTTTTTTTTTATGTTGCAGATAAAGAAAAGAATGAAAAAGAATATTCCAAGTTAAGGTAACAGTCCAAATATTGGAAATTATTTAAATGGAAACAGAATCTCACTTTTCAGGAAGTGGGATGGCAGGGTATAGTTCCCGCAAGATCTTCACAATTTCTGAATGGTGAACAACTCTTTCAACTAAACAATATCTTCCACTTGCTGAAGCAACCTCAAATGCCAAAATATGTGCCTCAGCGACATCTTTAACATGAACCCATCCAAAAGTTGCATTAGGAAATGTTGGTGCTCCTGCATCATGTAAGGGATTATTACACCACAAAATTATGTAGATCAATAGGAAACAAATGCAATATACAGTTTGCAAAAGGACAACAGAGACTGAAGTTAGAAGAGTGAATGTAGGTGAATCAAAAACTTCCACCAGAACAGGTACCCAACAAATCCTGAAAAAAGTATTCATGGATTGTTTAAATTAAAATACAAAGTAACATGAAAAAACGACAACAAAATGTGATATGCAAATCTATTCTAAATAATCTAGGGTTTAGGGTACTCTAGCAGTGTTTGGAGTCCCGTGACATCATAGGTTATATTAGCATTGCTGGATGGGTACTTTCATAAGGAAGACGATCGAAGACTTAGGCTTGACATAATTTGTAAAGTAACAAACAATTCGTAATTTGATCTCGACAATGTTTAGTTCATCTAGTCAATCTCTTGGTTACATGAATTTGTTTACGTGTATCTTATGGTGTCTAGAATGCCTATTTGTCCGATGCAAATTGTGAAGTTTTGTTTGGGCCCTAGATTGAACTTAGGAAACCCTAGTTTTTGGTAAGATTGTAATTCTATACGTAATTAGGGATTAGAGAGGATCTCGAATGTTGCTTAGGGGTAAAATGGTAATTATTGAAAAAAGGTAGCATACGTTGAGCTCAGTTATGATGACAGAATTCGGATGTCTTTAATCCTATAGCTTCATCTCATCAAGTGGTATGAGATTATATATAGATCATCGAATTCGAACATCAAACGCAAAAGTTACAAGCAAAGCAAGGTTGCAAGTAAAAACTGCCTAAATCTGTAAAATTATATTTTAGTCATTGGTCTCTTGTCTAGATATTATGAAAGGGTAAAACTGATGAAAGCTAAAACATTAATAGGATCCCCTTATAAATCGGGGAGTCACAATGAACCAAGACTAGGTACCCTATTTGTTTGGTTTAGATGCTTAAGATGTTTCGGAGCTTATCGAGGACTACTCAATTAGAATCTGGTAAATTTGAAGCATTTGATATATTGGAAGTAGTGTTCCTCAATAGTTCTTATTTGCCCAGCATTTTTCATTTGAACCTTTCGTTGGAATATTGAGTCAGCACCACTAAGCCGTTTAAACCTTAGCATAAATGGGACGCTACCATGTAAGGGTTATTTATTTTGAAACTATCTGCAAATTAGTCTTTGCTTTGGAAGTGGCCTACTATTTTTCTTTGGAAATGAACTACTATCACTTCGATACCATACTTAATATTTGTATTTGATGGCCATAATCGTTGATTTGGGTACCAATTACCTTTGTTCCCACAACGATTAAATTGGGGCTGCTTGTAATACTGTGGAAAACTTTGTTCCCTATGACATTAAAAGGGGGACTGCTATAATGCCGGTGAAATATAGCCTATCATACTACAATTGGCAATTGTAGGGGACGAACAAGTAATTGATAAACAAGACATAAATGTGGTTGAAGAAACCAACGAGTGGTAGCTTAGTTGGCCAGGGACACTGTGCCTTAGGAAGGGGAGAGGTCTTGTGTTTGACACCTACCTTCGTTGGCCACCTCCCATAGTTTTACCCGGTGCATGTGGATAGGAGGGTTTGCATGTGCCTCTAGGGATTAGTTCATGGTTGTCAAGAATCGAGTGTCCCTCAGGTTCAGGGCCAAAGGCTCTTGGGCTGGTCTGGGCAGGAGATACCCTGGGTTATTAAAAAATAAATAAATAAATAAATAAATGCAATTGAAGAGGGTATGTAGGAGTATCAGGAATGGAGCACAGACGAATAGACGATGCAGTCTATAAACATCAAGTGCTTGCTCAAGAGAATTAGTTTCAATTAGTTTTATTCTTTATTTTGACAATGTAATAAGGCCCTTGAATTTGGCAATGGTTTTAGTAGTTGAATTTGATAGAGTTACTACTTTGACACTATTATTATTATTATTATTATTATTAATTGAAGCGTGAGAATTTTCTTATGCTTTGTTATATGTTTGATACTATGATTGATGTTTGAAAAAGTTTCTATTGCAAAGTTTTGGGTGTGGCCTAATCTCATAAATGTGAACAAATTTAACTTGCGACCGAAAAGGCGGACTTCTTCGGAAATCCAGATTCCGGGTTGTGACATTATGTCCTGTAGACTTGGACTTGTAGTAAATTCTTGAGACTCCAGAAGGCCCACTTTTGAAAAATCAAAATGACTCAAAATAAATGACCCCTGAATTAAAACAAAATTCACTCCAGTAGGAAGTGGGCCCAATGTTTGATTTATTACTTATAAAGCATGTGAATCAGGAGCCAACTATTAAAAATGCAAACCACTAATAATAAACGCACAACCCAAACAAGCCCCCAACGTCCCCCACTAGAAGAAGATGACGATGAACAAAAGATGATGGTGAACACATTGTCACAACTTTACCGATACGGTCATGAACAGTTCCTGCTTTCCAAAAGCCCATTCATGTGACACTTTAAATAACCACAAAACAAAAAAGGCTTATATGATGAACCCTCACACTGCACGTATGCTTTCCAAATAAAAAATCATACCCATCAACATTGAATATGCATATATATATATATATATATATAGTTTGAGAAGCAATGAAAGAAGGTTCAATTAGAAAAACTGGAAATATACAGAAAACAGCAGTCCAATAAGATAGTGGACTGGCAGAGAAAAGGAGGAGAGAAAAATCTGTAACTTGTCAAGGAAACGTATTTTATAATTTTTTGATAACTAAAGTATTTTATAATTTCTATTTGAATTTTATTCTTTTCACTGGGGCTAAAGGTCGAACTGTCTTTCACTGGGGCTAAAAGGTAGAATATTTTACCAACAGTGAAGGGTAGAAAAATCAATCTTCTTTTGGAGGACAACCTCCATATGTTATCTACATTAGTAAAAAAAGAAGCTTACCATTTACAAAGTTAAGAATTGCAGCAGCACTCGTATTAAGAGTGGGCTGCAAGAGAGGACCAATCACCATTGCTGGATTTATTGTAACAACGTCAATTCCCTTCTCCTTTGCAAACTTCCAAGCAGCCTCCTCAGCCAATGTTTTTGAGAGCATATACCAAGACTGCAAGAACCCAACATTAGTTAAAAAGATACAGTTTGCAGTCATCAAATCGACTATCAAGCATACAAGCTCAGCCCGTATATAATACTAATTTTTGTAATGTAATCAGCATCATAAATGTCTTGTTGTCCAATAAACAAAACCACTATAAAATATATTTAGTACTCTGACCTGATAAAAGTAAAATCTTATTCATAGAAAAGATGAAGCTCAACAAAAAGTCATAACTGAAAAACTAGTAGTCATAACGAAAAACTAGTAATGTGCATAATTTTTTATGGATGTTTAAAGAAAAAAAAATTATATAACGAAAACTAGCACACACCTTTGTCTCCCTACAGTAGTCTGGACTAGAAAACCAAGTCTCATCAACAACAACATCAGGAGTTTGAGGTTTCCCATTGTATGCAACTGCAGCCATGGAGGATGTCACAACCACCCTTTTAATAGAGGAAGTTTTTGCGCAAGAACCAAGAACATTAAGAGTTCCCTTCAGAGCTGGTTCAATTAGTTCAGCCTGGCATCAAGTGATACAGAAGCTATTACAATATGCAATCATGATGGCACAATATGCAGTTAAGATACAAGGGGTTAAACAAGTTCATCATATAAATGAAGGGGAAAACCAGACTGAATTGCAAGATTGTGTCTTGGACATATAGGTAACTATATAGAATTCAATTTGGAAATAAAGGAATGTATGATCCTTGCTGAAAGGATATGCACAATTTTATCCCATGTATCAAGTTCATACATTTAAAGACCTTGTCCTATTGGCCACCCATACGGATGATATAATAGATCAAATTTGAAAACTGATGTCCATAAACACAAATTGGAAGAGAACAGAAATCCATTAGCCAGGCCTTTTTGTTGAAAAGGTACACTTGACATATTTCATGCTTATTAGACTTTTTTGTTGAAAAGCAACGTCCTATTTGTCTCATGTGACAGCACACAGAAGGGGTGGGAGTGGGAGGGCATGGTCTATCTCTATGCATTGGAGTCATCAGATCAACAGTCTAGATCATGAAGACAAGGAACCTCATGTTTACAAACTAAAGACCAGATGAGACCATTCATAATGTCCGCAAGGATCTTACAATCATCCTTGGAACTATTTCCTATCTAAGATACCCAGATACTTGTACAAGGCTACAAGCCCACCATAGCCATGTTGGACTGATTTGACACTTGTACTACCGATACTGCATTGATACTTCTAGGGTAAATGTTTAACATATCCCACTTGCCAAGTCCTATTTCATATATATAGTCCTTTTTAATTTTCTTCTCAACATTAAACTGTTGGGAAAGTCCCACATCCCACATCGCCCAAGTAATGGGTTGATAGCCTTCCACCTATCAGCTTAAGCTTTTGGGTTGGTACATGGTTTCTTACATGGTATTAGAGTGGGTTCCGATCTCGTCGTTCTTATGTAGCCCACGTGGTAGGCCCGTCCATGAAATCTATTGGGCTTGGACGTAAAGGGGAGTGTTGGGAAAGTCCCACATCCACATTGCCCAAGCAATGGGTCTGATAGGGCTTCATATACCTGTTTAGGCTTTCCACCTGCAGTATACAGCTGACCCCAAGCTAGATGAGACAAGGCTTTGGCGACGATGATGATCTACCAGAATCATTGCTATTGAGGCAATATTTTTCAACCTATTCAATCAAAACGTGTTGCATATGTTGTTATACATGATGCCTAGATACGGATACCGGGATTGGGGATACGACTCTCCGCTTTTAAAACTCTAGAACACAGATACAGCCACAACTGTCCTAATTTCTTCTTTAGATCACTTTTGAATGAATGAAATTATCAGTGTTTATGTTTCTTTCTATCCTAAAACATGAATGCCGATTGCCGCTAAAGGATAAGATCATACAACCCATGTAAAAATTGCAAATATGACAACTAAAACAAGGATTCTATCTCTTAATAAACAAACGTTTACACATGTTATCACATACTCTGCCAATGAAAGAAGAGATACAATATAAATCTATAGTAAGAAAGATGATTACAACTCAATTAAGAAGCATACATGTGTCGTGGATTCTAAAATAAACTAGTGTGAGGTATCCGATTTGGAATTTCCCAAGACACAGGATGCATGGATTCAACATAATATATAAATAAACTAAAATAAATACTGATTTTTAAACTTTAAATCAAGAATAATTTGAGAAAACACCCCGAAAAAAGCAAGCATGGATCTTACTCTAAAGACAGAGGTCAATATTTCCACATTTTAGTTAGATTTCTAAAGAAGAAAGTAAGTGATAATATTTTTTTTCTACTGCAAAACAATGTTTAAATCGGTAATAAAAGAATCCATGAGAAATCTAACAGTGTAAATAGGTACAATCCTCATTCCAAAGAAATCATGCATTATGCAATATAAAAAGTGAAGAATTTTATCATTTATCATTTCAAAACTAAAACTTAAAAGATGATTCAACAAATTTGGACAACATATTATCCATTCCACTTGAAAACGCAAATCATCATCATCATCATCATCAAAGTGATGACCCAACCATGTTGCAGTCATATACGTAAATTCCATTTCTCCATTCTCAAAATTCATGTTTGAGAAAACACAAACAGTTCAACAAAAATCTAATCCGTCTATTTCATTGACCAAGCTTTTGGAACTCAGAACCAGTTAAATTGGAAATATCCACGGTTCTGCACAGACCCAGAACATTTTGGGTGTTCAAGGTCCAGTTGCTCCTTTGTTCTTTTCTTCATCTTCTGGTTTGTAGGAAAGAATGGGATTTTTGCTTGGCCAAAATACACATTATACATATCCAAAAAATTTTAAAAAAAATTGCAAAAGTAAAAAGAAAAACAAAGAAAATGTTCAGGACATCCAAACCCCACTCACCAACCCCCGATAAAACACATAAGTACAAATACAGTAAGCCCAACTCTAATTACAACCAAGGGCCTTAATGCATAATGTCTCTATGGGACAACTCTTTTCATCCCCCTATATACGGTAAGCCCAACTCTAAAGCAGAAGCATCTGACATTCCATTGCCCTCACTACAGCTCAAATATCATATTTAAAAATTAGGTAAAGATCAGACTAAAAACAGTTTCACAGCTGTAGCAAATCATAAGTTTAATGAATGACAGTGGCAAATGAAATATGAGGCCCAAATAAGTAGGAGGCTTTCATCTTAGAGAAGAAAGAAGTTGCTGATTGGATCATGTAGTACAAAGCCTACTAAAGTACTTGGCCTCCTCATGGCTTTCTCAAGCAAAACATGGAAGTAACAAGCCAACCAAGCATGTAAGGAGAGAGTACTCTTTTAACCTATTCAAAATAAAATACCAATAGAAAGAATTTGAAAATGGCTCTCATCATCATCAAGGAATTCTGCCATGTAACAGGAATTGGCTTAGTTAAAAGCTTCGTGAAAGTTATAGAGTTGACTGTCCAAGACGATCCTCTACTTAAACCTGAGCTTGGGAACAAAGCAACAAAGTACCAACACATGGCTATCAGAATGGATATAATATGGAATGAACCTGTGGGTCTGTAACAGCATGATAAAAGGGAGATGCTGTATGGAAAACCCCTTCACACCCATCAATCGCAGCATCGAAAGATCCCTCTTCCAGTAGGTTAGCTTTGAAAAGATGAAGTCTTTCAGTGGCTCCATCCAAAGCTCGTAAGTGATCTGTCTTTTTTGGATCATCTGCAATGTCATTTAACCAAATTAGTGAAGGAGAAAAATCAAATCTGTTAAAGGGTAGCTGGTTGATGTTAGTATTTGGAGCTATGTGAACCAAGTACAGTAAAAGCCTATGCATAAGAAGTATAGCAGATCATCTAAATCCTATTATTCTCAGGATACGGCACAACTAGGATTTGTTACAACAATTTCCAAATAAGAATTCTAACCCCAGCCGGTATGATAACTACTATATATTTAGCCTGAAGCCATAAAAAGCAGCAAGATCACTATCCAAAATAGAGCACATTTGATCAAGATCCTAACTCCATTGTGTAACAGAAGCTACCTTACACCCAAACATGTAAAAGACGAGTATGCTAGATCTTCATAATCTCAAACATCTAAGGAAAAATAAGAGGCAAGATTTTGTTATTAGTATTACTTGCAACTCACATGTATAATCTAGCAGACGTATAATTCTCCACCAACATTTGCAATTTGGAATTGTGACTCAATCCTTACTACGGACAAGAAGCTCTAAAATATAATCTGAGTTCGCAACCTGAAAACATACACGTATTTTTAAATTCTCCAAGCTGTCCCCAGGTGGAATCCCCGAATCTTCCTCTTGGCTAGAGCATCCAAAAAATACTTATTTCATTTGAGGTATTTCTGACAGGAATTGAGCCTGTTGTGGATTCCTGACATCGGTATTGTTTCAGGTATTGTCCCCTGAGCATCCCAAATGCTCTGTTTGATTGTAGAATTGTAAATACAAACATTTATGAAAAGCCACTTTTATCCTCTAGAATTCTCAGAATTCCAGCGTCGTGAATGCTAGGTTGGCAATGAGCTTTGGGAATTCCAATTTTTTGAGGATAGCATTTAGAATTCTCCAAATGCTCCCACACAAGAATTCTCAGAATTCTTGCAAACGAGCAGGCCCTAAGGGGGTTGAAATTTGAGATTTTCAAAGGATAAACGTGACTTTTCAAGTGGTTGAAATTTAGAATTCTAAACATAAAATTTGGAAATGCTAAGGGACAACCATCACATCCTTGTTCATAAATTCCCAGCATCACAAATTCCTGTCAGGAATTCTCCTACAAAGAAACATGATAAAGGAGAAAAGTAATTCTCCCTTTTGAACTACTTTTTGCACAAAAGTGGGAGAAACGGTTTTCTCCTTCATGTGGGTGGGGTAAACAACTTTTCACAAGTTAAAATTAATGACTTTATTCTTAGAAATGACATCCTAACCAAATGATAATCCAAACATAGCAGAGAATCACTGTTAGAGAAAATTGGCATATCTCTCTAGATTTTGTCCTCATTACTGTGCCCAGTGAGTATTCCTACTTCTCATATTCTCTCTCTTATCCAAACGACCCTAAACAGCACAAAGAATCCTGTTATTAGAATCCAACCAAAAAAAAATCGATCAATGGGTTAACTTATCAAAACCCAAAACCCAAAACCCATTTTCTTCAACAATGAAAAAAATACCCATTATCACTACAAAGTCATCACCACCCATGTACCTTTCGATAACAAATGGGCATTATCCTTCCTTCCCTTTTCAACCCACTTACCATTCAATGAAAAACAACAATCAAAAGTTTAGAAAGCAAGTCATAGACATTCCAAAAGAACCCACAAAGAAAAAAAAAGAAAACAATATGAATGGATGGTGTGAGTGCCTAAAAATTATGGACTTAGTTAAGTAGGATTTGCTGTAAAGCTTTTGGGAAAAACAATAGCTCTTTAAACCTGAAAGGAAAAGAAGAAGGTCAGAGCCCCTGGCTGCAGTTAGCCGAAGGCACTCCAATGCCTAAGTTAGTGCAATCACTGAACAAAGGATGAGTGAGTGGAGAAGAAGGGAGAGCTATGTATGTATTCTGTTTGCATACCTTTGGTGGTTTTACCTCATGCATATATATAGGCGGTGGTCACCTTAGATCCCTCCTTAGCGGAAGTAGGTGGAGGTACTGTCCCATCGGACCATACCTCGTTTCCTCAGTGGAGGTAAGTAGAGGTCATGTCCCCTCGGACCATACCCTGACCTTCTGCATGATTGCTAATGTGATCGTCGGATATGGACAATCCCTTATCTATATTCGGCGCCCATCCTATCTGTTCATACGTTCTGCAACGTGGCCGTACTTTTATTAATGTTGATTGACATCTAGCACCCATCTCGGTCAACCGAGTTTATGGAGATACCGAAGTCAAGTACGACCTTATTGTCGACGCATCTTGGCACTGTTGCCGAATTGCACAGGGTAGGTACCATTACCGAGCTGTATAAGACTGAGACGAGATCAGCTGGTACTTTTACCGAAGCTAGCTCAAGTCCGGCATGAAGTGATACTACTACCAAGCTTCAGGAAACCGAGATGAAGATAAACCCAATTGGTACATTTATCGAAATCAAGGCTTATCTCGGCATTTGTGGAAATGCCCCCACCCAATTGCCCCCCAACTCTTGACCTCAAAGTTCTCCAAGTCTTTGAGGTCGGGAGCTAAGTACTAAAATGGGAGAGCTCTTCATCTCAATGCGGGCTATTGACGGTTATTGACACCTGATCCTTATCATGACGCCGCTTCATCTGCCAGAGGTAATTAATGAGATGTCGATGTCTCTTCACCTATCAGAGGTGATTAATTATCATGCCGCTGCTGCTTCGTCTGCCCGAGGTGATTAATTAGTACGCTGCTGTCGCTTCGTCCGCCCTAGATGATCAATGAGGTAATAAATGAGGCGTCTTGATCAATGCGAGAAGCGAACCGACGGTACCATGTGTCACTGTCTGATGGGCCTTCTAGGATCTTCGAAGAGGCGTGTGGAGTGCTCGAGGTGACGCCTCGCACGTGTGCCCTCGAAATTCGAAAGGGCGCCCTGTTTTCCTTATATATATAGGGGTACTGCCCTTCTCTCCCTTTTACTTTTGCATTCATTTAGAGAAAGAGGTTTTGTAGAGAGAGGAGAGGAGAGAAGTTGTCGCCGTCGATCTTCTCGGCATTTCTCCGCCGTTAGTCTTCGTGAGTTTCCTTTTTCCCTCATCTTTTCTTTCTCCGCAGTCTGGCCTTTGTTTTAGGGTTTCTGCCCTTCATCTTTAGGAAAATGGGGGCTTATAGGCACTGGGTGGACACCCCTGAAGCCATGGCTGGGTTCAGGGAGATGTATGGTATCCCAGACGATGTCCGGACTAAACTAGACAATCCTGAGGACCTTTTCGACGGCTACTCCTTCCGTAATGGCTGGATGCCCTTTCCTTTGGTTTCAATAGTCGAAGGTGGGGTTAGGTTCCCAGTTCACCCCCTTCTCAGAGCCTGCTTGGCGACATGGCATCTCAACCCTTGTCAACTGATGCCTAATGGCTACAAAATAATAATGGGTGTCGTAAAGCTTAATAGGATTTTGGGCATTAATCTCGGTAATGGTGACCTTTGTAGCTGCGCACGGCGTTCAGCCAAGTGTCGTTTTGCCGCCAACCAGCTAGGCGGCCTCACGCTTTCTCTAGTCAATCTCTGCACGACAGATAAAAAGAGCGATAGATCGGCAAAGCAAGAAAAAGTGAAATACGAAGACTTAGAGGAGGTCGGTATTTACTTGGAGGAATCCCGAAGCGAGGGGGATCCTATATTACCTCTCCGCCGCGGTCTCGTTCTCCCCGAACTCCTGGTTGCCGGAGACGAACAGACGATCATCCCCGGCATGTCTGCTCGAGTCCTCTAAGTCAGTGACAAACTGCTCCCGCCTCGACCTCCCCCGGAGGTAGTAGCAGTGACCGTCCCCTACGGATTTGCACACATCGTATGCATCCTCGATGTCATGGACACCGAGGTTAACGCCCAAAATCCTATTAAGCTCTACGACACCCATTAGTATTTTGTAGCCATTAGGTGTCGGTTGACAAGGGCTGAGATGCCATGTCGCCAAGCAGGCTCCGAGAAGGGGGTGAACTTGGAACCTAACCCCACCTTCGACTATTGAAACCAGAGGAAAGGGCATCCAGCCATTACGGAAGGAGTAGCCGTCGAAAAGGTCCTCAGGATTGTTTAGTTTAGTCCGGACATCGTCTGGAATACCATACATCTCCCTGAACCCAGCCATGGCTTCAGGGGTGTCCACCCAGTGCCTATAAGCCCCCATTTTCCTAAAGATGAAGGGCAGAAACTCTAAAACAAAGGCAAGAATACGGAGAAAGAAAGGATGAGGGAAAAATGAAACTCAAGAAGACTAACGGCGGGACGGACTCAAGAAATGCCGAGATGGTTAACGACGACGGAACTTCTCTCCTCTCCTCTCTCTGCAAAACCACTTTCTCTAAACGAATGCAAAAGTAAAAGGGAGAGAAGGGCAGTACCCCTATATATATAAGGAAAATAGGGCGCCATTTCGAAATTTCGAGGGCACACGTGCGAGGCATCACCTCGAGCACTCCACACGCCTCTTCAAAGATACTAGAAGGCCCATCAGGCAGTGACACGTGATACCGTCGGTTCGCTTCCCGCATTGATCAAGACGTCTCATTTATTACCTCATTAATTATCTAGGGCGGACGAAGCGACAGCAGCGTACTAATTGATCACCTCGGGCAAACGAAGCGACAGCGGCATGCTAATTAATCGCCTCTGATAGATGAAGAGACATCGACATCTCATTAATTACCTCGGGCACATGAAGCGGCATCATGATAAGGATCAGGCGTCAATAACCGTCAGCAACCCGCACCGAGATGAAGAGCTCTCCCATTTTAGTACTTAGCTCCCGACCTCAAAGACTTGGAGAACTCTAAGGTCAAGAGCTAGGGGGCAATTGTGTGGGGGCATCTCTACAAATGCCGAGATAAGCATTGATTTCGATAAATGTACCAATTAGGTTTATCTTCATCTCGGTTTCCTGAAGCTTGGTAGTAGTATCACTTCATGCCGGACTTGAGCTAGCTTCGGTAAAAGTACCAGCTGATCTCGTCTCAGTCTTATATAGCTCGGTAATGGTACTTACCCTGCGCAATTCGGCAACAGTGCCAAGATGCGTCGACAATAAGGTCGTACTTGACTTCGGTATCTCCATAAACTCGGTTGACCGAGATGGGTACTAGATGTCAATCAGCATTAATAAAAGTACGGCCACGTTGCAGAACGTATGAACAGATAGGATGGGCGCCGAATATAGATAAGGGATTGTCCATATCCGACGGACACATCAGCAATCATGCAAAAGGTCAGGTTATGGTCCGAGGGGACATGAGCTCCACTTACCTCCACTGAGGAAACGAGGTATGGTCCGATGGGACAGTACCTCCACCTACTTCCGCTAAGGAGGGATCTAAGGTGACCACCGCCTATATATATGCATGAAGTAAAACCACTTAAGGTATGCAAACAGAATACATACATAGCTCTCCCTTCTTCTCCATTTACTCATCCTTTGTTCAATAATAGCACTAACTTAGGCATCGGAGTGCCTTCGGCCGACTGCAGCCAGAGACTCTAAACCTTCTTTCTTCCTGCCCTTTCAGGTTTCAGAAGCTACTGTCTTTCCCAGAAACTTTACACCAAATCCTACTTAACTAACTCCATAATTTTTAGGCAATCCTACTTAACTAACTCCATAATTTTTAGGCACTTAAAGATGGGATAAAAACTGAATTGATGAAAGAATAAAAAAAGACAGAGAGAGTAAGAAAACAGAATCAATATAGCACGCATTCATCTTGTAAGGTATAATAAAGCAAAGAGATGTTACAAGGAGAGAAGAAATGATCAATTTGCTAAAGAAAGAAAGAGATACAAAACCCAAAACCCAAAACCCAAAACCCATTTTCTTCAACAACGAAAAAAATACCCATTATCACTACAAAGTCATCACCACCCATTTACCCTTTCCATAACGAGTGGCATTATCCTTCCTTCCCTCTTCAACCAACATACCATTCAATGAAAAACAACAATCAAAAGTTCAGTAAGCAAGTCAAAGACATTCCAAAAGAACCCACAAAGAAAAAAAAAAAAAAAAAAAAAAGAAAAGAAAACAATATGAATGGATGGGATAAAAACTGAATTGATGAAAGAAAAAAAAAAAAAAAAAGACAGACAGTAAGAAAACAGAATCAATATAGCATGCATTCATCTTGTCAGGTATAATAAAGCAAACAGATGTTACAAGGAGAGAAGAAATGATCAATTTGCTAAAGAAAGAAAGAGAGACAGTCAGACAAAACCCAAAACCTAAAACCCATTTTCTTCAACAATGAAAAAATACCCATTATCACTACAAAGTCATCACCACCCATTTACCCTTTCTATATAACAAATGGCATTATCCTTCCTACCCTTTTCAACCCACTTACCATTCAATGAAAAACAACAATCAAAAGTTCAGAAAGCAAGTCATAGACATTCCAAAAGAACCCACAAAGAACAAAGAGAAAACAATATGAATGGATGGGATAAAAACTGAATTGATAAAAGAAAAAAACAAGACAGAGAGAGTAAGAAAACAGAATCAATATAGCATGCATTCATCTTGTCAGGTATAATAAAGCAAAGACATGTTACAAGGAGAGAAGAAATGATCAATTTGCTAAAGAAAGAAAGAAAGAAAGAAAGAGAGACAAAAAGAAACAAGAGATTTGGGTTCTTACTGGGGTCCCGAACAGAAGCTCTGATGGTGTAGCCACGATTAAGGAGGAGCTTCACAAGCCATGAGGCGATGTAACCAGAAGCACCAGTCACACACACCAACTTTCCCTTCCCACTCATCTCTGCAACTCTCTCTAACCACCAAGAGAAAACTAATGCATATGATTCATTCCAGTGATGCTTCTTTTATAACAATCCTTCACAATCATCTGGTGGGCCGGTTTAAGAATTGGTCCAGTCTTATCGTCTTTGCTCACGTCATTCGTTTTTCCGTGTAACAAGTTTTGATTCGGTTGTTAGAGCACCTCCAACAAACATCGATGAAGTATGCAAGGAAATTTTAAAATTTTCTTTCGATTAAAATTAAAATAATGGTGAGGGCCCTTTTTTTTTTCTTTTAATTTTCTATCCGAGGGTTTTCAATCTTTTGGACAAAAATGACGCCATTGCACACGTCATTCGTTTTTCCGTGTAACAAGTGTATTCGGTTGTTAGAGCATCTCCAATAGACATCGATGAAGTATGCAAGGAAATTTTAAAATTTTCTTTTGATTAAAATAATGGTGAGGGCCCTTTTTTTTTTTTTTTTTTTTAATTTTCTATCCGAGGGTTTTCAATCCTTTGGGCAAAAATGAAAGCATGGTATCAACCTTTGATTCCGAAAACTCTAGGCCAGAAGAGGGAATAACCATGGTCCTGACCATTCGGACAACCCCTTGATGTTGAAGAGAGATAACTTACATTTTAATTTTTGAGTGCAAATTTTTTTTTTTAAATAAAATAATGATCATGAGCCTACTTCATTTCACATTTCTTTTGAAGTTGTCAAGTTACATATGTCAAATTGATAGAAGTTCAAAATGAAATTTTTATTAGAAAGAGAGGATATGGTTTTAGCATATTGGGTTTTATTATTTTAAGGGAATTTTATGAAATGATTAAACTTAAACTTTTATTCATTGATTCACGAAGAACAGAAAAACAGGTGGATTGTTTTTTTTTTTTTTTTTTTTGTTTTTGTTTTTGTTTTTGTTTTTGTTTTTGGTAATGAAAGTGTCATGGATGACTATATCTTCAGCCACCTACAATTTATCTTCTCTCTTTCCTCTCCTGCTGCTCATCTTTTATCTTTTGGTAGATCTAAGGTCAAAGTTTGCATCGTATCATCATATCATCAAATATCTAGCTTCCTTTGAATTTGACAATGCTTTTAATTGCCCAGAATCGTTTTCCTCATCGACCACCTATGGGAAAGTTATTGGTTGCTTTTTAAGATGACTCCAACATCTTCAACAAAGTGTGTGGCTCAAGTGCTTCTCTCTTTTTATTGGAATTCAGATAATTTTATTTGGGTAATTTCTAAATTTTCAGACACCCTAGAATTCCTAAATCCTCATTGTACTTAATCAGCTAGAAATCGCATCAAAAGTTAATTGAGTTGGAATTCCAGAAACTTAAAAGGCCATTTGAGACGTTTTAGGTTGAAATTTTGGTGGAGAGAGTTTCTAAATGGGTGCTACAATTGGCACACAAAATTTTTCTTTTCAAACACAAGGAATTTATTTATTTATTTATTATATTTTTACCCTTTCATGAAATGACCAAAATATCCATTATTCCATAAAAACTCAAAACTCATTCTCTTTTCACACACAACCTCATCCTTTTCTTCTCTCACCCATCTCACTCTCAACTTCTCACTCTCCACTTCCTCCATCTACCTTGGGCAACTCATATTCACTCACATTCTTCCATTTTCTTCTCCTAGGCAACTCATCTTCACTCACATGCCTCTATTTTTTAATTTTTTTTGTCGCTTGGAATGAGTTTGCTGGTTCCTGAAATGTATGGTCTTTCAGGGCCGAACAGATGGCATATGTTCGGACTTATAGTTCCGAACATATGTCATCTGTTCGGACCTTTAAGACCGAACAGTGATATTTGACCTGAATGTCCGAATACTATTCTTTTGTTCAGACACTCAGGTCCGAACACATGCAATATGTTCGGTCACTCAGAGACTGAATAGAGTCGCGATTTCTGGGTTAAAAACCCTTGCGATGATGGATAAAATGCAACCCAAATGCTTGAAAAAACACTAACATTATTTATAAAAATTTACATTGAATGAGAATCTATCCCCATAACAAGTTTTCATGGAAAAAAAAAGGTAATATAAGATGGGAAAAATGGTAAAGAAGAGATAGGGAAGAAAAATCTGATTTGTGTGTAGGAAGAAAAGGGGAAATGAAGGGAAAGGTAGTTTAGGAAATTTTGGTGTGTGCGAAAAGAACTAATGCAATTTTTAAATTATAGAAATGTGTGTAGAGAGAATTTGTGTTTGAAAAGAAAAATTTTGTGTGCCAATAGCAGCACTCTTTCTAAATGCACACGGCATTTTTCTTTCCACGCTTATCATTTTAAAAAAGATTATTACTTACGGTTCGTTTGGGAAGATGAAGGGGAGGGGAGGGAAAATTTGAGGGGGAAGGAAAATGAAGGGGATGGGAGGGGAGGGAAAATTAATTTTACCTCCTCTTGTTTGGGAAGTCAAAAAGTAAGGGGAAGAAAAGTGGAAAAGTAGGGTTTTGTTTGTAAGTGAGATAAAGAGAAAATTACCCTTTTGCCCTTACTTTTATAAAAACTTTAAAATTCTCTTTTATATATAAAGGGCAATGTGGTAATTTTACCACTTTTCCCCCCTCCTCTCCCCATTTTCCCCCCATTTTTGGGGGGGGAAACTTTTGTACACCTTCCCCACCCCCCCTTCCCAAACAGAGGGTTAGTCTCTCTCCCTCTCTCTCTCGTTGGGAGGAAAAGGGAGTGTTGAAGGAAAAAATAGTGTGCATTTAGCAGCTCTCGATGAAGAAACACGGCCTTTAAATGTTTTGGGTAGAAGCTATCACACCATGTCATCAATTCCCCGACACACAGAGGGCATGTTTATTTATTGAAATATAAAGAGTTGTTGTTTGGGAAATTCTTAAATTCCCAGACATAATAGTTTTCCTGAATGTTCATTTGTACTTTAACATTTAGGAATTCCACCAAAAAAGTAAAGGAGTTGAGATTTCAAGATTTTACCAAGAGATTTCAAGACTATAACACTTAATTGTTATAGCGCCATCACTTTGCTGATCTAGTCGAGAAATAATTTATAGTAGTAGCTCTTGAGCGTCATTGTAGTGGATTGGAGCCAAGTTCAATTTGGAGAGAACGCATTGCCAAATCTCTTGAGAATAGAGGCAATTTGTTTGCTTCTCCATGTTCTGTTTTCCTTCTCTTTCTAGTTTGTTCAGAAGAAAAGCAGCAGAGGAAGAAATCAAGGAAAGAAACAAGAGGGGAGGAGAAGTTGAAGATACATTCATTTAAAAGAAGAGATATAATAGAGATGGGTAATTAAGTACGTAGAGATGAAAGACACAAGCTCACACAGGTGTGAGAATTATGGCTCACGTTCATTCTCATTGTTCTCAGACTGCTCAAATGAAAATAATGCCCGATTGGAGATAGTAATAATGGTTTGATTTTGCCTTAATGGCTTTTAATTCCGCGAGAGAGAGGAATCCTGCCTTCCCTATGGATAACACAATATTTCATTAATCGTGTGCAGGAGACACAAGAGAAAAAAACCCACTAAAGAAGCAAACAAAAGAATCCTGCATTTCTCCTGCTTTGGTAAGAAATCAAAGTTTTCTTTCAAAATCAGTTGATCCTTTTTTTTCTGTGAGAAAATTGTACGGGCCAAATAATAAAATGGTGAGTTGTATGGATAATTAGGATAGTTTTCTTCTCCGCCATAGTATCTAATCATAGCCTAAAGAGAAGCAATTATATTTTGTCCCATCATGAAATAGATTATGTGAAATCTGGAGAAATGTGAAATTAGTTCAATTAGAGCCATGCACATGGTTTTTTTGTGTGGTCCAACTGTTTTTATGGCCACCCATGCACTTATAATCAAGTTATAGTTCGTACCATTCTCTCACTTGAATTATCAAGCTCCCATTTTAACACTCATTTGTTACTTGCCATTTGAATTGAGGTCATTTAAAAAATTATTAAACTTGAGGGCCATAAATCAAGGGCAAATAATCTTACGGGTTTAATATTTGTCACCCCCATGGTCTTAATAAGACTTTCCCCGCTTTCCCATAATCTTGTGGCATTAAGTGCGCCTGGGTGAGACAATTCTACTAAAATAAACTCATAAGCTTTGTATTTTACTTGATGTTAGATTAAAAGTTGTGCAATATATATGCCATGTGAGCAGGTTAGATCGAGTAAAGGTGTGTTCACTCATAGAAAAACATATATCGCTTGGGATTAATTTGCATAAAGTCTGAATTATTTTTACCCTTTTTTCGTTGGATATCAAAGTATTAAAGTCCAAAAAATAACCCCATGGGCCCATCGTTGATGTACCTTAGTTCATTGGAAGGTTTTCATCTTCACTCTTCTCTGGGTCCCACGTTTAGATTTTGACAATGGCCTTCGATCGAGAGGGCACCCCTACAGTCATGGACTGAGTCAAGATTCTCGTCTAAAAGACTAAATAACTCATTCTTAGGTTTGAACAAAAACAGAAAAGAGAAACAACTACTTTTTAAGTTGACCCAGTCAAGTGAGTTGAGACAGTAGAATTAAACTAGTGTGGGCGAGTCTCAATACTCATTAGAGTTTCTCGTTCATATTATTTTTTAGAATTTACAAGGGATTTTTAAAAATGTTTTTCAACTTTTTTAAGTTTTGGATGGGGACTTCGACCCCAAATCCTTGTACTTGGGTCTGCCCCTCGACATAATCATGTAAGATAAAACTATTTTAAAGTATTTTGCACTGATTCTTGGATTTAACTTACGGGAGATGCTCCTATGAGAGATGTTCTCACTTTACTAATAGAGTTAAGGTGAGGGCCCTCACATCCATATTCAATCCCAACAACTTAAATGTGAGGGCCCCCACCAACTTAAATGTGAGGGGCCCCACCTTATCTCCCATGTAAGGTGAGAGTTGCTCTTATCGGAGCACCTCCCTTAACTTAAAATCTTAAATATTCAATTTCACTTGGGACAAGGGTGTTTTCTTCATCCTCTTTAGGAGAAAATACTATATCCCCTACCTTTGGCTAAAGTGGGTCATATGGTTACTTTTCTCCTTGGAAGAGACCCAAACATGATAAAATGTATTCATGGAGAAAAAGATTTATCCTTCATTCTTTTATCTACATCCAAATTGGCAAGTATTGTAATTGTATATAAAATAAGAATATGAAGTATTAAAAGCAGTGAGATTGGGGTTCCACTATAAATATGAGTTTCAGCCACTGTAACAAATATCAGCTACATTTTAAAAACATTAAATTGGAAGTGTATTATTTCTATAATAATATCATGATTTTTCCAAAGGTCACCATAACATTAAATTGCAAGAAAAATGATAGCAAATGAAATACAAATAGAAAAAACCAGATTGTTTTGTACCTATTATTTTTAATATTCTAGAGTTAATTTATTTTCATCGATATTTTTAATAATATCTCAAAAAAAACAATATTTGAAAATATCTCAACATTTTTACAAACAATAATCTCTCAAAAGGGTATTTGTGAGAATGAATTCTCAGCCTCAGCAAATGGAGATTTGAAATGATAGAGAACATTAGGCCCCACAACTCATTTAAATAGTCCCAAGCAAGGCGTGTTTCTTTGTTTTTGTTTTTTTTTGGTAAGTAAGGCAATATAATGTCTAGATTTGTTGACTTTGACCCAAAGGTGAGGAGGTTCTTAATTCATTGACTATCCGACCTTGAACGAACATTTCCAAGTTTTATTGAATAGAGAGACTCTGGTCTAGAATCATCAGCCGTTTCCTCTCATGGACCTTCTTTCTAGTCTCCTTCCTGATGATTATTTTAATCTTGCAGATTATTCTAATCTTCTTAGAAGGCACATTTGAGAATTTGTTTACGTTTTCTACCATTTGCTTAGTGGTTACAACTAGCTAATGCTTGTAAATATTGCCCATGACCAACACTAATTTATGGGTGATTCTGAACACACCACCGGTTTTTCTGAGCACACCCACCATATAAAAAAATAAATAAATAAATTACAAATGACGAAAATACCCACAAATTCCATGCATATCTCATATGCACGAGTATGAAATGATCATATGCACGATTTTCTCCAACCATGCACCTCTTCTGTGCATGGCTCTGAAACTCCATGCATCCTTTTCTGTGCACGGGTAGAGCAAGTTCATCAATCATTATAAGAAGATGCTTTGTTCCGGTGATTTGGTGTTGTTTATTAAGCACGGGAGTGGAGAGCTCTTTGTGGGGAAGATGGGAGAGGGAGAGGAAGAGAGAGGGAGATGAGAGGAGAGGCCACCTGCGACGACAGGCGGCGGGTGAGAGGCAAAGAGCGGGAGAGAAAGAGGGGGACAGAGAGAGGGAGAAGCAGAGGTCAGAGGGATTTTCGGCAGGGGCCGGCGACGGGTGAGAGGGAGAGGGGAAGAGAGGAAGAGAGAAAGGGGCGAGGGGGGAGAGGGACGAGGGCTACCGGCGGCAAGTGAGAGAGATAGAGAGAGGGAGAGGGATCGGTAGCGGCGGGGTTGGGCGGAAGTGGCCGAAGCCAGGGAAGGAGAGAGGGTGAGGAGAGGAGAGAAGATGAGGGTATTTTGGGTATTTTTAGAAATGTAGATGGGCTCAACAAAAGAAGTGGGTGCAAATAGAATTTTTCCTAATTTATGGGTTTAGTCTGGTACTTAAATGCAGTGGGACTCCACTCTCACCACTTGTCTATTCTATTTTCTTGATTTATGTACAATCAAAATGATTTAATTGAAAAAAAAATTGAATATTTATTTTTTTAATTTTAATATTTTTAAAGAATTTATTCTTTAAAGACTCATCAGAATAAATTGAAATCTTCAAAATGTCTCTCATAAGAGACATCCTTAAAAGAAAGCTTTTGCCATCTTTTCTTCTCTACCAAAAAAATGCAAAATGTTTTTTGACCAGGCTGGTTCAAGGTTCAACAAAGAGGTTGCAGCAGGTATTTCATAATTTTTAGGGGACTTCGTGGCTCGGGTCAGGCCAGGTTGAAGCCTATTCAGGCCTGGACGTTAAAAAGATAGCTCAATCTAGCCCAGGCCCAACATGGTCCAAAAGAACTTCAAAAACATAGGCTTAATCCAGCCCAAGCCCAACATGGACCAAAAGTGCCTACTCGGGCCCGGCACGTCTGAAACTATTTAATCCAAGCCCGTGCATTTAGTCAATTGAACTTGACTGGGCCAGGCTTTCTGTCATTTGTTCGAACTTTCTATCACATGTTCAGGCTTTCTACAACTTATTCTGCATATCAGTCACTAAACTTGAAGCACTAATGTTGGGGCCAGGCTTCAAGCTTTCAATCAGTTAATCCAAGCCCAGGCCAAACATTAAATGGGACCAAATCTTGATCCAGGCCTGGCCCAAAAACAAAGCCTACGGTCCAACGCAGGCTGTGTCTGTATTGGATCCGGGCTGGTCCAGCCCATGAGCACCCCTAAATTAATGTAATAATGGTGATACGACCAATACACATCACATATTGGTATGAATGTCTTTAAATCTCAAAAGAACAAAAAATCCAAAAGATCCTCAACACTGAAAAATGTTACATCTTACAGTTCTCTTCGCATTTGGGGCAGAATGGCTGATATATGTGAAGCATGCAGTGATGCAGCAGTGCAGGCCTTTGATCAATTTGTAAAAAGATACTAATTTTAAACATAAACAAACACAAAGGCCCGTGCGATGCACAGCTTAATATTTAATTCAATCCAACTGAATATATATATATATATATATATATATATATATAAATACAACCATTTCACTCTATCGTCTCTCTCTAACCCTGTATTCATACTTTTCTCTTTTGGGGTTCCTCCCTTTTTGATATTTTTTGGGTTTTCAAACTTGGGTTTCTCCTCTCTCCCTTTACCCCTCCTCTATCCCTTTACCCCTTTGATTTTCTTACCCATTTTTCCCGACCTTGTTCTCGGCTTTTCTCTTTCTCTTTCTGGGTATCTCCCTCTCGGACATTTTTCTTCATTTTGAAACTTGGGTGTCTCTTCTCCTCTTCACTGTGCACCCCTTTGATTGTCTTCATCATCCCTTTGATTGTGAGAACCACGCATGCAGACTCCCTTCCAAATTCCATCTCTCCCTTTCTCCTCTCTCTTGCCAAATCCAATATTCCCTCTTTAAGCTTTAAAGAAAAGGAAGAGAAAGGGCATTTGAAAAGGGGAAAGGGTGTATCCTCTAAAAGTACCGTTTCAAAGAGAAGAAGAGGAAGAGGTGTGTAACAGCCGTTTCATAGAGAGGAAGAGGAAGAGGAAGAGGCTTAGACATGGATGAAGATGCTGACACGGCTTAATAAGGGTGAGAATAAGCCCTTTTTTTGTGAACCGCTCACCAACCATTTTCTAGCTTTCAAGAGAGAATTTTCCCTCTTTGGAAAGCTTCTGGGGAAGGCCACTGTTTGGCAATAGTTAGCAACTCCAACACATTACCTGATATACATGTCAAGCAAGAGTTGCAGATCCAAATTGAGGTCCCCACTGCCAGAAGGACCACATCCTAAAGTCAAAAAAGTCATTTATGGTCTTCCCATCAAATGGATGGCCATTAATTGGACACTTGAGGAGAGAATTGACAATAATCTGAACCCACAGGTAGTATCAAAGTTCCTGACAGATTCAAAGAGTGCCTCATGATTTGAATTGTCTGGATGGATCAACACACTTGCATGCCACTGTCATGTGAAGAGCTGCTGCAACTAAGATTTTGGGCAACCCAATCAACAAGAGGTTACAAAACGAGCTTAAGAACATGGTTTTAAAATCCCGCCAAAACTTTGTCTTATAGCCTGAAATGTAAAGATTTTGGCCCCACTTACAAGTAGACTCCAGTAAGAGGAAGTTATTAAACTATGGTGTGGATCTTTCAAAATTCACCCCAACTTCCACATGTCAACATGTATCAGGTGGAAACAAACACTTTGACTTGAGTAAGAGCTTCCCAAAGTGCAGCAGACCAGGTTTATTCATGTCAACAAGCATCTTTTATAAATGACAACAGAGAAAAGAATACAGCTTATAGTTGGAAGAAAGACAGAGCCATTGCATCATTTATCTAACAGTGCGTCGGGACTATCAAGCGAAGTATCTCTCCTGAGTATTTGAAAACTTCTTCAAGAAATGGTCTTTCTTCTGTTCACCAGCTCTGAATAAAATCACCTTTCGATAGTTTACAAATAGAGTTACAAAAATAACTGATTTTTTTTTCCTAATATAACAACTAATGAACACTAGCATGGGGAAGTAATGATAAGCAAATAGAAGATTAATATTACTTCAGCAACTCTGTTGAGCGTCTCTCTCACATTCTGCAAAATTTGGGAAAGGTTTCCATCCCATTTGTAGAACTCCAATTACTTCAAGTGTGGAGTCTCCTCAGCCACCTACAAAGAGAGGATAGAAGAAAAAAAGAAAAAAAATAATCATAATTCCCCAACACCTTTAAAAAAATTTGGGGAAATAGACTCTCATCTTCCATGGTGTCTTTTTTTATGTTGCCGTTCAAATTATGATTTTAATGCACTTTTTATTCCCTAGAAATCTAGATGATAAATAAAGCTTGCATGATAATTAAAGATGAAAATTTATTATGAAAACGCACTTCATCATCCCCATTCTCGTCCAATGAAGAGAGATCTTAATGATCTAGACAACGTGAATCATGGACTACCACCACCATTAGTCATGATACAAAAATCACACCCAACTGCATTGCAGCACCATAACCATCGCATTAATTGCATCCTTTTCGATCAATTGCATTCTTTTCGACCAATTCAAGTGTGAGCAAAGCAGCCAGACAAATGTGAACCTACTTGGCACTCCAAAAGCAATACTAACCCATGACTAGAAAGGCTCTGGATGTCTTATCCTCTATGATGCACAGATACTTCAAAAAGGGCCTTGCCATGTCCATGTTGTGTCCCTGCCCTATCCATGCAGCATCCATACATCATAACTTATCCTTACTATAGAACATACATGTCTCAGCAGACTGGCAAACTAGGACAGACCAGAATTCAATGCAATGATAGAACTGACTCTGAAAGACCTTATTCAAACAATAAAATCAATTCATTAACATCAATAGTATATACCCAATCTAATACAAACTGTAACAAGATAAACAATGAAGCAATTTCTACTTCAAAATCAGATTCTGTCCCTATCACCATTATAATATATTAAGCTAGAAGGTTTTCGGATCGATTTTGACCCACAGTTAGAATTTTGACCCGCGGTTATGTAACTAGTCATGCAACTACCCACTCATTTTTCCATCAAACCACTCATGTTTTAGTTGTTCCTATGTAACTATATCCTTTTTGCTCCAATTTCTTTATTTCTATTTTATCTAACTTGTCCTATGGAAAGAGGTAATTTTTTTTAATATGTGATTATTTATTTTGCAATGCAGGGAGATACCGTGCTAAGCACGGGTTATTGGGCTAGTTTCCATATTTACACCTGTACTGTCCAAACCACTGCAGACCCAGATTCAGATTAAAAAAAAATAAAAAATAAAGAACATACACAATTAAAACAAACGAAAAATCCAATTAATACAATAAAGGCTTTCTTTTATTTATTTATTTACTGCATTTGATTCAAAGAGGAGCTGCATTTTTCTTTTGAAATTTCTGAGTCTTCTTTCATGGCACTGGCTAGGAAAATACCAATTCAATGAAATGGAATATTTTTGGATGAGTGATGATAATTGCTGCATTAGTAGTTGTGTGAAGCTACACACACACACACACAGAGAGAGAGAGAGAGAGAGAGAGAGAGAGTTTCCATATAGCCTGTCAGGGCCTTTCTCTTCCTCTTCTCCATCTTCCTTTCTCCTCTGCATAATCACATAAAACCAAAATAATAATAATAATAATAATAATAATAATAATAATAATAATAATAATGACACCAGTGCCATATAATCAGAGAAATCCATATAATCTGAGAGAGAGAGAGGGAGAGAGGGAGAGAGAGAATTTCCATATAATTAGAGAAACTAAAAATAATTATGTATACCAGATGCAAGGGGCTGTCTAATTCCTCTTCCTTTGTTCCTCTTTATCTTGCAGTTCTACTTCCCTCCTTTCTCTTCCCCTTCTTCTTCCTTTCTCTTTCCCTTTCACTGTTTCCCAATTTTTTTTCCTCGTGCACAGTATGTCTGACAAGAAAAGGGAGGCGTTTTTGAAAGAATAAGGCAGTTAGCCTATATATAATAATAATAATAATAAATATATCTGTGTCTCTGTGTGTGTGTGTGTGTGTGTGTGTGTGTGTGTGAGAGAGAGAGAGAGAGAGAGAGAGAGAGAGAGAGAGAGAGAGAGAGAGAGAGACCAATGGTGGATTAATGGGTTTTGATGGAGAAATGAACAGGGGAAGGTAGCATACCTTCGAACATGTTCCCAACATCCATCAATGACATCAATTTATCAGCTCCAAAAGTAACCATCTGCAACTTGTATATATAAAAGGTTGAAATTGATAAACAACCACTAGCAGCATGCTTCCAAAATCCATGAAATTTTAATGAGAAGAATGGCTACCATTGTTCCCCTTTCATTGATGGAAGTCGACATTTCCGAAGTGTCCCCTATATCACATGTATCATTGCTATCCACTAATCTCTTTGGAGAGTCATTCTTATTTTTGAAATTCGATTGTGCATCTGAAATATAAGAATGCAATTGCCAACAATTTCATCTATCCATATTGTCAAAGTACTTCAACGTATAAATATCTCAAACTAGAAGTCTAATTACAACAGAATAAAAAAAAAAAAAAACTAAAAAGTGAAGTACCTTTCTAATAATGTGGGACAATTATGCTTGTCATGTGTAACGCCATACTTGTTACATCCACAGCAAAAGCGGGGACAAATTTAGTTCTTTTTCTGTGGAGGGTTTGTGTCTCTACCCACACCCCTTTGTAATAAATAACATGTGGTTACTGATGATATTGCACACCATTACATGCCATCTTTCCTTTTTTTCTTATGGTCCTTTGCTATTGTTCCTTCATTAAAATTCATCTCTCGAACTTTCTGTTGAATTTCTGCAAATATATCTTTGACATATTGGTATGTCTGTTTAGACAGCGAAGCCTCATCAATGATAGAGGTGACAGAAAATGACAGATCGCTATGTCTTGCAACCAATGAGTCATCACATATAGCTCCCATTTTAACACCACTGCCATCTTCTCTGGCATGCCTAGTCCATCTCTTCAAAATATAATGTTGAGGCAAGTAGGCAATTCCCTCTTGCTTCAACACACATATAACATGCCTGCACGGAATTCCTTCAGACTCAAACATTTGACATGTACAGGATGCACGTATGACTTCCTTCTTAAAGATGACGAGTCGCTGAATTTCATTTCCATCTCCCAAAGATGAAACAAGATAATTACTCTCCTCTGCATTATCTTTCACAAGCTGTGTCTGATATGATATGGTCAACATTAACTCCTCCTGGAACTTGAAGAACATTTCTCGTGTATATATTTCTGCCATTTGTTTCTCCATTGGCAGAGAAGTCTTCAATTTCAACTTGCCATTTACAGTGTCATGATCCGCCTTCAGCTCATGGAACTTTTGCCGTGCGACGCCTCTCTCAAACCGCAATATAAAATCATACAAAGAGTTCTTCTGTGATATATACTGTTTCACAAACACATTGATGCTTTCACATCTTTGAGTGGTAGACATGCCTCCAAAGAACATGTGTTTTAAATATATCGGGACCCACTGCCCACGAAGATTATACAAATCTGTTAACCAATTATTATCTGCAATATCAAACTCTTTTAATATCTTATTCCATGTCAATTCAAAATGTCCTGCTGTCTCTGACTTGAAAATACAATGATTAAATCTTTCCAAAAGGCCTTCCTTGTGAATCGCAATTCCCCCCAACTTTACATGCAATTTATCTAAAATGCGCCATGGGCAGAAACTATGGCATGTGGTGGTCGGCATAACAAACTGAATTGCTTCTGTCATGGCCGAACCTTGATCTGTTATAATCGCCTTTGGAGGACCTCCTGGCATAGCTTCAAGCCATTTGTTAAAAAGCCACATAAATGAGTCAAAAGTTTCATTTGGTAGTAAACCACAACCAAATAGTATTGGTTGACCATGGTGATTCAAACCTGTGAATGCAGCAAAGATTAATTGGTAGCAATTTGTCTCGTATGCGATTTCAAATGAAACAAGATCCCCAAATTGACAATATGACCTACGAAATGTAGGGTCAGCCCAAAACACGTGTGTTATTCTGTCATCTCCATCTTTCTCTATGTTGAAAATGAAGGCTGGGTTCATTTCTTTTAGATCTTTAAAATGATCATGTAACATCTGAGCATCTTGGCCCTTTGTTTCTTCACTTCCATCTCTACAATAATTCCCAACATCTTTCTCAGCATGTTCGATGTTTTCACACTTCACATCTGCTTGCACATCAAAGACTCCTGTTTGATTCGTTCGCTGCACATTACTAGAATCATCTCTCTCCACTACTTTTTCCTTGGCATTAGACACTGTACGATGCGACCGCAACAAATGAGTCTTATAAGGAGCAGTGAGCGTATGAGAATGCTCTGCAACAAACTTGGACACGACCCATTCGCTCGGCTTAATTCTTTTAACCTGCAACCGAGCACCGCAATCTTCTCGTGTTTCCGAACGCCGTCTCTGCACTACACCATTAATACTCTGTATCTTCACATCTGTGTGACCTTGTTTAGAACACACAAACTGTTTCCAAATCGTCTCACCATTCCTAATTTTATTTGAGCTTTTTCTTACACTGAAGCCCCCATCTTTGGCATAAGAATTATAGAAGTTGAAACCCTGGTCAAGGTCAGCAAAAACCATCCCTAGTTTTGGTGTCTTTGGCTCATCTACTTCTGGAACAAATGATTTTACAGTTGAAGATGAAGTGGCATCCATGTTCTCAATCCTTGGACAATAAACTTCACTGCTTTGATGAAGATGATGATCATCATCACCACCATAATAAAAATAAAAGAAACAATTCAAGTTCAATATATGTGAAATGAGGACATAATTACATAAATTAGGTAAGAATCAATAGCAATGGAGACATAACTGGAGAATCTAATTGAAATAGCAAACACATTTCAGATATGGCCATTGTTTTATAAAAGTCCCCAAACTGAACTGATTATAAGAAATATTGTTAGTCAGGATGTAGAGGAACTTCATAGAAATGAAGTGCATTTGGGGGATTTTTACAAGATCAAGATGGCCATAGATGGAGTGTTAATGGAGAGGGATTAGGGTTAGGGCTCCATCAAAGTCTAGGGTTAGGTACCTGAGAGAGAGAGGGGAGGGGAGGGGAGGGGGCTCTTGCTTGTCGTATCTTCTTCTCTTTCTTCCTTTCTTCTTGTACTCTTTCCTTCTTCAGTCTCTCAGATTTTGAAATGAAGGAACGAAAAACGAATATTGCGCACTTCACATGCGCGATGCGAACCATATGACAATACGTCCGCACTACGCAGGCGTCTCTGTAAACGCACGAACGAGACGTCCGGAAAGAGCGTCTACATTTTGTGGTTTTTTGGGCGAGCCGTGGGTTGGGGCTGGTGTGCTACGTTGCATAATTATAATAATATATTAAGTTAGAAAGGTTTTCGATTCAATTTTCACCGTGGGTTGTGATTTTGACCGATGGTTATGTAAAAATTTACGTAATTATTTACTCATTTTTCTATCAAACCACTCATATTTCAGTTGTTCTGATATAATTATACACTTTTTGCTCTAATTTCTGTATTTTTATTTTATCCAACTTATCTTATGTAAAGAAGTAATTTTTTTTTAATATGTGATTATTTATTGAGATACCGTGCTGAGCACGGGTTATTGGGCTAGGAATCGATCCCAAGATTTCAGTTTTCATCAGCAACAATCACTTTATCCTAAAATATTATTGCTCTTCCTCCTTTCAAATCTCTCCATTTTATTTTAAATATATTTTATTTACCACCCATCTTTTTCTATTTTTAATGCAAATATATAAAACTACTAATATATGTTGTGTGGTCAAACTTTTCTGAAATAATGTTATAGTCTTTACAAGCGAATCAGCGGTCATGTTTTTTAAATATGAAAAAATGTTTGATGGCTACTCCTAGTTCTACTTTTATAACAAATTAAATATTCATCTCTTTTTTTTAAAACAAATTTTTACTATTACAAGTTCAAACGCTAATAAAAATTCAAGATAGTGCCATATAACTCGTTCTTTTTTCCAAATTCTTATCCTACATGAGCTCTCTCATATTCTCTGTTATTCATTACTGCATATCCATTTAAGCTCCTTTTAGGAAAAGCTTTTCATTATTGGGGATTTCTCGTAGAATACCATCCATCGCCTCTCAAAATTTTAGCTCCCGACACTTTCATCTAATCCTTATTTGGGGAACATATGCACTAATAATATAAACAATGAAATCTCCTACAGATTTCATTAAGTATTTTTTTTTTTTTTTCACTTTAAACAACTGAAAAACCAAAGTTCCCTTACTTTATTAAATCCAGGACCACTTCACATATGTTGTATGTAAATTGACATGTCATAGTGATTATGATGACCCATCTTTAAATAGAGTCCGTAGAGCACATACTTGTCAAAGAAGTTGGATTAACTAATATTTAGGGGCACATGCAAACCCTCCTATCCACATACATCGGGTAAAACTATGGAAGGTGACTAATGAAGGTAGGTGTCGAACACAAGACCTCTCCGCTTCGTGAGATGCAGAATCCTTGGCCAACTGAGCTAATCTTATTTGGACTATTGTGGAGTTATGGATTTGAAATAAGCACATTTTAGTCTTTTAATCACTTAAAACAATAAAAGGGTGTTTTTTTAAGAAACCATATCTTAATTAAGAGCTTATAATCAAAAGTCAGTGTGTTCTGTATAATCAAAAAAATAAGATCAATTTTAGACAAATCCCTTTTTATCCAGAGACAAAATAAATTAAGTACAAAAGGGTGGCAAGAATGGTTCGTCCCACATTGGCAAGCAAGATTTATATAGTGTTCTAGTTCATCATCACATTATAAGTTCATCATTAAACTCAAATTATGATCTTCCCTAAGGTGTTTTAAAATGCCTACTGCCATTCTAACATGAATCATAATGCAAACTAGCTTCCCTAAACACATCCAAGAATGAAGGATGGTTATGGTTGTTGAGTCTAGATCCTCTGTCCCACTCACAGCTGCATGTGAGTGAAAGGGGTGGAACTCTACAGCGGGGCCGCCAATTGGAATCCGAACTGCTTAAAACAATGCTAAGATGTGCCCATATTCTGGCATTGTAAGCTTGAGCATATGACTAATAATGTGATTAGCGCATTATGACTTTTGCATTGTAAGCTTTAGCATATGCATTATGACTAATAAATATTATATTGTGTTAATCACACTATTGATCATATGTTAAATTTTACATAGAGAACAACTCCTATGGAATAAAGTTTCAGAACATCCCCGCTGTAGAGGAAGGCTGTTATTTTGGGGCGATTCAGATATCAATAGGTGGGCCCCATTATAGAATTCCACACTACCTATTCTATAAGACCTGAAGGTATGTTTATCACCATCAAAGCATCACCTCTTTTCCGCTACAGGAAATATGTTTATCCATTCCAATCTATCCAGAGCCAAATACATAGATAGTTTCCGTCTTTATCACTTCCATCCATGTCTCTTTGGCTTACTACTTTTTTTCTCTTTTTTTTCTATTTATTCATTTTTTTTTGTGAGCCATCAACCATATAGAAAAGCGTTCGCTTAACAAGTGTCACTGCTGGCCAGCGCTGGACATGCCTGAACTATTTCAAATGAGTCTCTCTTAATTTATCCTCTATTGATGCTACCCTTAAATATTCCCTAAAGCACTCATTTTTTTTATTCCTAGTTTTACCACACATCTATCTCACTCTATAATAGCAATTGAGAGATCTTATTTTGCACTTCATATTTATGTGAACAATCTTGGGTATGCAGGTTGAAGGCCCACCAAGGGAAATAGATAGGTCGAAAAGGGTATAGATGAAAGTAGTAAAAATAAAGACGAACAACTTATTTGGGAATTTGACTCAGGATAGATTGGAATGAAGAAACAAAATTCATATAGTCAAACCCAACATAGTTAGGATAAAGCTTTGATGATGATGATGATTTATGTGACCAATTCTACATAACTTCTTGTGTTTTTCCTAGATAGATGATCCAATTCAGACATGAGTACAATTATCAGACACGGATGGCCACAATTTCCATGCATGGCGACAAGCTTTCCTTTATTTAATCCGCTCATATTTCATGTCTCCATCTATATATGAGCTGCTCCAACCTAACATGAGTGATTGAATTGATGTAAATGAAACATAACCACATATCTCACAACCAAATCCAACAGTACAACTGGAATGAAATTTGGGGCACCACAAACTATCATAGCTGTGTAGTGTGACCAGGTTGGATTAAGCAAAGATTGATCCTATTCAAGAAAAATTGATAAAACAAGGATGTAATGTGAACCCAATGGATCAAGCAAAATGCTGGCTCTACTCATGAAAAATCAATAAGCCATACTAACACAAACATAGGATGTCTCTTTCCTTTATTTCATTCATGGGTCCTCACAACATGAGAATCCCAGGACAAGCAAGTAGTTTCATATGGAGCACTTCTTTAATATTGCACCACAAACGTAGGCAATCTCAACTCCAATAATGAAATTCTAAAGATTCAAGACAATGTAATAAATATCCACAGCCTTGATAAGGCCATAGTGAATCTAGTCACACAATACAAACGATAACGCTACCAAATATCTCTTCTTAATTACCTAACCACTGCATATTTAAGTGTTTTGAGGTATGTATCTTAACCCAGACTCAAATGCCAGTCTCTAGACCCTGAATATGAGGGGTAAGAACAACAAACTAGTGATTAACCAGGACTTAAAAACTGACAAAGTTTTTCTCCTTCAAGCTTTCAACAGTCTCCTTTAGGCTCACATCCAGAGGAATGTAGTTGATGCCCAAACTTTTGGCTCTCTCCTTCGACACCTGGTATGTTGGCGCAAAGGGCTCATCATTAGCACACCTGCCAAAAAAGGAATACCATCAACCATATATATACAAATACCTGTAGCACAAGAAAAGGTTCAGAATGTTCCCTAGTATCAATAAAATTGTCAGAATTTGGTCCAAAATAAACAGGTGTCGAATTGGGTCAAGTGCTAATTCATTTTGGGGGTTGTGTGCGTCTACTGGGATTGCAGATGGGCCCCACAAGGGTTCTTGCTCATTTTAGTCCCAACGGCAGTCTCACCCGAGGGATCATAGGATCAAATCTAATACACAGAGAAGTCAATTGCCTGTAAAGGCCCAATACAGCTATCATCCCCAAGGATGAAAATAGTGGTAGCGTCCCTATAAAAAATTAGACGCTTCATGTTTGTGTGTATTGAACCTCTGGGTTAAGATTCAGTATTTTATAAACCGAGTCAAGGTCCCAATATTCTGGCTTTGTTGGCAAATAACTGCTTCAAATTCTGCAATAGCTCCTCCCACCAATAATGTCCCCTTTCGCAGTCATTGAAACCTGCCGAGGGCATATCTGGCCATGTAACTTCTGCTTGCAATGGGGAAAAAAATCAGTGGTGTTCTTGAAGAACCTAAACTTGAAGCAATCCTACCAGATTGTCTGGTAGGATTGCCTGATTGTATCAAATTTTCTGACTTGCTGCCCTGTGTTCAGCAGTAGCCATCCTGAAGAGATCTGTTTAGGACAGATTCTTACCCATTCACCACTCTTGATTAGAAGATTAGTCAGAAGAATCTCTGACACCATCTAGAAACAATCAGTGTTTATACATATATTCACTGACAGCAGCATGCAACCCTGCAGATATCTAAATCTACTGAAGTCTTCCAGGAACTGTTTCCGTGTCAATCAAATTTCCGCCCTGTTTCCCAATGGGAGGTCAAATCCATGAAAGGTTAAACCTCAGCGCCCATTCAGAACCTCCATATCTTTATGCCTGTCAATTGGCACAAGTTTCTGCACAATCAATTAACTATACTTTTTCTGATTGGAATAAAGAGGAGTTCTGCCTGTTGAGAGTCACTTTTAATGGTGATTTTCAGTCAACTGTATAGGACCGTTCAGATTTGATTAACTGCAGCCTAGGTTGCAATTCAGGTTACATTATTATACAGTTTGAATTAGTTTTTTTTTTAGTAGAACAAATGTCATCCAAGTACGTTTTCCCAAGCGAGGGATTGATGGGCTAGAAGTGTTTATAGGAAACGGTCGCCCATGTACTCCTCTTTAGTACTTTTAGGGAGATTGCTGCATGTATTTTTTTTCCCCTTTCTCTTCTCTTGCAAGTACAAGATCATCTTATACTATCTCATTTTCAATTTTTTGATCTAAATAGCTTTTTTTTTTTTATGTTGCAGATAAAGAAAAGAATGAAAAAGAATATTCCAAGTTAAGGTAACAGTCCAAATATTGGAAATTATTTAAATGGAAACAGAATCTCACTTTTCAGGAAGTGGGATGGCAGGGTATAGCTCCCGCAAGATCTTCACAATTTCTGAATGGTGAACAACTCTTTCAACTAAACAATATCTTCCACTTGCTGAAGCAACCTCAAATGCCAAAATATGTGCCTCAGCGACATCTTTAACATGAACCCATCCAAAAGTTGAATTAGGAAATGTCGGTGCTCCTGCATCATGTAAGGGATTATTACACCACAAAATTATGTAGATCAATAGGAAACAAATGCAATATACAGTTTGCAATACTATCAAATGACAACAGAGACTGAAGTTAGAAGAGTGAATGTAGGTGAATCAAAAACTGCCACCAGAACAGGTAACCAACAAATCCTGAAAAAAGTATTCATGGATTGTTTAAATTAAAATACGAAGTAACATGAAAAAACGACAACAAAATGTGATATGCAAATCTATTCTAAATAATCTAGGGTTTAGGGTAATCTAGCAGTGTTTGGAGTCCCGTGATATCATAGGTTATATTTAGCATTGCTGGATGGGTACTTTCATATGGAAGACAATCGAAGACTTAGGCTTGACATAATTTGTGAAGTAACACACAATTCGTAATTTGATCTTGACAATGTTTAGTTCATCTAGTCAATCTCTTGGTTACATGAATTTGTTTACGTGTATCTTATGGTGTCTAGAATGCCTATTTGTCCGATGCAAATTGTGAAGTTTTGTTTGGGCCCTAGATTGAACTTAGGAAACCCTAGTTTTTGGTAAGATTGTAATTCTATACGTAATTAGGGATTAGAAAGGATCTCGAATGTTGCTTAGGGGTAAAATGGTAATTATTGAAAAAAGGTAGCATACATTCAGCTCAGTTTTTTTAGGGTCAAATGATGACAGAATTCGGATATCTTTAATCCTATAGCTTCATCTCATCGAGTGGTATGAGATTATATATAGATCATCGAATTCGAACATCAAATGCAAAAGTTACAAGCAAAGCAAGGTTGCAAGTAAAAACTACCTAAATCTGTAAAATCACATTTTAGTCATTGGTCTCTTGTCTAGATATTATGAAAGGGTAAAACTGATGAAAGCTAAAACATTAATAGGATCCCCTTATAAATCGGGGAGTCACAATGAACCAAGACTTGGTACCCTATTTGTTTCATTTAGATGCTTAAGATGTTTCTGAGCTTATCAAGGACTACTCAATTAGAATCTGGTAAATTTGAAGCATTTGATATGGTATTGGAAGTAGTGTTCCTCAATAGTTCTTATCTGTCCAGCATTTTTCATTTGAACCTTTCGTTGGAATATTGAGTCAGCACCACTAAGCCGTTTAAACCTTAGCATAAGTGGGATGCTACCATGTAAGGGTTATTTATTTTGAAACTATCTGCTTTGGAAGTGGCCTACTATTTTTCTTTGGAAATGAACTACTATCACTTCAGTACCATACTTTATATTTGTATTTGATGGCCATAATCGTTGATTTGGTTACCAATTACCTCAGTTCCCACAACGATTAAATTGGGGCTGCTTATAATACCGTGGAAAATTTTGTTCCCTATGACATTAAAAGGGGGACTGCTATAATGCCTGTGAAATATAGCCTATCATACTACAATTGGCAATTGTAGGGGACGAACAAGTAATTGATAAACAAGACATAAATGTGGTTGAAGAAACCAACGAGTGGTAGCTTAGTTGGCCAAGGACTCTATGCCTTAGGAAATGGAGAGGTCTTGTGTTTGACACCTACCTTCCTTGGCCACCTCCCATAGTTTTACCTGGTGCATGTGGATAGGAGGGTTTGCATGTGCCCCTAGGGATTAGTTCTTGGTTGTCTAGAATCGAGTGTCCCTCAGGCTCAGGGCCAAAGGCTCTTAGGCTGGTCTGGGCAGGGGATACCATGGGTTATTAAAAAAAACAAATAAATAAATAAATAAATGCAATTGAAGAGGGTATGCAGGGGTATTAGGAATGGAGCACGGACGAATAGACGATGCAGTCTATAAACATCGAGTGCTTGCTCAAGAGAATTAGTTTCAATTAGTTTTATTCTTTATTTTGACAATGTAATAAGGCCCTTGAATTTGGCAATGGTTTTAGTAGTTGAATTTGACAAAGTTACTACTTTGACACTATTATTATTATTATTATTATTATTATTATCATCATCATTATTATTAATTGAAGCGTGAGAATTTTCTTATGCTTTGTTAAATGTTTGATAATATGATTGATGTTTGAAAAAGTTTCTATTGCAAAGTTTTGGGTTTGGCCTAATCTCATAAATGTGAAAAAATTTAACTTGCGACCGAAAAGGCGGACTTCCTGGGGGTTGTGACATTATGTCCTGTAGACTTGGACTTGTAGTAAATTCTTGAGACTCCAGGAGGCCCACTTTTGAAAAATCAAAATGACTCAAAATAAATGACCCCTGAATTAAAACAAAATTCACTCCACTAGGAATTGGGCCCAATGTTTGATTTATTACTTATAAAGCATGTGAATCAGGAGCCAACTATTAAAAATGTAAACCACTAATAATAAATGCACAACCCAAACAAGCCCCCAACGCCCCCCCTAGAAGAAGATGACGATGAACAAAAGATGATGGTGAACACATTGTCACAGCTTTACCGATACGGTCATGAACAGTTCCTGCTTTCCAAAAGCCTATTCATGTGACACTTTAAATAACCACAAAACAAAAAGGCCACACTGCACGTATGCTTTCCAAATAAAAAATCATACCCATCAACATTGAATATATAGTTTGAGAAGCAATGAAAGAAGGTTCAATTAGAAAAACTGGAAATAAACAGCAGTCCAATAAGATAGTGGACTGGTAGAGAAAAGGAGGAGAGAAAAATCTGTAACTTGTCAAGGAAACTTATTTTATAATTTTTTGATAACGAAAGTATTTTATAATTTCTATTTGAATTTTATTCTTTTCACTGGGGCTAAAGGTCGAACTGTCTTTCATTGGGGCTAAAAGGTAGAATATTTTACCAACAGTGAAGGGTAGAAAAATCAATCTTCTTTTGGAGGATAACCTCCATATGTTATCTACGTTAGTAAAAAAAGAAGCTTACCATTTACAAAGTTAAGAATTGCAGCAGCACTCGTATTAAGAGTGGGCTGCAAGAGAGGACCAATCACCATTGCAGGATTTATTGTAACAATGTCAATTCCCTTCTCCTTTGCAAACTTCCAAGCAGCCTCCTCAGCCAATGTTTTTGAGAGAATATACCAAAACTGCAAGAACCCAACATTAGTTAAAAAGATACAGTTTGCAGTGATCAAATCGACTATCAAGCATACAAGCTCAGCCCGTATATAATACTAATTTTTGTAATGTAATCAGCATCATAAATGTCTTGTTGTCCAATAAACAAAACCACTATAAAAAATATTTAGTACTCTGACCTGATAAAAGTAAAATCTCATTCATAGAAAAGATGAAGCTCAACAAAAAGTCATAAGTGAAAAACTAGTAGTCATAACGAAAAACTAGTAATGTGCATAATTTTTTATGGATGTTTAAAGAAAAAAAAATATTATATAACGAAAACTAGCACACACCTTTGTCTCCCTACAGTAGTCTGGACTAGAAAACCAAGTCTCATCAACAACAACATCAGGACTACGAGGTTTCCCATTGTATGCAACTGCAGCCATGGAGGATGTCACAACCACCCTTTTAACAGAGGAAGTTTTTGCGCAAGAACCAAGAACATTAAGAGTTCCCTTCAGAGCTGGTTCGATTAGTTCAGCCTGGCATCAAGTGATACAGAAGCTATTACAATATGCAATCATGATGGCACAATATGTAGTTAAGATACAAGGGGTTAAACATGTTCATCATATAAATGAAGGGAAAACCAGACTGAATTGCAAGATTGTGTCTTGGACATATAGGTAACTATATAGAATTCAATTTGGAAATAAAGGAATGTATGATCCTTGCTGAAAGGATATGCACATTTTATCCCATGTATCAAGTTCATACATTTAAAGACCCTGTCCTATTGGCCACCCATACGGATGATATAATAGATCAAATTTGAAAACTGATGTCCACAAACACAAATTGGAAGAGAACAGAAATCCATAAGCCGGGCCTTTTTGTTGAATAGGTACAGTTGATATATTTCATGCTTATTAGACTTTTTTGTTGAAAAGCAATGTCCTATTTGTCTCGTGTGACAGCACACGGAAGGGGTGGGAGTGGGAGGGCATGGTCTATCTCTATGCATTGGAGTCATCAGATCAACAGTCTAGATCATGAAGACAAGGAACCTCATGTTTACAAACTAAAGACCAGATGAGACCATTCATAATGTCCGCAAGGATCTTACAATCATCCTTGGAAGTTGGAACTAATTCCTATCTAAGATACCCAGATACTTGTACAAGGCTACAAGCACACCATAGCCATGTTGGACTGATTTGACACTTGTACTACCGATACTGCATTGATACTTCTAGGGTAAATGTTTAGCATATCCCACTTGCCAAGTCCTATTTCATATATATAGTCCTTTTTAATTTTCTTCTCAACATTAAACTGTTGGGAAAGTCCCACATCTCACATCGCCCAAGTAATGGGTTGATAGCCTTCCACCTATCAAGTTAAGCTTTTGAATTGGTACATGGTTTTTTACATGGTATTAGAATGGGTTCCGATCCCGTCGTTCTTATGTAGCCCACGTGGTAGACTCGTCCATGAAATCTGTTGGGCTTGCACGTGAGGGGGAGTGTTGGGAAAGTCCACATCCACATTCCCCAAGCAATGGGTCTGATAAGGCTTCATATACCTGTTTAGGCTTTCCACCTGCAGTATACAGCTGACCCCAAGATAGATGGGACAAGGCTTTGGCGACGATGATGATCTACCAGAATCATTGCTATTGAGGCAATATTTTTCAACCTATTCAATCAAAATGTGTTGCATATGTTGTTATACATGATGCCTAGATACGGATAGCGGGATTGAGGATACGACTCTCCGCTTTTAAAGCTCTAGAACACAGATACAGCCACAACTGTCCTAATTTCTTCTTTAGATCACTTTTGAATGAATGAAATTATCAGTGTTTATGTCTCTTTCTATCCTTAAACGTGAATGCCGATTGCTGCTAAAGGATAAGATCATACAACCCATGTAAAAATTGCATATATGACAACTAAAACAAGGATTCTATCTCTTAATAAACAAATGTTTACACATGTTATCACATACTCCGCCAATGAAAGAAGAGATACAATATAAATCTATAGGAAGAAAGATGATTACAACTCAATTAAGAAGCATACATGTGTTGTGGATTCTAAAGTAAACTAGTGTGAGGTATCCGATTTGGAATATCCCAAGACACAGGATGCATGGATTCAACATAATATTTAAATAAACTAAAATAAATACTTATTTTTAAACTTTAAATCAAGAATAATTTGAGAAAACACCCCAAAAAAAGCATGCATGGATCTTACTCTAAAGATCAAGAGGTCAATATTTCCACATTTTAGTTAGTTTTCTAAAGAAGAAAGTAAGTGATAATATTTTTTTCTGCTGCAAAACAATGTTTAAATCGGTAATAAAAGAATCCATGAGAAATCTAACAGTGTAAATAGGTACAATCCTCATTCCAGAGAAATCATGCATTATGCAATATAAAAAGTGAAGAATTTTATCATTTATCATTTCAAAACTAAAACTTAAAAGATGATTCAACAAATTTGGACAACATATTATCCATTCCACTTGAAAACGCAAATCATCATCATCATCATCATCATCATCAAAGTGATGACCCAACCATGTTGCAGTCATATACGTAAATTCCGTTTCTCCATTCTCAAAATTCACGTTTGAGAAAACACAAACAGTTCAACAAAAATCTAATCTGTCTATTTCATTGACCTAGCTTTTGGAACTCAGAACCAGTTAAAATTGGAAATCTCCATGGTTCTGCACAGACCCAAAACATTTTGGGTGTTCAAGGTCCAGTTGCTCCTTGGTTCTTTTCTTCATCTTCTGGTTTGTAGGAAAGAATGGGATTTTTGCTTGGCCAAAATACACATCATACATATCCAAAATTTTAAAAAAAAATTTGCAAAAGTAAAAAGAAAAACAAAGAAAATGTTCAGGACATCCAAACCCCACTCACCAACCCCCGATAAAACAGCATAAGTACAAATACGGTAAGCCCAACTCAAATTACAACCAAGAGCCTTGGTGCATAATGTCTCTATGGGACAACTCTTTTCATCCCCCTATATACAGTAAGCCCAACTCTAAAGCAGAAGCATCTGACATTCCATTGCCCTTACTACAGCTCAAATATTATATTTAAAAATTAGGTAAAGATCAGACTAAAAACAGTTCCACAGCTGTTGCAAATCATAAGTTTAATGAATGACAGTGGCAAATGAAATATGAGGCCCAAATAAGTAGGAGGCTTTCATGTTAGAGAAGAAAGAAGTTGCTGATTGGATCATGTAGTACAAAGCCTACTAAAGTACTTAGCCTCCTCATGGCTTTCTCAAGCAAAACATGGAAGTAACAAGCCAACCGAGTATGTAAGGAGAGAGTACTTTTTTAACCTATTCAAAATAAAATACCAATAGAAATAATTTGAAAATGGCTCTCATCATCATCAAGGAATTCTGCCATGTAAAAAGGAATTGGCTTAGTTAAAAGCTTTGTGAAAGTTATAGAGTCGACTGTCCAAGACGATCCTCTTCTTAAACCTGAGCTTGGGAACAAAGCAACAAAGTACCAACACATGGCTATCAGAATGGATATAATATGGAATGAACCTGTGGGTCTGTGACATCATGATAAAAGGGAGATGCTGTATGGAAAACCCCTTCACACCCATCAATTGCAGCATCGAAAGATCCCTCTTCCAGTAGGTTAGCTTTGAAAAGATGAAGTCTTTCAGTGGCTCCATCCAAAGCTCGTAAGTGTTCTGTCTTTTTTGGATCATCTGCAATGTCATTTATCCAAATTAGTGAAGGAGAAAAATGAAATCTGTTGAAGGGTAGCTGGTTGATGTTAGTATTTGGAGCTATGTGAACCAAGTACAGTAAAAGCCTATGCATAAGAAGTATAGCAGATCATATAAATCCTATTATTCTCAGGATACGGCACAACTACGATTTGTTACAAGAATTTCCAAATAAGAATTCTAACCCCAGCCGGTATGATAACTTCTGTATATTTAGCCTGAAGCCATAAAAAAGCAGCAAGATCACTATCCAAAATAGAGCACATTTGATCAAGATCCTAACTCCATTGTGTAACAGAAGCTACCTTACACCCAAACTTGTAAAAGACGAGTATGCTAGATCTTCATAATCTCAAACATCTAAGGAAAAATAAGAGGCAAGATTTTGTTATTAGTATTACTTGCAACTCACATGTATAATCTAGCAGACATATTATTCTCCACCAACATTTGCAATTTGGAATTGTGACTCAATCCTTAATACGGACAAAAAGCTCTAAAATATAATCTGAGTTCGCAACCTGAAAACATAGACACGTTTTTTTAAATTCTCCAAGCTGTCCCTAGGTGGAATCCCCGAATCTTCCTCTTGGCTAGAGCATCCAAAAAATACTTATTTCATTGGAGGTATTTCTGACAGGAATTGAGCCTGTTGTGGATTCCTGACATTGGTATTGGTTTCAGGTATTGTCCCCTGAGCATCCCAAATGTTCTGTTTGATTGTAGAATTGTAAATACAAACATTTATGAAAAGCCATTTTTATCCTTTAGAATTCTCAGAATTCCAGCATTGTGAATGCTTGGTTGGCAATGAGCATTGGGAATTCCAAATTTTTGAGGACAGCATTTAGAATTCTCCAAATGCTCCCACACAAGAATTCTCAGAATTCTTGCAAACGAGCAGGCCCTAAGGGGATTGAAATTTGAGATTTCCAAAGGATAAACATGACTTTTCAAGTGGTTGAAATTTAGAATTCTAAACACGAAATTTGGAAATGCTAAGGGACAACCATCACATCCTTGTTCATAAATTCCCAGCATCACAAATTCCTGTCAGGAATTCTCCTACAAAGAAACACGATAAAGGAGAAAAGTAATTCTCCCCTTTGAACTACTTTTTGCACAAAAGTAGGAGAAATGGTTTTCTCCTTCATGTGGGTGGGGAAAACAACTTTTCACTAGTTAAAATTAATGACTTTAATATTTGAAATGACATCCTAACCAAATGATAATCCAAACATAGCAGAGAATCACTGCTAGAGAAAATAGGCATATCTCTCTAGATTTTGTCCTCATTTCTGTGCCCAGTGAATATTCCTACTTCTCATATTCTCTCTCTTATCCAAACGACCCAAAACAGCACAAAGAATCCTGTTATTAGAACCCAACCAAAAAAAAATCGATCAATGGGTTAACTTATCAAAAACCAAAACCCATTTTCTTCAACAACGAAAAAAATACCCATTATCACTACAAAGTCATCACCACCCATGTACCCTTTCTATAACAAATGGCATTATCCTCCCTTCCCTTTTCAACCCACTTACCATTCAATGAAAAACAACAATCAAAAGTTCAGAAAGCAAGTCATAGACATTCCAAAAGAACCCACAAAGAAAAAAAAGAAAACAATATGAATGGATGGTGTAAGTGCCTAAAAATGACGGACTTAGTTAAGTAGGATTTGATGTAAAGCTTTTGGGAAAGACAATAGCTCTTTAAACCTGAAAGGAAAAGAAGAAGGTCAGAGCACCTGGCTGCAGTCAGCCTAAGGCACTCCGATGCCTAAATTAGTGCAATCACTGAACAAAGGATGAGTGAGTGGAGAAGAATGGAGAGCTATGAGTGTATTGTGTTTGCATACTTTTGGTGGTTTTACCTCATGCATATATATAGGCGGTGGTAACCTTAGATCCTACCTTAGCGGAAGTAGGTGGAGGCATTGTCCCATCGGACCATACCTTGTTTCCTCAGTGGAGGTAATGTCCCATTGGACCATACCTTGACCTTCTCCATGATTGTTGATGTGACTGTCGGATATGGACAACCCCTTATTATCTGGCGTCATCCTATCTGTCAGCACGTTCTGCAACGTGGCCATACTTTTATTAATGCTGATTGACATTTAGTACCCATCTCGGTCAACCGAGCTGATGGAGATACCGAAGTCAAGTATGGCCTTATTGTTGACGCATCTTGGCACTGTTGCCGAATTGCGCAGGGTCGGTACCATTACCGAGCTGTATAAGACCGAGACGAGATTAGCTGGTACTTTTACCGAAGCTAGCTCAAGTCCGGCATGAAGTGGTACTACTACCAAGTTTTAGGAAACCGAGATCAAGATAAACCTAATTGGTACGTTTACCGAAATCAAGGCTTATCTTGGCATTTGCGGAAATGCCCCCACACAATTGCCCTTAGCTCTTGACCTTAGAGTTCTCCAACTCTTTGAAGTCGGGAGCTAAGTACTAAAATGGGAGAGCTCTTCATCTCGGTGCGGGCTACTGACGGTTATTGACGCTTGATCCTTATCATGACGCCGCGTCATCTGCCCGAGGTAATTGATGAGATGTCGATGTCTCTTCACCTATCAGAGGTGATTAATTAGCATGCCGTTGCCGCTTCATCTGCCCGAAGTAATCAATTAGTATGCTGTTGTCGCTTCGTCCGCCCTAGATAATCAATGAGGTAATAAATGAGGCGTCTTGATCAATGCGGGAAACGAAACGACAGTACCACGTCTCACAGCCTGATGGGCCTTCTAGTATCCTCGAAGAGGCGTGTGGAGTGCTCGAGGTGACGCCTCGCAAGTATGCCCTCGAAATTCGAAAGGGCGCCCTATTTTCCTTATATATATATATATATATATAGGGGTACTGCCCTTCTCTCCCTTTTACTTTTGCATCTGTTTAGAGAAAGAGGTTTTTGCAAAGAGAGGAGATGAGAGAAACTCCGTCGCCGTCAACCGTCTCGGCATTTCTTAAGTCCTTCCCGCCGATAGTCTTCGTGAGTTTATTTTTTCCCTCATCCTTTCTTTCTCCACATTCTCACCTTTGTTTTAGGGTTTATGCCCTTCTTCTTTAGGAAAATGGGGGCTTATAGGCACTGGGTCGACACTCCTGAGGCCATGGCTGGGTTCAAGGAGATGTATGGTATCTCAGACGTTGTCCAAACCAGACTAGACAACCATAAGGACCTTTTCGACGGCTACTCCTTCCATAATGGCTGGATGCCCTTTCCTCTGGTTTCAATAGTTGAAGGTGGGGTTAGGTTCCCAGTTCACCCCCTTCTCAAAGCCTGCTTGGCGACATGGCATCTCAGCCCTTGTCAACTGATGCCTAATGGCTACAAAATAATAATGGGTGTCGTAGAGCTTAATAGGATTTTAGGCATTAACCTCGGTATTGGTGACCTTTGTAGCTGTGCACAGCGTTCAGCCAAGTGCCGTTTTGCCGCCAACCAGCTAGGCGGGCCTCATGCTTTCTCTGGTCGATCTCTGCACGACAGATAAAAAGAGCGTCAGATCGACAAAGCAAGAAAAAGTGAAATACGAAGACTTAGAGGAGGTCGGTATTTACTTGGAGGAATACCTAAGTGACGGGGGATCCTATATGACCTCTTCGCCGTGGTCTCGTTCTACCCGAACTCCCAGTTGCCGGAGACGAACAGATGATCATCCCCGGCATGTCTGCTCGAGTCCTCCAAGTCAATGACAAACTGCTCTCGCCTTGGCCTCCCCCGGAGGTAGTAGCAGTGACCGTCCCCTACGGATTTGCACACATCATATGCATCCTCGATATCATGGACACCGAGGTTAATGCCCAAAATCCTATTAAGCTCTACGGCACCCATTATTATTTTGTAGTCATTAGGCATCAATTGGCAAGGGCTGAGATGCCATGTCGCCAAGCAGGCTCTAAGAAGGGAGTGAACTGGGAACCTAACCCCACCTTCGACTATTGAAACCAGAGGAAAGGGCATCTAGCCATTACGGAAGGAGTAGCCATCGAAAAGGTCCTCAGGGTTGTCTAGTCTGGTCCAAACATTGTCTGGGATACCATATATCTCCCTGAACCCAGCCATGGCCTCAAGGGTGTCAACCTAGTGCCTATAAGCCCCCATTTTCCTAAAGACGAAGGGCAGAAACCCTAAAACAAAGGCGAGAATGCAGAGAAAAAAAGGATGAGGGAAAAAGAAAACTCACGAAGACTAACGGTAGGACGGACTCAAGAACTGCCGAGACGGTTGACGGCGATGGAACTTCTGTCCTCTCCTCTCTTTGCAAAACCACTTTCTCTAAACGAATGCAAAAGTAAAAGGTAGAGAAGGGCAATACCCCTATATATATAAGGAAAATAGGGCGCCCTTTCGAATTTCGAGGGCACACGTGCGAGGCGTCACCTTGAGCACTCCACACGCCTCTTCGAAGATACTAGAAAGCCCATCAGGCAGTGACACGTGGTACCGTCAGTTCGTTTCCCGCATTGATCAAGACGCCTCATTTATTATCTCATTGATTATCTAGGGCGGACGAAGCGATAGCAGCGTACTAATTGATCACACCGAGCAGACGAAGCGGCAGCGGCGTGCTAATTAATCACCTCTGATAGGTGAAGAGACATCGACATCTCATTAATTACCTCAGGCAGATGAAGCGGCGTCATGATAAGGATCAGGCGTCAATAACCGTCAGCAGCCTGCACTGAGATGAAGAGCTCTCCCATTTTAGTCCTTAGCTCCCGACCTCAAAGAGTTTGAGAACTCTGAGGTCAAGAGCTAGGGGCAATTGTGTGGGGGCATTTCCACAAATGCCGAGATAAGCTTTGATTTCGGTAAATGTACCAATTAGGTTTATCTTGATCTCGGTTTCCTGAAACTCGGTAGTAGTACCACTTCATGCTGGACTTAAGCTAGCTTCGGTAAAAATACCAGCTGATCTCGTCTCGATCTCATACAGCTCGGTAATGGTACCGACCTTGCATAGTTCGGCAACAGTGCCAAAATGCGTCAACAATAAGGCCGTACATGACTTCGGTATCTCCATCAGCTCGGTTGACCGAGATACGTACTAGATGTCAATCAGCATTAATAAAAGTACGGCCACGTTGCAGAACGTGCTGACAGATAGGATGGGCGCAAGATATAGATAAGAGATTGTTCATATCTGACGATCACATCAGCAATCATACAGAAGGTCAAGGTATGGTCCGATGGGACATGACATCCACCTACCTCCACTGAGGAAATGAGGTATGGTCCAATGGGACAGTACCTCCACCTACTTCCGCTAAGGAGGGATCTAAGGTGACCACCGCCTATATATATGCATGAGGTAAAACCACCAAAGGTATGCAAATACAATACACTCATAGCACTCCCTTCTTCTCCATTCACTCATCCTTTGTTCAGTGATTGCACTAACTTAGGCATCGGAGTGCCTTCGGCTGACTGCGGCCAAGGGCTCTGACCTTCTTTCTTCCTGCCCTTTCAGGTTTCAGGAGCTACGGTCTTTCTCATAAACTTTACACCAAATCCTACTTAACTAAGTCCGTAATTTTTAGGCACTTCCAGATGGGATAAAATCTGAATTGACGAAAGAATAAAAAAAGACAGAGAGTAAGAAAATAGAATCAATATAGCATGCATTCATCTTGTAAGGTATAATAAAGCAAAGAGATGTTACAAGGAGAGAAGAAATGATCAATTTGCTAAAGAAAGAAAGAGATACAAAACCCAAAACCCAAAACCCATTTCCTTCGACAATGAAAAAAATACACATTATCACTACAAAGTCATCACCACCCATTTACCCTTTCTATAACAAGTGGCATTATCCTTCCCTCCCTTTTCAACCCACTTACCATTCAATGAAAAACAACAATTAAAAGTTCAGAAAGCAAGTCATAGACATTCCAAAAGAACCCACAAAGAACAAAAAGAAAACAATATGAATGGATGGGATAAAAACTGAATTGATGAAAGAAAAAAACAAGACAGAGATAGTAAGAAAACAGAATCAATATAGCATGCATTCATCTTGTCAGGTATAATAAAGCAAAGAGATGTTACAAGGAGAGAAGAGACGATCAATTTGCTAAAGAAAGAAAGAAAGAAAGAAAGAAAGACAGAGACAAAAAGAAACAAGAGATTTGGGTTCTTACTGGGGTCCCGAACAGAAGCTCTGATGGTGTAGCCACGATTAAGGAGGAGCTTCACAAGCCATGAGGCGATGTAACCAGAAGCACCAGTCACACACACCAACTTTCCCTTCCCACTCATCTCTCCAACTCTCTCTAACCACCAAGAGAAAACTAACGCAAATGATTCATTCCAGTGATGGTCCTTTTATAGCAATCCTTCACAATCATCTGGTGGGCCGGTTGAATAATTGATACAGTCTTATCGTCATTGATCACGTCATTCGATTTTCCGTGTAATAAGTGTATTCGGCCGTTACAGGATCACCAACACGGACTTCAAATGGCCATCTAGCCGCCGACGGATCTAATTGATCCATGAAGTATGTAAGGAAATTTTAAAATTTTCTTTTGATTAAAATAATGGTGAGGGCCCCCCCCTTTTTTTTTTTTTTTCTATCCGAGGGTTTCGAATTCTTTGGACTACACTAATCACTTCGGGCCTAAAGGGAAATACAGAATCAACCTTCGATTCCTATAGAAGAGGGAACGGGGGGGTCAATACCAAGACCTTTAAGACCGGAAAAAGGAAGGAGCCGTGGTTCTAACCACTCGGTCAATCCCTTGTGGTTGGTGAGGGCCAACTTACATTCGAATTTTTGAGTGCAAATCTTTTTTTTTAATAAAATAATGATCAGGCCCACTTGCATTTGCTTTTGATATCTCTCTTCTCTTGGAGTAGCAAAGTTACATATGCCAAATTGGTAGATGTTCAAAATGATATTTTTGTTAGAGAGAAAGGATATGGTTTTAGTATATTGGATTTTATTATTTTAAGGGAATTTATGAGATAATTAAGCTTAAACTCTTATTCATTTGGATTGATGAAGAACACAAAAACATGGTGGAGTGGTTAGTGTTTTTTTTTTTTTTTTTTTTTTTTTTCTTCTTCTTCTACTTCTAATGAAAGTGTCATGGATGACTATATCGTCAGCCACTTACAATTCATCTTCTCTCTTTCCTCTCCTGCTGCTCATCTTTTCTCTTTTGGTAGATCTAAGGTCAAAGTTTGCATCGTATCATCAAAATCTAGCTTCCTTTGAATTTGACAATGCTTTTGATTGCCCAGTAATCATCCATGACGATATCGATGATTACTAATCACTCCAGTAATCATCAAATCTAGCATCATCGACCACCTATCGGAAAGTTATTGGTTGCTTTTTAAGATGACTTCAACATCTTCAACAAAGTGTGTGGCTCAAGTGCTCCTCTCTTTATTGGAATTCAGATAATTTTATTTGGGTAATTTCTAAATTCTCAGGCACCCTAGAATTCCTAAATCCTCATTGTACTTAATTAGCTAGAAATCCCATCAAAAGTTAATTGGGTTGGAATTCCAGAAACTTAAAAGGCCATTTGAGAAGTTAGAGGCTGAATTTTTGGTTTAGAGAGTTTCTAAATGCACACGGCATTTTTCTTTCCACGCTTATCATTTTAAAAAAGATTATTACTTAGTCTCTCTCCCTCTCTCTCTCGCTGAGAGGAAAAGGGAGTGTAGAAGGTAAAAATAGTGTGCTTTTAGCAGCTCTCGATGAAGAAACACGCCTTTAAATGTTAGGGTAGAAGCTATCACACCAAGTCATCAATTCCCCAACACACTAAGGGCATGTTTATTTATTGAATTGTAAAGAGTTGTTGTTTGGGGAATTCTTGAATTCCCAGACATAATAGTTTTCCTGAACGTTCATTTGTGCTTGAACATCTAGAAATTCCACCAAAAAATAAAGGAATTGAGATTTCAAGATTTTACCAAGGGATTTGAGACATTTTAGTTGGATAGAATTTTAAAATTCTTATAAAAAAAACATTACATCTGAAAATGCCCTTATGGATATGCATCAAAAAAAAAAAGCGTCATAAAAAAAATTCAATGTCGCTAAATCATTTTAGTCCTTGATTTAATGGCAATATATTTTGGTATTTTTAGCCATAGATTTATTTGAGATTCAATCCAATATTCAATAAAAATTTGATGAGTGTGAGATTGGGGCTAGTGCCAAATCGTTTGGGATGAAAGTGTGAAAGGGACTGATCAAAGGTGGGCCCAAATAGGCTTCACAGAGCTGGACTACTTATATAGTTTCTGGTAGGAGAACATTTCTCCCTTATCTAATGCATTCCCTAATAATTATGGACTTGGAAAACTACCCATTCAAAATCGCAGGGACAAAAACAGTATCTTCATCTCACTTCCTATTAAATTCCGTCTTTAATAACAACACCAACTATTAATTAGGGATTTGGAAAATGGGTATCTCTTCATCTCACTTATCCTATTAAATTCTATTTTTAATAACAACACCAACTTATTAGGAAATCCAAAATACACATTACCCACATTTCTTCAAAATGAACTTCAATAGGAAGGGGGAAAAAAGTATACAGTTATCCTAATTTTGAGCTATCCTCCAATCTTGTCTCCCTATATTTCACAGGTCGAACCCAACATTTGATTTCTGTAGATATGTCACCCTGTCATATTTAATTCCTATTAATAAAGACCATCTATTTTTTAAGTTTCTTTTCTGGTGGACACTTTGTGTTTATATGAAGTAAACTGTGTCATGCAAACAGCAGAAGCTTAGGTGTAAGTGCTGTTTTATTTTTATTTTCTTTGTTGAGAACTCTTACATTAGCTTTTCAAATTGTTTTTAGTCCCAAACAAGAAAGGCCACCGTTTAATCCAGTGATCCATGGGGGTCCCAACCTTGACCACATGGTCTTGTACTTTTCAATCCCCATTTTCATGGACAGATAGATGCATCAAATTACCTTTTTTTTTGGGGGGGTTGTCTAAAGAATAATCGCTTTTTACGTAGAAATAATTACACAAACGTGCCCTAAATGACAAATTTTTTTTTCACACGCGTCCACAGAGAGGAAAATTTGGGTTTATTTCTTAGATAACTGGGATGGTTTTGTAACTTGCTATGCAGATAACCTTGTAGGTTATGTCAACTTGAATCCATATGCAGCAGGCAGATATTTTGCATGCCTGAATAAACAGCATCAAGTGGATTAATCATTCAGATTGGATTTATTTTTCGAGTTGTATTTATTTAGTATAATATACGAAAAAAACATTGATATGCTTAAAGGAGATCTCTCTTTTCTTCTCTCTCATTTTGGGCATTACATAATCCATTCAGGCAAGACTTATTTGATCATATGAGACCAGATGCATCCATGCATGTAGCATGATCACCACTGGTTGCCATTAATTGTTTTCAACTGCACATTTCTTATTATTTTATATGCTAGATTATCAAAGAAAACTTCATATTTAATGTTGAAGGATGATATGGTCTTGGATTCACCATCAACGACACCTCTTCTGCAACAATCTGCTTCAGGATATGTCAGTTCTCCATCGTTGCTAGAAATATTTAGAAGAGCTAAAATCAATAACAATGTTTCAGTTTTGAAATGAACCACGTCTATAATGTTACAACAACATTACTGACATATACAAACTGTTCATAGTTTTTTATTTTTGCTTTCTTTATGAAAAATTTCCCAAAAAGATGAAATTTAGAGGAAAATCAGCTTATGTATTTTCCGAACAATGCTTCAGAAATGGCAATGGCGTTGCCTTCAGCTTTCACAGGGTAGTGCTCACTGCCTGCTTGCCATTCATTGGAATAAGATATCCACTCGCTTCTCCATTTCTCCACTTGAAAGTGCTTGTTTTCTCTGAGACTTCTAGATAGATGGCTGAAATATGATGACGCCCTTGGCAGATAATAGCTATGTAACAGCCCACTCCAAAATTTGTTTGCTGAATAAAACATTGCACAAAGATGAAAGATGATTTCAGCAACAGCATAGATGATTTCAGCAACAGCATAAAATTTAGATGAGATATTTAGGTAATGGCAACACATTCTTTATATTACCATAGTCATGAAGTTTACTCTGATTGATTTTGGTGTTATCGAACCACATTGTCACTTGTGTTCTTGCATTCCATTCATACTGAAAAAGAAAAGAACGAGTTCAGAGTTTCCAGCAATGGCATGTTTGCAAAGTTCTGTAGAATTTAGAAGCTATGCATCAGGTCCTCACCAGCCTCATTTCACTTTCACTTGTTGCAAGCTTTTTTGCACTTTCTAGCCATGTACCCAGTAGAAAATTATCATCAGAAGCAAGAAGGGTGTCAATATCCTTGATCAATTCAATGAACTTTTGGCTTTGAAGAGTTAAAGCACTGGCGTTCTTCTGTCGAAAAGCAGTTACTGCATCCAAATAGACCTGGTTTGCTAACTTCGACAATACTTGGCGGGTGAGATCAACCAAGTCATACCTGATAATCACATGCAAAATCAGAAACTGTCTGCTGAAGATTTCATCAACGCTTTGTTCAATTGCCACTACACTGCATCGAAATGGAACAGGAATTCGACATAACTGTTACAGTTTCCTTTTGGTCACGTTTGATAATAAAATCACTAGGGAAAAGATTCCCACTTTCCAAAGTATACGTTAAAATCCAGGTTCGATGCTGGCATTAACCTGGCAAATCGTCACTGATTTGGGGCGCACCAAATCATTGGTAAGAGGTTTTTGGGATCCAACCCCCCACCTTCGGATTTGCAAATCTGCAGGTGAAAGTGGGGTGGGCATAAAAGCTGAAATCATCCCCCCTCCCCTCTTGCTCTACTCTTGCGAAGAAAGCTAGCATTCTCTCTCTCTCTCTCTCTCTCTCTCTCTCTCTCTCTTCCCGTATTGCCTTAGCTCCATCCCCTCTCCCTCTTGTTACAATCCCTTTCTCTGCGTCTCTCTCTGTCAGTCCTTGCCGAGCCCAACAATCTCTCTTGCCATCCCCTCTGTTGAGTTGTCCCCCTTCTCGCTCCCCTCTCCTATTTGAGGGTTTTTTTTTTTTTTTTTTTTTGTTTCATCTTTAAGTTAATCTATAACAATAACCGGAATGGAGAAAAGTGCCAATATTATAAAGGGGAAATTAGATCTAAACCTACACTAGAATATCATATTGGTGCCGGTAAGGAGACCAGCTATATAGAGTTTTAGATGCCCCACAGCATGTTTTGGTTAGCTTAGTAGGGCAGAGGAGATCCATATCCAAATCTAGTAGCGATTTCATCCCACTCATTTTGTGGGTTAAATGTCATAAACCGAGGGCTAAAAAAAAAAAACAAAAACCAACTTTCAACATACATATGATCCAACTGAATAAGTGGACTTTGTGGACAAGGCATTATTACATGGTAGGATAAACCTGTTGCACAACTTAAATATGGCACACATGGAGAAATGGAAATTCCAGTAATAAGTATGATAGAATATGAATAATACTGACTGTCAAATCAAAGTATAAGAGCATCAAATTCAAAATCCTCTTTAACTAAATAAACATGAAATCAGTTGTTTCCAATAGCCAGATGATGGCTTTAGTGATGTAAGTGAACCAATGCATCTCAGCAGCCATGGAAATCCCTTGTTTTCCTTGTTTGTACACAAGGTTGGAAACATACGTCATGATTGTTCCTTGTTAGTCTTGGTATTATTGCTATTCTTTGATCTGAATTCATCGTTGATACTTGACATGCCTACTCTATGATTGGATCTCTATGCCAACTCATGTTTTTATAATCAAGAACCATGAATAGGCTGATCGTTCTTTGTTAGCTTATGTATCCAACATGTTTTCTTAATTCTAGCTCCAGTTAATACATGATCACATTATACAATGGAGAGATCTATTGGTTTCATCTTATTTCTTTAAGTTCTTGATGTCACAACAAGTATGTGAACATGCATATGGCCGGCAAACCCCTCCATATTGAGTTTCATTCTTGTTTGAACTTCTGGTTAATAATCTAACATGATTTGATGCTATAAAATCCTAGTTACTCTGATGTCTCAAGTGACATGTCCTTTGCCCTAAATCAATGTTATAGAAAACTCCTATGATGACACAGGCTCCTCTTTTTCCCCACCTTAATTGGAACTCATTCCTTTCCTTTGGCCAACCTGCTCTTACAGTAGATGGCTTTGATCAGGTGCCCTGCTTCTCCAATTTCTCCCAACACAACACATCCCAACAAACCAACCAAGCCTTCATAGACCTTCACCAACTGGAGACAGACATAACTCCAACTAGGATTTGAGCACCTTTGCAAACTCTTTCTCCTTTGAGAAAAAAGTCATAAAGGCAGTTTTAGATCACATTTCTAAGCTGGTAAGCAACCTAAAGCTGGGGTCATCAAGTTCTGGAGAAGGAAGGTCTGAAAGCTATTTGTCTCAAATGGGCTTGACAAACCATTGGAATCACTGCTAAATTGATGAGCTTTAAAACATTGAAGATTGTATCAGTCACTGAGAACTCATATTTGTTATCCTAGAAGTTCTTAAGAATTTAGTAGAAGTTTATGAACACACCCTTATAGCCAATTTGTTTTATCATTAATTAAAATCTTATGAAACGTAGTCACTGTTGGTAGATACTTCTTTTTAAGTCTTTGAAGTAAAGAATACTGTGAACACTAGAAATAAAAAATCATTTTAGAAATAAAACGATTTTTTATTTCTAGTGTTCACAGTATTCTTTACTTCACTGACTTAAAAAGAAGTATCCTTTAATTCTATAGACTCTGGAAAATGGAACCAAGTAACCAAGCATTGACCTAAAAAGGAATGTGGTGCGTTGTCTCATCCACCTTTGGAATATTTATTTTGCGAATATAGTTGAGTTGTAGGAATTGGATGTCTGGAAGCTATTGTGATTTTGTTAGCAAATGTCAAATTCATTTCCTACTTCTCTTCTTTTTTTTCCCCTCTTTTGTCATGTATAATGGTGCCTATGTAAATACATTGGTACCGACAAGGAATGGTAGTTGATGAGTGATATTGCATTGGGTTGGTTAACCAAATCATTCATCAAAATTCTAAGGATAGAACCCCACCATCTCTCTCTCTCTCTCTCTCTCTCTCTCTCTCTCTCTCTCTCTCTCTCTCTCTCTAATGTCCTTATTCATGGTGTTTGCATTCTGTAGAGCAACTGAATCTAACGCCAACTATCGAGAGTAACACTAATATTTTATTTGAAGAAGTCTATCTATCTATATATATATATATATATATGTTGCAGTCATAGAGTAGAACGCCAAATACAACTATAACGACCCGGGCCCACTCTCCACATGATATTGTCCGCTTTGGCTCACATGCCTCACGGTTTTGTTTTTGGTAGGCCTCATGTGAAGTTAAGGTCAGGTCTCACTTATCTACCCAAGATCAAGACTAGCTTGTTTCCGATGTGGGACTTATGCACCACTGCATACCCAGTCCTCGTCAGACCCAACACCCTTCTACATGGGGGCCAAAGGCATGACATACTCCCCCACCGGAAGAGAGAGCCGTTCTCGTCTCTGATACCATTTGTAATGACCCGGGCCCGCTCTCCATATAATATTGTCCGCTTTGGCCCACAAGCCTCATGGTTTTTTTTTTGGTAGGCCTCAACCCACCAAAAGGCCTCATGTAAGGTAAGGGTGTAAGCTCTACATATAATCCCATTCACTTTCCTCTCTATAGTCGATGTGAGGTAAGGTAAGAGGGCTGGCGGGCATTGTGACGCCCCGGAGTCCCGCATCGACTATAGAGAGGAAAGTGAATGGGATTAAATATAGAGTTTACACCCTTACCTTGCATAAGGCCTTTTGGTAGGTTGAGGCCTACCAGAAACAAAACCGTGAGGATCGTGGACCAAAGCGGACAATATCATACATGCGTGTAGGGTGGGCATTACAAATGGTATCAAAGCCGACTCTCGACAAGTTCGAGTGTGGGTCCCTGCCGTGGTCCGGTGCAAGTGGGCGGGTTTCCATATGGGCAGGCCAAGAGGGCTGGTAGGCTACAGGGACTGGCAAGCTACTGCACAAGGAAGTGCAGCCTTAAGGGAGGTGGATTGTGGCGCCTCAGAGTTCCATATCGACTGTAGAGAGGAAAGTGAATGGGATTATATGTAGAGCTTACACCCTTACCTTGCATGAGGCCTTTTGGTGGGTTGAGCCCCACTAGAAATAAAACCGTGAGGCCTGTTGGCCAAAGCGGACAATATCATGCATGCGTATAGGGTGGGGCGTTACAACAAGAGAACACACTCACTAGAAATAAACATTCTATATAAGATCATGTAAAAAAAAGAAAAAAAAAAAAGAAGTTAATAAACACAATTAGGAAACTTTGACAATTATGACAAATTTCTAATGAATAGATGGTAACTTACTATGGTTATTACTACCTTTATCTAATCATTTTTAATGATTTGTAGGATGACCGCACCCAGTAGCTCATAGGGTCCTCATGTTAATAGTCAACTTCGAAGAACATTTAGTGGGCAACTACATTGCTAATAGATTTCACGTGTGAGTTGCGCAAAAATAGAAAAACTATTCCTGGTGGGTTAATGGAAGGATGGAATAAAATTACAAAACAAATGAAAATGCATTTTGGCAGTAACTTCAACAAGGATAAGCTAAAAAGACATTTAAAAATATTTAAAAATTGGTGCCCTACAATGAAAGTACTTCATAACATGAGTGGTTCTGGGTGGGATGGAGACAAGATGAGGTCACTAATGATACTTGAGTATGGGATTACAACTAGCTTTATTGTAATCTTTAGATTAGTTTCCTTTAATATCTGAATATCAACCAAATCAAGGGTTCAACTTACTGTAAATGTACACAGCAGAATATATATTTAAGACAATCGATGCTATCATATTGATCATCGAGTTCATTCCTCAATATTTTCGTCTCCTTGTAGTTTCTGTAATAATTACTACATAGCGGTGAGATTTGTTTAAATAAAACATATTTTAACACATAACATTTAGGTGCAAATTCTTTCTTTTGTTTGCATCCGTTGCTGCTCTGTATAGGTTGAATCACTTGCCATACTATTTTCATCTGACTAAAATCTTTGGCAACTCAATAGCTGATGGTAGAGTGGGATTTGCTACGAACAAGCCCCTCTACTAGACACTCTTATGGGGGCCAAAGATGAAACTCATATTAATGCTACACAAAATGAAGTTGGAGAAAACCACATCTCCACGAGAAAAAAGATGCAATATGGACCTAGGAGGATCATCTCGTCAAATGACAGAACGACAAAGTGTGGGGAGGCAATAAAGGAGAGAGTAGTTGATGTAGGCCAGATAATAGGTTGGCCAACCCATTGGGCCAGTCCGTAGGCTTAATGAGACATTCATTTATTTAGGAGTATTATTTAGTAATTTGGTTTGTTAAGGATTAACATTAGTATGTTTCTTATTTTAGGCATTAGTCAAATATTAGAAAATATTGTTGCTTAGGGATTAAGCCAACTCCTCTATATAAGGACGTTAGGCCTCATTGTAATTAGAATGCTTATTTTCAATTAATCAAGACTTTCCTTCGAGTTATCGTAAGTTATGGGTTATTTTAGAGTATTGTTTGTGCCCTAGTGGCTGGAATCCATCTTTGGATTCAATTAATCCTTCAGGAGATTAATCTATTGCTCGATCGCGGATCTAGGTTGTGCCAGTAGTCCATATGGAAGATGTGTTAGATAAATTGGCTAACACCCAAGATATGAAAGCGGTTTCCAGATAAAGGATTTGTTGGGAGGAACTCGATATAGGGAGCTTGCATTTCTCGAGAGAAAGATGAATGCTTCTACATTCTTAGCATTGCCAATGAAAAGTCGTGTAATACTCTGGGCCAGTTTAGGCCCAGATTCGTCCAACCCATAAGGGATTATTGGGTTGGGTTGTTTGGTTTTATTTTTGGTTTTGGACCCTGTTTGTAACCATTAGTTATCCAATCACTTGGAATTTTAAAAGGACCCATTAGTGGAGTTGTTGGGGAACGACATCTCCTTGAGAGGGGGATTTCATTTGGATCCCAAGGAGGAAGTCCCGAAGGGTGGGAATCCAAAGTTATCCCCAACTCTAACCGAGAAACCTTCCTCTTTATCTACTCTTCAGTTAATCATCGACTTCCTATGTTGAGATATAGAGGAAAGGAAGAGAAAGAGCCTAGATCAAGAGTTCCCTTTGGGATCAACGGAAAGCATCAAGATTCGCGAGGAAGACAAAGGAGACCAACTTTAGGGAGCATAGCGGATGCCCTATTCGAGACCCCACATCGAATGAGCCACAATCAACCACACAAGGTGAGTGGTCTTTCTAAATTGATGAATATAGAAATCGGATGATCATTTAATTTTGGTTATATTATTTATTAGGGCTTGTCGACATGTCTTTGGATGAAAACTGGGAACTCAATTAATTGATAATTGGAACCAGGGATTTCTGGGATTTGGGTAGCATCCCCATACCCACCTGATGGGTAATCTGATCCGTTGATCAAAAAGAGGACACTTGGTCAATCACAGGCGACCAGTCCCTTCTGGTGCAGGATCCTGATACACCTCAGATCCAAACCCAAAACTCCCTCAGGAAGAAGAGACACAGTCTGGCACGACAAATTAGGCCCTAGGAGATGGAAATCTCATTATGGACACTGAGAAATCTTGAGAATTGTATTCTTGTACTTGTATGATGGTTCTATGATGATTCGGTAATGATCTGGCCTTGTAACCATGAAGATAACCAAATCAGAAACTGAATTTTCAGTTTCCATCGATAAAACAATGTCTTGGTTGACATGATAGTGGGCCCACATACCCCACCCGATGGACAATCAGATCCGCAGATTTGATAGGGGATCCTTGGCCGACCAGGGTGTCCCCGCCCTCTAATGGACAGACCTGGTGGGGCCCACAGATTTTGGGCTGAAAGACCCTGCACATAAGGATGACGACTGGGGACATTCCTGAATGCAAAAGAAGGCTGTAAAATTTCTGTTTTGGGGTCCAAACTGGGTGGATTTATTCCTTAATGGTGTTAGAACCCTTGATTTGTGGAAATCTCTGGTCCAAGATCAATATCCAGAGAAGAATCAAAACATAAATTGGAAATCCCCAAATCCCAGCGTCATTTATACATATTATTGATTTGTCTGGTGGGACCTAGGGGCCACCTGATCAATGACCAGGGCCAGTCATCTAACTAAGCCCTGATGGGCGGCCAAGGTTGATGGCCTTGAAAAATCCTTAGCCTTAATTGAGAATCAACCCTCCAAATGCATCAAGATTCTTCGCTCTTATTCAGGGGTGATTATGTATCTCATGAGTTCAATAATTCTCCAAAATAAAGGCATTTTATCTCGAAAGACTTTTCCTTATACCTAACAACAAAAATGGGGTAGACAAAGAAAAAAAAAAAAAAAATCCATCTACAAAGATGTGGTCAGGTTCCATCCACTTTTTGCACTAAAGCCCTCTCACTGTAGTGCATCTCATTAATCATCTTCCATCTCCTAAGTTACAGCATCAATCTCCATCCGCCTCCATAGACACCATCCTCGAAATGATTATCTACATTTGGTTGCCTCGTTTTCTCCATCTTCCAACATCTGAATGTACAAAATTTTCAGGTAAGTCTTCGCAATGTGCCGTTCTAGGATATGCTCCTAACCAAGAAGGTTTTCTCTTTATGATCCCTTTGTTCGTCGCATTCGTACTTCTCACAATGTTATCTTTGTTGAACATCAATATTTTTTCAGCAATAACTTGCTTGTCCTCCAACTGAAATCCTTGTTGCTTAATTTCTTAGACACTTCTCCCATAACAATGTTTAAACTAGGTCTTGTTTATATGCAGTGAGGACATCATGAGGACAATGTCGATCGGCACCTCATCATTGTCATTACTTTCTATCCCTAACTCATATTCAAAGGCTATAAGGCATGATGCAACAAGCAATGACGGAGGAACCTGATGCTTTTTAGAGGAATCACATTTTAGAAATTGTTTCTTGTCTATATTATGCCAAGCTGCATCATCATCATCATCATCATCAAAGCCTTATCCCAACTATGTTGGGGTTGGCTACACAAATTCTGTCTCTCCATTCCCATCTATCTTGAGGCAAATCCTCATATAAGTTACACTTGTTCATATCTATAGTTAAAACCTCCATCCACGTCCTCTTTAGCCTACCCCTTCTCCTTAGTGGGCCATCAACCTTCATAGCCAAACTTTTCCTTATTGGCGCCATTCCCGGCCTACGTTGAACATGCCCAAACCATCACAAACGAGTTTCTCGAATTTTATCCGCTATTATGCCAACCTGATCCTAATCCCGCTCAATTGTTTCTCAACTACACAATGCTCGCATTGACACTTTTCATGCGCACTATTCACCAGCTGTTCATTGCTTTGATACCAAGATGAACAATCTGCTTTGATTTAGGTTCTTGAGAAACTGAGAAGAAAAACAAGAGAACACAGGAAGAAAGGACATGCACTCAACCTGCACAAACTAATAAGTCTAACATGATATAGACGAATTATATTACAATCCCTCTCGTCTAACGCAATTACAAAAACATCCCTCGCTATTTATAAGTTCCTACAGTTAATCCCTGCCCCCAAAACAATCCAATGGAAAAATTGTAGCCACCTCCATCTCATCCTCTTTTCTTCCCCTTTTGAGCCCGGACTGTTGTTTTTCTTTCTCTCTTAAAGACCATCAGCATGCAATCAATTAAATAGCTAGGTTTGTCCCTTAAGGGGGTTTCTTAGGCATGCTCTATACAAAGGCCCGTCAATCGGTCATCCGGATTATTGCACTATAAGCAACATATGTACATACTCAAGTATTAAGAATAAATATCTTTTGCTCAAGGATAGAACATATATCAGAATATAGATTTGACTAAATCATATGCATTCAGCAAGGAAACGTAATAAGATTGTAACAAGCCTTTTACCTGTAGCAGAAACAGGCTTCCTGCTTTCAATAAGTTAAAAATGCATAATCATGAACATAATTATAACATATTTTTTACCTGTATGTAACGCTGCCTGCAAGATCATTTCCCGCATCAAGGAATAACTTTAAAGCATGAATGACTTCAGCAGTGGAGTACCATAGATGTGGCTGAGGCAAACTAGAACTTAATTCTCTAAAGGAAAATCTTCTGCTTCTGTGCTGCATGAAGAGATTTTGCAAATGGCCTTCATTGAGATTAGAACCTGACTTTAGGGATGGGTCAAAGTCCGGGAATTCAACTATGAAATCTTTGTTATGGTCCTGCTCCAATAGATTGTAGAGAAATGAATCTTCAAGTTATGAACAACAAGTATCCAGAAAAGGAGAAAAAAAATTTATATAAGGTGTGCAGATGAGCTTTCAATGGTTGATTACTCTACATCAAAGAACATACAGCAATCCCATCAGTACAGTTGTAAATTGTGCTATGAAGAATCTTCCAAGCTGCATTGATTTGATGAACTGCTTTACCATAACGTCGTTGGGCATAGCTTTCCAACCATTCCTACAAAAATAATGAACAGTTTTCTCAATCTACAGCATGAACAATATAAAGACTCACATTAAAAAAAGTCACAGGAACATTCAAATACAGCTCACTATATGAATACAAGTGAACAACAATAAATTTGTGCAGTAAAGAATCTTCCATTCCTTTATTTACGGAGCAATATGTATGTATATTACTTCTGGGTGCAAAGGGAACAAAAGGATTTGTCTTTTTGTGCTAATAGCAAGTGATTGATTCTAAGAAACAAGGGATAATTGAATGGCTCGATTCACCAAACTATTTTCCTTCTTAGAAAACCTTCTTGTCCTCTCAACTTATATTCTTCTCTTCTCACAATCTCACAAAACAAATGGTATGTGCTAGCAAACTTAATCTCCAAGCATAATAACTATATCCTGGCTAATTTAAATCCACATGTGTAGGTCGCCTGTGGGCTAAAGAGGCCTTGTCAGTATTTACAATCACAAGGGCCAAATGGGCATGATGGACCTGGGCCACTACTTACAATCCTTAGTGTTACTCCATTAGTGTAATACCCTGTGATGATGCCAAAAAGTGTTTTCGGAAAAAGTGTTTTCGGACACCACCGGTCGAGTAGTGAGTAATTAATTTGGAAATTGAAGAAGAGAGAGAGAATTTATAGTGGTTCGGTCAATCGTGACCTACGTCCACTCTTGAATGGCTTTGGTTGCCGGATACTTTATTAGCTCAAGGGTGTAGGGAGCAAAGAGTACAAGCTTTGAGAAGGAGAGGAGAGAGTCGTGCCCAGATAAAGATATGATCCCCCTCCAAGTGTTGGTGGGGCTTACAATTTATAGTCGCCCCCTAACAGATTGGGGCGACTTACTAGCAACTAGATAGCTATTGTGGTGGAGCTCACGACTTCTTCTCAACGGGCGAGATGGTTGAGGTGCTCTCCATGAGACTCGGTCAAAGATGAGGAGAGGGCTGACTCCTTCCAAGGTGGCGAGGGTGAGGCTCCTGGATGCTGAACTTGACTTGACTTGGACCACTCTGGGCTTGGTGGGTCTTTATAAGATTGGGCTTTCCACATGGATTGGGCCATTTGGGCTTGGCCCATCATTTGCCCCCCAATGCCCCTTGTCTAAGAACACTTGGAGAAGGGGCATTAGCTTGAATTTTTGAGCTCTGGGTGGTGGAGACTCCCTTTGCTAGATGACTATTTCCCTTCATGACATATTTTTGCCTCGCTTAAACACCTCAAGTCTTTTCCATTTTTCCTTTTTCCTTTGAAATAAGATATCCTTTTTGAGACTTTGAAGAGTTATTTTCTTCTTGTTCAAGAAAAGACAAGCACTATGGAGCATCTAGAGCAAGAAGATGGAACCTGTGTCGTGTGACAAAAGGCCGACCACCACCTGCCCTACTGCTGCCATGGAAGGTGGCGATGGGGGTAGTCGCGGCGAGCGGCTTGGGTGCCCGCGAGTAGGGAGCAGGGGCACCCGCGTGGAAGTCGGTGCTGGCCTGGGCGCCTAAGTGGGGGCCGCAGCAGTGATGGAGGGCGTCCGGGGCGCCCGCGTTGCAGAGGCAGAGATGGCGGGCGCCCGTGCTGCAGCAGTGATGGAGGGCGTCTGGGGCGCCCGCGTTGCAGAGGCAGAGATGGCGGGCGCCCGTGCTGCAGCAGCAGGCGAGACAGCAGCAGCAGCCGAGGCCGAGATGGCAGCAGCAGCGGCCGAGATGACCTTAGAAGGCGAGACTGCCGAGATGACTGCAGCAACACGACCGAGATGGCGGCAGTCGGCGAGAATGCCGAGATGACTGCAACAACACCGCCGAGATGGCGGCAGTAGGCGAGAGTGCCGAGATGACTGCAGCACCTGCCGAGATCGAGACTGCAGCAGCAGCCGAGATGACCGCAGCAGCAGCCGAGGTCGAGAGGGTAGCAACGGACGAGACTGCCGAGATGACTGTAGCACCAGCCGAGATCGAGACAGCGGCAGCAGCCGAGGCCGAGATGGCAGCAGCAGCTGCCGAGATGACTACAGCAACACAGCCGAGATCGAGACTGCGGCAGCAGCCGAGATGACCACAGCAGCAGCCGCAGCCGAAGCCGAGATGGCAGCAGCAGCGGCCGAGATGACCTTAGAAGGCAAGACTGCAGCAGCAGCCGAGATGACCGCAGCAGCGGCCGAGACCGAGATGGCAGCAGCAGGCGAGACTGCCGAGATGACCGCAGCAGGCGAGGTGCGCAGGGGCAGCATCGGCGCTGGGCGAGGCAGCAGCAACAGCGCCCTGGGCGACCTGGAAGTGACCTGGGCGAGCAAATTGGCTGCCTTGGGAGCTCTGGGCGAGCCCGGGAGCTTTGGGCGCTATGGAGGAGGCTGGCCTTGGCGTGCAGGCATTAAGAGGCGCCACTTTGGGCGAGCTAAGGGGGTCTGGTTGCCCTGTGGATGCTGGGTTGGCTCATTTGGGCGGCCAGACAGTTGGGTACGCTAATTTAATGTAGTCCCTCGGGTTGCAGATGACCTGAGTTTCAAGATCCCTTTGAGATCGTGCTTTTGGCGCCCCATGAGAGAGCCGCTAAGCTGGAGATAGGCTGCCTGTTTGAAAACAGTGCAGAGGTAGGCCAAGCTTTTTTGACGACCCACGAGAGAGCCGCTAAGCTGGAGATAGGCTGCCTGTTTAAGAACAGTGCAGAGGTAGGTCAAGCTTTTTTGGCGACCCGCGAGAGAGCCGCTAAGCTGGAGATTGACTGCCTATTTAAAAACAGTGCAGAGGTAGGCCAAGCTTTTTTGGCGACCCGCGAGAGAGCCGTTAAGCTGGAGATAGGCTGCCTGTTTGAGAACAGTGCAGAGGTAGGCCAAGCTTTTTGGGCGACCCGCGAGAGAGCCGCTAAGCTGGAGATGGACTGCCTGTTAAAAAATAGTGCAGAGGGGCAGGTCAAGCTTTTGGCGATCCACGAGATGATTCACCTCGCCTAGACCTGTTGATTTCCTCAGCATTCATATATTTTTGAGCTTTTGCCATCAGTTTTGGCATGCTCTTTGGTGGTCGCTTCACCACTGAAAAGAGGAAGCTCGACGAGCGAAGGCCTCCCAAGAAGGCTGTCATGGAGACCTTGTCGTCGGGTTCTTCAACCTGAAGTACCTCCTCGTTAAAACGAGTGAGGTAGCTTCTGAGGCTCTCGTGTTTATCCTGCTTTATGCTGAGCAGGTGTATGGCAGGCTTCTGGTGGCGGCGCCCACCGATAAAGTGTGAGACAAAAGATTTGCTCAACTCTCCAAAGGTGGCTATGGATGCTTGGGGGAGATTGGCAAACCACTGCCGAGCGGAACCCTTCAATGTAATTGGGAACGCCCTGCACATTATTTCGTCAGGGATATTATGCAATTGCATTTTGGTTTTGTAAGTCTCCAGATGGTCCAATGGATCCTTCGTTCCATCAAAGGTCTCCACGGATGGCATTTTGAACTTCCAAGGGAGTGGGTAGTTCACCACGTCAGGCTTGAACGGTGTATCCGTTCGCCTGACTAGATAATCTACCGTCTCCGGTGCCCGAGCCCTTATGGCGTTGAAGACATCGCCCAACTGATTCTGCATTTCTCTGATCTTTTCGTCCCAGTGATTAGGGGCTTCTTTGGACCGATCGTGGAAATGACCCCCCACCTCCATGCTGTGATTTTCACTTCCCCTCTCCTGGGAATGAGGATCCTCATCGTTAGAAGCAGGGGGAGGAGGTGGAAGTCCACCGCGATTCGCCCCTCGTAGAGGTCCTCCCGATGGGGCTCCACCCTGGGGTGGAGGCGCCTCATGATGGGCACGGCCTTGAGGGTCGACCAGGAGTACTCCGTGTGGGGCAACGTGGAGAGCTCCAGTAGCGGCGCCCTGGGCGCCATGGGGATGGGAGCCCAGGTGTACTCCTCGGCCCCGGGCGCCATGGGGATGGGCGCCCAGGTGTACTCCTCGGCCCCGGGCTCCATGGGGATGGGCGCCCAGGTGAGGATGGGTGCCTTGGTTCGCTCCTTGGCCCTGGGTACCATGGGGATGGGCGCCCAGGTGAGGTGCCCCTCTTTGCCTTGCGAGCATGAGTTGTAGTATCTGCTGGTTTTGGGTCACCAGCTGCTGCATGGTCTCCATCATTTGTTGAGGAGAGGGAGCAGGAGCGGTAGCGTTTGGAGGAGGATTTTTCGGTGGAGGATTATCCTCTCCCTTTCGCCTGGGATTGTCTTCTTGTCGCCTCGTTGATTTAGTAGTGGTCACTATAATTTTTGAAAATGAAGTGTTACGAAGTGAGAATTTGGACGTCCCCACAGACGGCGCCAAACTGATGATGCCAAAAAGTGTTTTCGGACACCACCGGTCGAGTAGTGAGTAATTAATTTGGAAATTGAAGAAGAGAGAGAATTTATAGTGGTTCGGTCAATCGTGACCTACGTCCACTCTTGAATGGCTTTGGTTGCCGGATACTTTAGTAGCTCAAGGGTGTAGGGAGCAAAGAGTACAAGCTTTGAGAAGGAGAGAAGAGAGTCGTGCCCAGGTAAAGATATGATCCCCCTCCAAGTGTTGGTGGGGCTTACAATTTATAGTCGCCCCCTAACAGATTGGGGCGACTTACTAGCAACTAGATAGCTATTGTGGTGGAGCTCGCGACTTCTTCTCAACGGGCGAGATGGTTGAGGTGCTCTCCATGAGACTCGGTCAAAGATGAGGAGAGGGCTGATTCCTTCCAAGGTGGCGAGGGTGAGGCTCCTGGATGCTGAACTTGACTTGACTTGGACCACTCTGGGCTTGGTGAGTCTTTATAAGATTGGGCTTTCCACATGGATTGGGCCATTTGGGCTTGGCCCATCACCCTGGACCCCGATGTAGGAGCTAGAGTAATTAATTATAAGAATATGTTTTACTTTGGTGATTTTTTTATTCAATCTCTTATGTATTTATTTAATTAGTGTATGTAGCATAATTAAATATTATGTAGGACCCATTGTTGTTATAAGAGAGGATCCAGTGTTGCCTAAAACATATTTCCTCGATGAAGCCATGGGTGATGTTGATGAGCTTGAATCGGATCAAGGTCCCCGCTGCAACCTCCCCTTCGCAGATCTGTACTGTGCGTGAAAAGGGCAAGAATGTAGCAACGTCATCATTACAAGGCTCGCAACGTCCACAACGTGGTCATAGCCGTGAGCTAGAGATAAGACGTTCTACTTCGGAACATGTTACGAGGGCTAGAGATAAATCAACATCGCATTCAAGTGGTTTAGGTGGCCCCCTCTCTAAAGCCAAACAATGGATTAAGGACCCAACTCTCCAATACAAGCAGAAGTCAAAGGATAAGAGCACCCGTAGTACACAAACTGAAAGTCATAGGTTTGCCACTCATGAAGAAGAAGAAGAACAATGCAAAACATCATCTTCTAGCAAGCGTGGCTCACCACAAGGTGATCAAGGCCAGAATGAGCAAGCATACGAAGGTGGTGATGGTGGTGGTGATAATGGAGAGGCCAATATTACTGTCTATGACCCATTATATGGTGGTCAAAGTGAGACTAATGGTGGGTGGGGCTTAAATGGAGGAGAGTCATCAGAAGAATATCCTCAACCGCATCAAATGGCTTCAAGTCCTTGGCCCACATATTTCGATAGTTCATACAGGTATGGGCAGCAGTATGGACACTCACGCCACCATGATCCTTCGTATGAGTATGGGCAACGGTATGGTGGGTACAGTGGTCCCTCGCATGGGTGTGGGCAATAGCAGTCAGGAATCTTTATGGTAATGCAAGTGCAACAACCACCACCAGATGCTTATCCTCAAATTATGAATCCATCAGATTATGGATGGGTCCTCCAAGAAGGGGGGAAGGCTTCTTTGATTTTGATACAGCTCAATACTATTGTCAAAATCAAAATGAAGACGATGATGAAGATGGCATCCAAACTGCAAGGCATTCGTTGTGGTATTAGAAAGAATGAGATAAGGTATGGTTTTTATATGCTAATTGAAACTTGATAGTTATAATTGATATGGAAATTGGAATATGGATTTGTCTTTTAAATTTTAATTGGTAAATGATTTGTCTCATGATTCACGATGTTAAAGGTGTGCCATATATAATAGTAGGTTACTATTTAATATAGCATGCTTTAGAATTGCAAAATTTGTTGTTAAAAAATAAAAACACCTAAGTAATAGGGAAGATAAAGAATTCTACGCTCTATACTCAATAATTTGATTAATTTCACCAAAATCTATAGTTAATGTAAAAGAATAAAAAGATTCAAACTATCTACATGGATGGAGGGACTACTAGGTCATCACATTTTTTTTCTTTTTTTTTCTTTTTTTAACCTTTTTTTTTTTTTTTGCATTATTGGGACTCAAGCCGACTCAGTCGAGTCGAGTCGCGAGTTCGCTTTTTTAACCATGGTTTCCGCCGACTCCTCGACTGCCCCTTCTAGGTAACCAGGACTTAGAAACTGAGGAATACCGCGATGATCAAGACATAGGCTTTAGAATGCATGCTTGAGCGCTGGATTCACTTAGAAGATTAAAGAGATTTAGTTCATTTAATTCAAACATTGCAGTTGGATATTTTAGAATTGTAGTTGTTTTACTTTGTTTAAGGATAGTAATTTTTTTTAATTAATCAACTCTGATTTCAGAATTTAGTTTATATTCAAGTTTATTTAATAGGGTTGCCCTGAATTCTTATTGGGATATTTTGATTTAACCTAGGAATGTGATGAGATACTTTTATAATTCTAAATGCAAAATTCGAAGGGCCCTGGGTTCCAGGTCATGACAATTAGTTCAACACTACTCTATGCATACAAAATTTCGTTGAAAACTTTAGTACTATAATAGAAAAAAAAAAAAAAAAAAGTCTGGTACCTCAAGTTGAACTCTTTCACTACGAAATGCCATTTCGGACATCAACTCATACACAACTGGATTCTGCTCTATTCCTTCCATGCACATGCCAACACCAACCTAGACAAACATGTTTAGTAAGATACAAATAAGAACATGATGTCACAAAATCACATGCTTTTTAATAACTTGAAATTGAAGATATCACAAGTCACAAAATTAAACAAACTAATACAATCTATATGCTAAAAAAATACATAAAAGCTTTCAAATATCTGAAAAACCAAAGAATTGAAGTCTTTAGATGAAGAAGTTGTAATGGCCCTACGGTTGTCAATGGCCCAACCAAATTTTTTTGAATTATGTTGGTTAAAATTTATATTTGTGATGCAGATAGGGACTTCCTCAGTCCGACTGCCAGACAGGAGGGTTGCTGTGACAGCAACTTGGAACACAATTCTCCAAAAACAGAAAGTCAAATCCTAAGAAATAAGGGAAATCAACATAAACTATCACAAAATCACATGGAAACACCAGGATCAGATATTGGAAAATGCTTTTAGAAAATCTTTAAGTACAGTGATAAACATTGCATCAGATAAGGAAAACAGTCATTACATACTTACCTATGTTCTCAGGATATCATTTATTTGATAAGATCTATAGAATGACAATTTATGCACCTTCTGCCAGGAAGTTAAAATTTCCTCGATTTTATTATACTCTAGTTAAGACCATATAATTTGAAGAACACTACATCAAAAGTGAACATGTCATCACAACATACCATGGTTGAGTTCTGGCTGACACGTGCATCAATAGGACCTGAAGAAATTGCATCCAGTAGGCCATACATTTCGATGTTCCCCCCAAAGTTATGCAACATGCACCTGATATATACACATGTTACTATAATCACATAGAAAAAATAGTTTAGTTTAGTTGCCCATAATAGATGGATATGGCTTAAACAAACTGGGAATTATATCAAACATTCTAAAAATTCCATCTCTTCATTGTTGATGTTAGGCATGATAACACAATTACAATAAATAAATAAATAAAGTTATGCTGGCTAAATTTACTACAGGGTGACTAAGCATACTAAACAGTTGCAAAGTACCAGACATAAGGAGTGCCATAAAACTGAGAAGATGTATTCCATATAGGTTTGACATCAGCAAATAGATCAAGGACGATCATCTTTCCAAACGGAACAGAATGCAGAAGTGCCTGCAGCGCAGAATCAAAGGCCTAAATAAGAAGGTATACAAGAAAATGATGTAATATGTCTCTTTAGTAAATTAAAAAAAAAAAAAGATACTTGATAAAGTTTGGATAAAAGAATAAGCAGCACTAACTTAAAAACAGTTAAAAATTCAATGTGGGAAAAAATAATAATAAAACTCCAACATTCAGGTTAAGCTCCTATATTGAGAAAAACTACATAAAGCACAACAAGCATGCCCTTTTCAGACGGAGGTGGCTGCCATTTTAACTGGGGATTTTACTAATAGTCAAGGAGTCCTGGGGTCTGTCTCTCCTCCAATTGAGAAGCATGTGGTGCCAGCTTTTAGAGAGGTGGAGGCCACCAATTCCATGGGATTTCAGTCAAAGCTACAGGTTTCTGTTGAAGCTTCCTCGGGGGAAAATGATAGTTCGCCTTTTGTTTTGAAAGCCTTGGAAGCCATGAATCAGGCATTCCATGTCACATTGCGGATATGGAGTTCAAGGCTAGTGGTGAATGGGGGAAGCTCATAGGCAGGAAAGTTAGAAACCATCCAAGGAGAGACATGTCGATGGCCTGCGGTATTTGTTTTCTCTCAGGGGCTTGTCCGTTCCGATTTTTCATGATTATTACCAGTTGGAATATTAGAGGGTTCGGGTGGCTTGCTAAAAAATTAGCTGTCAGGAGATTGGTTAAGGCTAATAAGTGGATTTGGTGCTTCTTCAGGAAACTAAAGTTCATGTGAATTTTGAAAGTGTTGTATACAGTGTTTGGGGATCCAAAAGTTGGAGTTGGGAGTGGGTTTCATCCGATTGGACTTCGGGTAGTCTTACTACTATTCGGGATGACAGTAAGTTCAAGAAAGAGGATGTTTTTAGACCCCAAAGAGTGTTAGTTATAAAATTCCTCTCGATAGACGATGACTTCAGGTGGGCAGTGGCTAATATCTATAGTCCGATTGAGGAAGCTGTTGGGGGTATCTTTCGGGATAGTCTTTCTTCTATTCGGTCTGGTCTCTGTGGTTGGTTCCATGGTGTTTAGTTGGGAACTTCAACATGGTTTAATTTCATCGTGATAAAAGGGAGAGTAGTCTGTTGACAATTAGTATGAGGAGGTTCTTGGAGTTTATTAAAGATAATGAGTTTGCAGCTTTGCCCTTGACCGGACAAAGTTTACTTGGTCTAATGATGAAGAGAGGGTACCTATGAGCTGAACTGATCGTTTCCTTATTTATAAAAGGTGGGAGGAACATTTTGTAGGTATTATTTAGTTGGCGTTGCCTGGAGGTATATCAAATCGTAGAACCATTAAGCTCAGCTCAAAGGGAGTGGATTGGGGTCCAAGGCCTTTCAGATTCGAGAACTGTTGGCTTTTGCAGCGGGAGTTCTTGCCTTCGGTTCGTGTTTGGTGGGATCAACCGGAGGTTGAGGGCTTTACAAGCTTCAAAGTTGTCAAGAAATTTCAGCCTCTTAAAAAATAAGATCAAGACATGGAATCCAGATGTCTTTGGTACAATTTAAGTCAATAGAGCTTCTACGTGTAAGAGGCTTGAAGAGTGGGATTTGGTGGATGAGGAGAGAGGGTCAAGTCAAGAGGAGAGTGACGCAGTCCCGATTTGACACAATCGGACTGTCTAGGGCCCAAGTAACCAAAACCAAAAAATATCCAGCCACCACACTGATATGCAGTAATGAAAACAGAAATCCAGAAATTTAATGGGGAAGGAACGATGCCAAAGAATCACCAAACTCACATTTAAAGAGCCTTCTCAATCACCTATAGTCCACACGACCAAGGGAGTGGGAAAGATAAACATAAAGTGTTGTGTTTTACTGAAAAACATATACTGGTACTGTAGCTGCTACAGTAATGAAGAAAATAAAACCTATTTATAAGACTTAAAACAGCCACAAAACCCTACTAATTAGAGTCCTATCACTAATAAAAGTCTTGAGATACAATTTATAAACAAAAGAAGAAATCAAATCTAAAAGTAAATAAAGAAAGTCACTGCTGCAATCAGATCTGCTCATCAAACACACTTTGGAGTAGATTGGTTGTGGACCCCACAGGGCCCACTCTTTCATGAAACAAACTACAGGACCTTTTAGTGAACTCCCAGGTAAACCCAAAGAGGTCTTAACTTCTTGGATTGGGTCAGTTTTGACCCACTAAACTGTGGCTCCAAAACAGCTGCATGTGAGACCTTTATGAATTCTGAATTTTCTGTAAAAATTATAAAACAGCCCCTGCACTTCTGTATATTCCCAAAACAGTCCCTGTTGTATAGTTTTAAACTAAAATCTAAACTGTTTGGGCCCAAGTTTTCAATCAAAACTTATCGGGGACACTTGCGGGCCATCTTAGGATGCTCCAATTGTGCCATATAGGATTCAGCTAGCACAATAATATCTTCATCATCAAATTTTACATCAGAGAGAGTAGGCTAGAGGCAATACTGTTATGGAGTTGTGGAAGTTGCACCAGATGAGAGAGGTCTTTTCGAAACAAAAATCCAGAGCTTTGTGGCTGAAAGAGGAAGATGGAAGTACCAAGCTTTTCCATCGAATGGCGAATATGAGAAAGAGGATTTTAATTTAATCAGAGCAGAGTTTGGGAGGGAGACGACTTTACTAGTCATCCTATAGAGATCACTAAGTACTTCATATCATTCTCCAAGGCCCTCTTTGGAGGGGGTGCATTTTCCTTTCATTCCTACCAGTCTACGAGAGTGGATGGAAAGGGAGTTGGAAGAGGGAGATAGAAATACCAAGTTTTTCTCTTGCTTATTATTTGAGTTGTGCATATGGAAAAATGTAAATACTCATAGTTGTGATGCAGAATTTGAAGGGCCCCAGGTTTCGGATCACGACTTCATATTTGATTACTGCTTCATTGAGCCTATCAAACCATGCTTGAGGTGACTACTTTAACCCATATAAAGACTTCTTACGCCAACTAACTTTGCTTTCCTGTCCTTTTACTATGAAGCCTTGCGTGGGATCCATATATACTTCTTGTAGATCTTCGTGAATCACATCCATCTAATATAGTGGCCAAGAGATATTGGCTGCCAATGATAATATGACTCTAATGGAGTTTAACTTAGCAACTAGAGAAAAGGTCTCAAGGTAGTCAATCCCATACGATTGAGTAAATCTCTTAGCAACAAGTCTTGCTTTGCATTGAGCCATCTAAATTATGCTTCATTGTGAAAACCCACTTGCATCCTGAAGTCCATTTTTGTTATGTTGGAGTTATCAGCATCCAAGTGTCATTTTTCGCAAAGGCCTGCATTTCTTCAATTATAGCTTTCTTCCAATTAGGATGAGACAATGCCTCAAATACAAGTGTAGGTGCTAGATATAGATTCTAAGGATAACTTGGTGACAAATGCAAGGAAACTAGGTGACAAATTGTGATAAATAACAAAATTTTGAATAGGATACATGTAATACAAGACCTTGTACCTTTATATCGTGCTATGTGCTATATATTCTACTTGCTCGGAAATTATTTGGCTCCAAAGGGTGTTATCAGAATTAGGATTTCCTCAAGCAAAGCCCACTCCTCTATATGCAGATAATACCAGTGCTATCAGGATAACATAAAATCCCATCTTTCAAGAATGTACTAAACATATTGAAGTGGATTGTCATTTCATACGGGATGCCTTTTGATGATAGTACAATTGATCTTCCGCATATTTCAACGGATCTTCAAAATGCAGATATTTTTACCAAGGCTTTACCAAGACATTGTCATCAATTTCTAGTAAACAAATTGTTACTGATGGACTCGCCAACATCAATTTGAGGGGGAGTATCAATTCTAGTCAATTGGCACCATTCATGGGCCATGGCCCTATTATGGTTGTTTTTGACACCCTTGACAAAATATTGTAGACAAGTGTACATTCCTTTTTAGATAGACAATTTGATGTAATTTTCCCTAATCAAAGGGGATTCAAACACCATTGACCAAATCTTGTCTACAAGTGTACATTCCTTTTTATATATGCAATTTGATGTAATTAGCCCCAATCAAAGGGGATTTGTATTATTGTAATCTTTACAATTGTGGCAACTAATGATATATAAATTGAGGAGGCCATCAAAGGATAGGCATTCATCGTGGATAATTCTCTCAAAAACTTCTTTCGTTTTCAAAGGGTATCTTCCCTGTTATGGTATCAGAGCCAGAGGTCTCGCGTTCGAAACCACGCAGGGCAAAAATGCCCCATGCCATGTTTTGTATTTGTGCGAGCACAAGTGCGCAAGGCAAGAAGGCCCCATGCCACGTTCTAGTCTTGTGCGGGCGTGGTTCGGATTCGGGTGGTATCCCGCCTCGATGGGGTGTTAAATAGTTGTTTGTGCAGTTTCCTATCACTAATTAGTTTTGGGATTACTGGCTAGCAACTCTGTCATTTAATTATATCCATTTATATATAAGAAATCATTCTTCACAAAATAATAAGTATAATTACTCAAGACAAGTCATAAATTCAGAATTTAAAAAAAAATAAAAAGAAATATAATCTAGCCCCTGAACTAGGTTCAGGGTAAACAGCCATTCGACGGTCAATTCAAATGACGATGGAGATTGTAATTATTCTACTAAAGAGCTATATATTTTTTCCCAAAAAAATAATAATAATAATAGAGAGCTATATATAGGGGCAGTCCATGAAGGGATTGGCACCCAATTCATTGCAACCACTCTCACCTTCCTCTCTCTTCAAAAGGTATATGCTAATCACCAAAAAAACATGATGGCCATTTTCGAACGACATTAATCGAGATCAAAGGGTTATATTTACCATGATCAATTGCATGATCCTTTCTTGAAGGACTGTGCGATATCGGGGCAATAATAGCGAATATTTTATCTTAAGAAGGTTGCTATGTTAGTGATGAGTTAGCATTAGATTAGGATTAGATTTGTGACTGATGTGATTAAAATTAGATGAAATTAGACTGACGGAATAGATTTATAATTTGTTTAGGTTTTCTAAACAGTATAATGTGGTTAGGTTTTCCTTGAGTTTCGAGATCACGTTATCTTTATTGTACTCTATAAATAGCCAATTATTCAATGAGAAACAACCTAGTGAATTTGCAAGTTGCAATCTCTAACTTTCCACAAATTCTACACCTAGAGCAACACTTCGTTCTTCTGCAAGTTTTGCCTCACATATAAATCCAACTACCATGAATCTCCTACCACAAGAAATCTCTACTTTTCATCTCCTATGCCTCTGGCATCACGTAATAAAACAACCTCAAGATTCATAGATATTTCTGACGATGTTGTAGGATCTTAAACTTTTTAAAACACAACATGATGATCTAGAAAATTAAAAAACAACATAAGGATCTAGAAAATTATATACAGCAGTAATAGCAAAGGCAACCATTTAGTTAGACATAAGACAGTTTTGAAGTGCTGAAGGCCAAACCATTTAATTAGACGTAAGGCAGTTCAATGTTAATTTAACCCTAACACAGATAGACAGTCCAGAAGAGAATTTGAATACTGTAGAAATCTATAAATAAATGAAAGACCATAATTACCAAAAACCATTAAAAAGTACAAGGAAATATGTTTATTCAGTTGAAAAATTGGAAAAGATGATAAGAAAATAGGACAAATGGCCTGAAAACTACAGTTGCATATAGAAATAAAATTCAAGGCAGATGCATACTATCATTTGTGGCGGCTTCCAGAATGCAGAATCTGAATAAAATAGCCATCCCTGGATATAGGTAAAGATGCAAGGACACATTACAATTTGATGAGTCATAAACTACAATCAAGAACTTCACACTGCACATCAAACTGAAGAGTTGTTGGAAAATGAAATTTAGATACATACCCAAAAATAAAACAATACAACTGAGTGAAATCAAAATAACAGAACATTAAGATATGTAACTGTCGCATGTTTGCGCCATTCTCTGAAACTCCTTTATTTTACCCAATAACAAAAAATTTTGTTGGCATTAACTCAAGTTTCGAGCTTATACTCCTCTAACTCATCGATATATTAGAGTGAATTGGTTCATTTCCATTTTTTGTACTTCGGATATCTTTTGAATCAAAGCATTAGTCTGGAATCTGGATAGACACCATTGTTTGCCTGTGGTTAAATCATTAGTTTATTTGCGTGTACTAGTTCTGCATACTAGTTTATCTATATATGTATATAAATATGGGAAACATTCAAGTGCATCTATCCCTCACCATTTGTGGTGAGGGACACCCTTTTTTGGGGTGTTTCAAGTACAAAAGGGGGTTTGTACTTGAAGGGAAGATCCCCTTTTGTACTTGAAACACCCCAAAAAGGGGTGTCCCTCACCACAAATGGTGAGGGATAGATGCACTTGAATACTCCCCTATAAATATATACATACGGAAATATATATATTCCCTTCTCTTTTCCTAGTTCATCACCACATGCCGGTTCCAAGCCTGACTATAGGAGGGTCGCATCAGATCCACATTCAGCTAAAATACAAAAAGAAAAAAAGAAGAAAAAGAAATTACCATATTTTACTATAAGCTCAACTCGTCTTATTTTTAGGTTCATTAACATTTTTAAGTTTTCCACTATTTTACAGTAGTTTACAAAAAAGCCCTCAAATTGGACAACCCCTCTCATGTTACGAGAATCGATGCATCAAGAGATTGTTGAGTAGTTGATGAAATCTGACTGTAGTGAGGGATTTTGTAAAGAAATTCTGAGAAACATCCAGGGTCTTAATTCTTAATTTCAAGAAAAATAGGGACTCGTTTGTATTTATGTAAAAGATTGAGGGGTTTGGTTTCAGTAAATATCATAAACTACATCAGTTCATCCTATTTTCTTCCAAATTCTTCTCCTATCTTCCTCTAAATCCTATTCTTCTCCAATTTTCTTTCTTGTTCCTTACTTCTTCAACCTAGATTTGTTTCTTATTTGCATTAAAGCTTCCAACTGAGTATCAGAGCCTATCTAATCAAAGAAGCCTTGTCCATGAAACAGAAGAAAAGGCATTTCTTGCGGGTTTTAACCCATTTCGGGGCTAATGATTACTGATTAGCACCCTATTGCTGACGCCAATTGCAGATGTCAGCACTAAAGCCCAACATGTGGAGTTGTTTTCAGTCAATTCATGTAAGGTGCAATCACATGAGAAGTAAATCACATCAGTTCATCCCTCAGTATGAAGATTTGGATCAGTTGTTCATTTCATGTTCCAGAGGTGTCAAAATGTGGTACTAGATTCAACAGATCTTAAAGCCCAACTGTGTCTATAACTTTCATGATGATGATGAGTGATGACGAACCTTCAGATATTGGATTTAGGGTAAAATACAGAGCAAAGAGTTCCTCTTCTATTGCAAGGAAATCTACAAATACATTGGAGTAGACAAGAAGAAGCTTTAGAACAATTAATAGAGTAAGTTGTGTTGGAAGCCTAGTTAAGTGTAAAGTCTTCTTGTTTTGGGATTGAGAACCATAGATTGACTGATTCAGCCATAGTTTTGGCTTCGTCCACACGCTTTTATTCTCTCTAGATTCCAGTGCATGTATTTGGTTGAATGTAGGGTTGATGATAGTTTGTATAGAACATTTTAGTTCATTAGTAATTTTATTTTTTTTAAATGGTAACTTGTATTAATCAAAAGCTTTACAGTATAAAAGGGCTATAATGAGAAGCGGCTGTAGAGGACCCCAAAAATACAGCCACCGCCCAAAAAAAAAAAAGGGAAAGCTATACAAAGGAGGCAAAAGGCCTCAAGAAAAAGGAAAAAAAGAGCCAGATCAAAACAATATAACTTCCCTCCATTTAGTTCATTAGTGTTTTTCTACAGCTTTCCAGTCCAGCTATAAACCTGTTCTGTTCATGAGGAATTATTCACATATTTATTGGACACAGAAAAGATATGATCAATCCATTATGCTCTTTTTCTTATTAGATTGCTTTATACCGAATTACATTATGTTGAGATTCCTATACAGCTCTGTTTTCTAATTATGATGAACAGCAGGGTTTTTTTTTGGGGGTAACCCTGAGGTCTGTAAATGCAGCATTGGTTGCCCAGCTCTCTCTCTCTCTCTCTCTCTCTCATATTTTGGGATTCACTACTATTTGAATGGGGAATTCTAAAATGCAATTGAGGGTCAATTACATAATTTATTTCAACAAAAGCTAAAAGCATTATTGCGGCACAATTTCAAATCGGATAGGAGGGAAACAAGAACCATTCACACAAAGTAACATAAGTCAAAAAGGAAGGGAGGTGAACATACTTGCATCAGCCATATGGCATTCCCATCGCCTTTGGACATTGCCTTATAAACCGCAGCTCCAAGTGAGGATATATATGATGGGTCATTTGTAGGTGGGGAGTTCTCATTAAAAGTGTCGCTATGTTAAGCATGTGATACAGTAAATCAGAATCCAAAAAATGATGACATAACTACTTTAAATATGAAACAGAACATTGTGCTACAAGTAAAATGACATTTTTGACTTGATTGTTAACAATGGGAGGTTAATTTGAAGAGTCGATAGTGCAGCAAGAGCCTTGTAAATTAATTCAAGTAAGGAATGCATAGGATGTCAATGAAAACTGGAACTGAGGGGAAAAAAAAAAACTTTATGGAAAAAATGTCCCAAATTCATAAAATCTGAAACCTCAACTGAAACCCAAAACAGTCGCAAACTAAGTGAAACCCATAACAGAGACATATTCCTTGATCTGGCCATCTGACATAGAGGTGGAAAATACAGAAACCCATAGTTTTGAAAATCGGAATTGTATCGCAAATCGTTCATACCCATGAATCGAATCGAATCAAATCGTGAATTGTATTGAGAATTGTAGGATTTTTTATTTCTGTAATAAGAATGAAAATTGATGAAAAATTAAAGAAAAAAAAAAAAGAAAACAAAAAATAATTATTATTAATAATCCATCCATTTCCCCATTCATAGAAATATACATACACTAACAATAAGTCTATCATACAATCATATCAAAAACATCATGATATGCAAGTTGATGGCCCACCAAGGGGAAGGGGTAGGGCCGAAGAGGACGTGCATGGAGGTAGTAAAAATAGATTTGAAGAAGTGCAACTTTTCTAAAGATTTGACTCAGGATAGATAAGAACAGACAAACATAATTCATGTAGTAGACCTCAAATAGTTGGGAAAAGGCTTTGATGATGATGATGATGTGTAAATAGTTAAATAAGTTTAAGGGACCGATATTTTTTTTATTTTTTTGATTTCTTTAAATCAAAATATAAAAGTTAAAATAAAACCCAAACCATCAATCTAACACAATAATATGTCTCTTAAAGTTAAGTACAAGCCCCATATGTACAGTCAAATGCTTTAATGAAATGCATGTTTTTTATCATTTGTAACACCTCCACAAAGGCCACAAAAATTCAAAAAGGGTTTCTTTAACTACTGAGTAACTCTTTAACTACTGAGTAACCTTTTAAAAGTAAAAATGCTAAAAGAAAGAAGGAATAAAGAAAGAAAAAAGTTAAAAGATTATTAATATTAACTTATCAGTTGCCGCTATTCTTGCTCAGCCAAATTGCTTGAATCGTAAGATTCGATGAAATGAATATTGAATCGTAAAATTCACACCTAAATCCTAAGATGCATATGTAAATGGGATTCATTGGATAGATGAATCATTTTCTTTAAGATTCGGGATATGAATTGTAGGATTCTAATAACAATGTAGAGACCTATATGAGTCCAGTGCTTTTTCATCCAATAGTAGATAACAGTCAGATCCATGTCAAATTGATGTTAAACCGGTTGACTTAAAGATGATCCAAGACTCACTTAGCATAGCTCCAAGCTTTAGGAAGCCAAAATAAGAATTGGATATATTGACAATATAGTCTCTGAAGAGAAAAGCGGAACATGAATTATTCATTAACAAAGGATAACCACTGAAAGATAGCCCCTTCCACTTAAATTTTGGAAACTTATATAGAGCCATAGACTCAAGGTCATGACTCACGATCAAGAATAAAAAAAAAAAATCACCTCATACGTATTGTATTGGCCATGCCCATGGTCAATCTGCTAAGTAGAAAAAACTGCTCTCAATATGGACAAGAGATGTTGGAAGGCAACAAGCAACAATGTGGAGCCATGGTTACTATGATTCGTGATGGGCAGTCCAAGACAAGGGAAATACTTATATCCGTAAAAAACTCATCTGAGAACATAGCGCAACAACCAACCATCAAAATCAGCCTCATACGATAAATCTACCTATCCAAGACCCTATGCATGATATCTCCAACCTCTATTTATATTTATGATTATAAATTTATACCCTGTACCCTATGGTAAATTTCTTATTTGAAACAAGAAATACATAATAGTGATAAAATTTTAATGAAACCGTTGAATCATTAGATTTTATTAGTTTCCAACTTAATACAGCTAACCAACATGTATATATGAGGACAAAGGGATCAGTGCAGCTATTCCACAATCATACAGCATACAGGACCTATATGCCAATGAGGGGTCCAATACACCCACCGATTGTAGTTACCAATGAAAAAAAAAATTATAACATTTTCCTTACCTGAATTTTTTGGATATTTTTTCAGATTCTTTTGACCTTGATTTCAATTCACATTGATAACTCATACATATCACCACAATCAATACATATCACTTTGGCCACCGGCTGACGCCCAGCGCAACTGATATTTTGATCCTGGCTGACAATTACTAACATGAAAATTCATATGCAATTAGACTTCCAAGACTCGTAGTCACTGTAACTCCTAGATTTCCACGACTAGTTAATACAACTTGACTCAAACAAAGTTGGAATAAAATGCCCTACACTTAATGGGTTACAAATAAACTCAAAACCCAAACATCAACCATGGACTTCGGCCCATAGGCTTGGCTGACCAGGCCTTGGGCCCCTTAGCGGCTCATGGCTGCATATTCCCTCCTTTCTTACTATCAAACTTCTCCATGTACTCAAGCCAAGATTGGATAGTCATCACAAAATGGGGTGAGTGCCAATTCATCTGCTGATTGATCATAGAACTCAAAACTCCAGAAGATACAAGCAAAACTACAAATACAATCTTAATGTGATTATGTACTTTCAAGATGAACCTTAACGAAGTATCAACGAACAGTATTACCAGCTGTATATGTCAGTAACATCTCCATATTCTGCAATAAAGTTCCCAAGATAAGAGGAAAATCAGTAAATATACATCTTTGAAATGAAGAAAAGAAAGACCACCCCCCACCCCAACCCAAAAACAAAAAAACAAAAAACAAAACAAAACAAAAAATCCCCATTCCCAACCACATACACGCCAAAAAAATGTGGACACACATTAGAAATGCAAAATCAAGATAATATGTTGCTTCGTATCTGAATATTGTGTATGCAATGTGGTTCGGTATGATTGGTTTATTACTGTATTGAGGTTTTGTACAATGTTCATGCCTTGAGGTAGGGCCATGATTCTATGGCTCAAGCCAGTGGATCTGATGGGCCTCAAGATGGATGAACCTTTGACACGATGAGCAGCAATAAGGATTTCTCTTGATAAATAGGAAATTTAATTTGACAACAAAAGAAAGAAGCTTTGAAGGTGATACACGTGTGGGAAACAAGTGTACACAGAAATACTTAAACACACAAGAATTTCAGGTTTCAAAGGACAGCAGATCTATGTCTCAGTTTTCACAATTTCAATAAACACTCAAGCATATCTAGCAAAGAAAATGATTTTTCCTATTATATCAATAAAAAAAAAAGCTTAAATTTAGTCCACATTTTAGACATGTTATCTAGATATATTTTTGATGGGAATGTGCAGCAATCAAATTATTGACATAAATTGAAACGTTAGATACTGAAGAAAAATATCACAACAAATTCTAAGCATCTTCACACCTTCAACTTGTTGCCGTATGAAAGACTCTCCAATTTCAATGAATAAAGGATCAGATGGATCAAGTAGAAAAGTGCAGCACCATCGACGATCGCCATTAACAGTGTTCCTATTAAGATGGTCAAGCTATGAAAATTAGATGGTTGCAACTTCAAGTCCATAAAATCATATTCTAAGAGTGTGAATACAAGCTGCAGTCTATAGCAGGCCAATTGATAACAGTAACAAGAAAATATTTACACAAAATGTAACTGGAAAACCGAAAGAGGCAATCAATATGAAAAAAAACCTTGTGATTCCTAAAATTTGCTATTTCAAAAAGTCCGATTTTATGGATTCCACCTCCATTAAAGACTATCATGCCAAGACAAAATCTGATTTGAAACCATCGAAACAAACAAAGAATTGACAATCTAGACCAAACAGTAAACAATCATCCAAGACAACTTTACATATTTATAGTACCTTCCAAAAGAAATTGTATATTGACAATATCTTATTTTTCTGTAGGATTATTTCCATATGGTTCAGAGCATTGTTTGACTAGACTCCAATCTACAGTCATATTCATGTTAATGGTCCAAGTCATTTGTATGTAGAAACTAGAATTCTTCTCTTGTAAGGTTCTCAGTTAGTTTATTACCTAAATTCCTGTTTAAATACTCTTTTAATGTTAGTTTATTACCTAAATTCCTGTTTAAATACTCTTTTAATGAAGATTTAGAAATTGCGCATATAATTCTGCTTGATGAAATTGGTTGAATCTAATATATAGTAATTGGAAGAAAAGAATATTATAATGTACAGATATATCAAAATGTTTTAAAATAAGTTCTGAACAAACGAAAGAATAGGTAAGGGAGCAATATAATTGATGTTGCTTACGTCATTAAATAGGGAGACAGCATGCACCTTTTAAATAGAATCGTGAATGAACCATTATACTTTTGGGGCCTGTTTGTTTGCATTAAAATATATGGTCAGTCATGGTTAAATGAACTCAACCAAAGGATTATTAAAGAGGTGAGGGGTGAAGGATATAAGGTGGAGATGTAGTTAGAACCTTCACTTTCCTATGTATTAAGTTACTGGGATGGTGGCAGAGTATTCATTTCCCATCTTCATTTGATTCTATTTCCCTAAAAAGAAAGGTTATTTGATGCTCATTTTTGGAAATCCACCTTGACCTTGATTTTTAAGCACTTATGATATGAATCATATGTATTCAATTCCTACGTGTTAAAATGCAAACAAACAGGCTGATAATAATTAAGGTGCCAGGAAAAATGAATAAAATACCAGTCACCAAGCCTTGTTATGTTAGCTGAAGGGAATATTTTCTTCAATGCTGCTGGAACATTCCCAGAGAATGATGGAAGGACTGGCATGGTTAGGAAAATTGTGTTAAAAACCACTGGAGCAATTTGAATGGGTCATGAGTGGAAATTAATCAAAATATCAACTATGAAAATTTTCTTAACATACAAAGTAAACTAATGGCTGAATACCACAAAGAAGACGCAAATACAAGCATGTAGGAAAATCAAGACATTGCAACAGACTAAAAAAAAACATTCAGTGTATGCACCATTAATACTTTTGTATAAAAAATTTCCATGTACACTGTAATATCCCTGACTGTAAATTAGGGGTTAGAATTTTTGTGCTTGTTCTAATTAATACTTAGCTCTTGAAATTCGATTATTGGGACCCTTCTTTTGTTTTTTATTATATGTTGTGTAAGGTCCATTAACGGTTTGGACTTAAGCTATCTACTAAATTGGGTTTTTATTTATAAAACTATGATGAGGCCTTGTTAATTGCTTAGAAGACCTTTTAAACCACATAAGTTGGGACCCATTACATACTAGACTTTTGTGCATAACTGCCCAAGTCCAAGAAGGACTTGTGCATGAATCCCAAGAAAGGATTTTTTATGTGCAAAACTCCTAGGCAGCCAAGAACTTTCCTCATTCACTCTTTATGTGTAGAAGATAAGGTGGCCTAGGCCCACTAGGCCCAGCCCAGCAAGTGTATATGTAAGCCCAGCCCATCAAAGTGTATATGTAAAATCCCACGTGTGGGATCTTTCTTAGATTATGTAGATTGTATCACTGATTTCTCTCTTATTTATTTCCTTGTATAGATTAGGAGATTGATTCTGATTGTATTGATTAGAGCCCTTGATTAGGGTATAATGTGATTATAAATATACTAACGATCCTCCTATTGAGGTATCAAGTTTTCTCCAAGCTCTAATCTCTCTCTTCATTCTCTATTTCCACATTATTTCATGGTATCAGAGCTCTGGTTATGATCAATCATCTTCTATCATTGATCAATCTTCTTCTCTCATTGATCCACTAAGTCTCTCTGGCGTGGATCTTCTTCCTAAGGTGGACATCTTCTCTGTTAGTGTCACTGATCAAAAGTGGCCCACCACAGATCATCTTTGTATCTCCAAGAGACCTCCACAGCTGTGATCGACCATCCTTGAGGATCTTTCTAAGGATTTTTCTGGAATTTTTTCATCACCATTGAGGTAGTTTTTATCAACTTCTTCATCTGTCGATTTTAGTAAATTTCTGTCAGATAGTCTTCATCAAGACCGTCCAGATTTGTGGATCCTTATCCAAATCTCATCAAATTTGGATTGAAGGAAGTAATTTTGATCCCCTTTAAGGAGATCCAACCTGATCTGTGATTAGACCACCTTGTGGGGCCCACGCACAGATCCAGACCCATTCTTCCAATTCGTCTGGCCCTGTTTTTTTGAAGAAAAGTGCACTGTGTGCTGTCTACTGCTGTCTTCTTCTTCTATTTATCAAACTGCTTGCTGTTGCATGCTGAGGAAGCTTCTTGCTACGGATTAAGGCTGATTAATGGCTGATCAGTGCTGATTACTGCACTATTAGTACACTGTTAGTGCTGTTTTTGAGTTATTGACAGTTCTGTTGCTGTTCTGTTGCTATCTTTGCACTGTTAGTACACTGTTGCCGCTGTTCCTGTTTGCTATCCTTGGTTGATATTTTCTGTTGTTAGTATTGTTGCTACCTCCTCTCTACTATGGACAAGTATGATGTTATTCCCGTTAAATTTAATGGGAATAATTATATGGCTTGGTCTTTTCATCTGAGGAATTTTGTCGAAGGCCAAGGACTGTTTGGTTATCTGGATGGATCGATAACTAAACCCACTGCTAGCACTACTGACACAAAAGCATTACCCACCTGGTCTAAAGAAAATGCTAAGGTCATCACTTGGATTCTTAACTCCATTGACCCTTCTCTTGCCATTGCTCTTCAGGCATATACTGTCGCATCTGATATGTGGGGTCATCGTAAAAATGTTTATCATCAAACAAATAAAGCTCGCAAATTTCAATTAGATAGTGAAATTGCAAAATTCAGTCAAGGTGATAAATCTGTACAGGCATACTTCAATGGATTTCTCACCTTATGGACTGAGAGGGATGCTATGATTATTCAAACTGTTTCTGCTGGGTTTCTTCCTGAGGCTCTTAAATTACAAGAGGAAACCCACATCAGTCAGTTCCTGATGAATCTCAGACCCGAATTCGAATCTGTTCGGTCTACTCTCATGAATAGAGAAGTTTCTGCAAACCTGGATACATGCTTCCAAGAAGTTCTTCGCGATGAACTTCGCCTCAACTCTCAGCGTGGCATTTTTGAAGAACCAAAGACCTTCCTAACCCCTCTTCCGGCTGATTCTGCTCTCCTGGCAGCCCCCAATCAGAAGCCTACTCAATGCTACGAGTGCAAAGGATTCGGTCACCTGGCCAAGAACTGTCGCAAGAAATTGGTTTGTAGATATTGCAAACGCTCTGGTCATCTTATTGATGACTGTCGCAGCTTACAGCGAAAGAATGGGTCTCAGCAGAAGCAAAATCCTTCCACCATGCCCAGACAAAATGCTACAGCTGCATTCCAAGTTCAAGCACCTCTCCTTGATACGGAAAGCACTTCTTCTGGGGCTGTCTCTATGACTCCAGCCCAAATTCAAGAACTTATTCAGAACACGGTGACCTCTGCATATGCATCTATGGGTTTTAACAGTGGTCGGTATCAAACTCATCCTCCTCTAGCATTTCCTGCTTTTCATTCTTCAATCTCTCTGTCTTCCTCCATCACCCCATCTACCTGGTTTCTAGATTCAGGAGCATCAAACCACATGACTTCTGTGAAAAGTAGCTTTACCGCCTCTCACCCTTACCTTGGCAAAGACAAAATCACCACTGCTAATGGAGACCAATTACTTATTTCTGGAATTGGTACCGTTACTTTATCTAGTGTCTCCAGCCAGTCCCTCCACCTTTCCAATGTTTACTTTGTTCCCAAATTATCAGCCAATTTACTTTCTGCCGGGCAACTTATTGATGATGGATACCATATTAACTTTTCTTCCACTGGTTGTGTCATACAGGGGCGGCAAACTGGGAAGGTGATCGCAACGGGGAGTAAACATGGTCGACTGTTTCTGCTGGACATTGGACATCGTTCCCTATTTTCTTCTTCTTCTCCTAATTTAAATAAATTGTGGACTATGTGGCATAGTCGTCTTGGTCATGTGAACAATGCTTATTTACTTTCTTTGTTTAAACTTGGTTGCTTAGAATCCCCTATTGATAATAAAATATGTCCTCTTTACTTCAATCAAAGTGTGAAACGTGTTGTTTGAGTAAGAGCCATATTTTGCCATTTCCTATTCATCGTTCTCGTGCATTATCATCTTTTGATATTATTCACACTGATGTTTGGAACCCACATTGAGTAGGACAGGGTTTAAGTATTATGTGACCTTTATTGACGACCACTCTCGATTCACTTGGATTTATTTCATGCGTTTCAAATCTGAAGTATTTTCTCTTTTCCAAAAATTTTATAATATGGTTCAAACCCAATTTCAGAAAAATATAAAAATTCTTCGGTCCGACTCCGGTGGAGAATACATGTCCCATGATTTTTCTGCCTTCCTTTCTGATAAAGGCATTCTTCACCAAAAATCATGCCCACATACTCCACAACAGAATGGTGTTGCAGAGAGGAAGAACAGGCGTATTCTTGAAACTGTTCGTAATCTCCTTCTTGCATCGTTAGTTCCTCCAAATTTTTGGTGTGACGCTGCACAGACTGCTGTGTATCTCCTCAATCGTCATCCTAGCTCCGTTTTAGGAAAGACTACTCCATATGAAGCTCTCTTTGGTCATACCCCTTCATATTCTCACTTACGTGTTTTTGGTTGCTTGTGCTTTGTCCATCTTCCCCCTACAGAGCGTACTAAGTTGTCACCACAAGCTGCCAAATGTATCTTCCTAGGATACAGTATTGAACACAAGGGATTTCTGTGTTATGAACACTCCGAGAAACGCATGCGAATATCTCGTAATGTGATTTTCTTGGAACACATTCCTTTCTTTTCCTTGCGTTTAGATACTCATCCTATTTCTGTGTCTTATCTGCCACAATTCCCTGTAGCTACTTCTCCACCACCTATTACCAATGTCTATGTTCGGCGTAACACAGTTCCTCCTGTGGGGCCTCCTTCTCCCGATCCTATCCCAATGCTGCCTCCTGCACCCTCAGGTATTAATACTTCCTCTACTGATACTGTCATATCCTTGCGACGCTCAAGTCGCCCTTCTGTTGCTCCTGACAGATATGGCTTTCCTGCTCTTTTCACTTCTTTGGATAGTGCTCCTATACCCACCTCTTATTCACAGGCTTCAAAGATTGCATACTGGCAGGATGCTATGACTGAGGAGTTGCTTGCTCTTGAAGCGAACAACACATGGGACTTGGTACCGACTCCTGAAGGAGCCTCTGTGATTGGCAGCAAATGGATCTATTCTGTTAAAGTTCACTCTGATGGAAGTCTTGATCGCTACAAAGCCAAATTGGTTGCTCAAGGTTACAAGCAGGAGTATGGCATTGACTATGAGGAGACATTTGCACCAGTGGCTAAAATGACCACCGTTCGAACTCTTCTTTGTGTTGCTGCAGCCCGCAACTGGCCTCTATGGCAAATGGATGTCAAAAATGCCTTTCTTCATAGTGATTTGAAAGAAACTGTCTACTTGAAACCTCCTCCGAGATATGCTTGTCCTCCTCAGCATGTTTGCAAGTTGCGTAAATCTCTTTATGGACTTAAGCAGGCTCCCAGGGCTTGGTTTGATAAATTCCGGGCAGCAATTCTTCAAGCTGGGTTTCATCAGTCATTCTGACAGTTCACTATTTCTTCGCTGGACATCGAAGGGTTACATATTCCTTTTAGTCTATGTTGATGATATGATCATCAGTGGCAATGATATTTCCGGCATTACGGCTCTCAAGGACCATCTCACTCGCCACTTCAAAATGAAGGATCTTGGTCCTCTCACCTACTTTCTAGGTCTTGAGTTTTCGCGTACCAAATCAGGCATTCGGGTCCATCAGCGTAAATATGCTACCGATTTAATCACCTCAGCGAGACTTGATGATGCTCACACTTTTGATACGCTGATGGAATTAAACACCAAACTCAGTACGGAGGATGGCCCTCCCTTGGATGATCCCTCTATTTTTCGGCGGATAGTTGGTAGTTTGCTCTACTTAACTATGACTCGACCTGATATTTCTCATGCAGTTCACACAGTTATCCAATTTGTGAGCAATCCTCACAAACCCCACCTTGCTGCTGCTTTGCGCATTCTCCGTTATGTTAAAGGCACTCTTTCTCATGGTCTATTCTACCCTTCTAATACTTCTCTGAGATTATCAGCGTATGCCGATGCCGACTGGGCTGGTTGCCCTGATTCTCGGAGATCTACTACTGGCTGGTGTATGTTTCTTGGCGACTCTCTGATTTCGTGGAAATGCAAGAAGCAAACCACTGTGTCAAAGTCTTCTGCTGAGGCTGAATATCGGGCAATGTCATCCGCAAGTGCTAAAATCATCTGGCTCCGCCGTCTTCTCTGTGAATTGGGTGTCATTGTTGGTGGTTCTACACCTCTTCATGGGGACAATACCAGTGCTACTCGAATTGCTAATAATCCAGTTTTTCATGAACGGACGAAGCACATTGAGATTGATTGTCATTTCATTCGTCAGCATGTTGTCACTGAGAAGATAACCTTGCCTCATGTCTCTACTCACGACCAGTTGGCGGATATCTTCACCAAAGCCCTTCCCAAACCGCGCCATCATGATCTTACTAGCAAATTGATGTTTTCTGCATTACCACATCAATTTGAGGGGGAGTGTAGAAGATAAGGTGGCCTAGGCCCACTAGGCCCAGCCCAGCAAGTGTATATGTAAGCCCAGCCCATCAAAGTGTATATGTAAAATCCCACGTGTGGGATCTTTCTTAGATTATGTAGATTGTATCACTGATTTCTCTCTTATTTATTTCCTTGTATAGATTAGGAGATTGATTCTGATTGTATTGATTAGAGCCCTTGATTAGGGTATAATGTGATTATAAATATACTAACGATCCTCCTATTGAGGTATCAAGTTTTCTCCAAGCTCTAATCTCTCTCTTCATTCTCTATTTCCACATTATTTCATTATGAACTCTCTTTCCCACTCTTTTCTTCCCATGTTTTCACTCCTCAGCTATTCTAGGCTCTAGAGAACCCTAAAACTAGAGAGAACTAGAAGAGATTTAAGGAGAATTACGAGGATGAGAAGAACCAGCCATTAGAGCATTGACTAATGTCCTTTAGTCTCCCTCACATTGGTAAAGCCACCGTATTCTACACAAGGTGAGTACATGCCCTAATCTACATTGTTTTTCTACGAGTTTTGTGTCTTTTCTAGATTGGGATCTAGGGTTTTGATGAATGTTGTTAATTGATTGAATTGATTAATGTAGAAATAAATCCAAGGTCCAAACTCCATAACCGAATACGAATAGGATTTTGGTGAACATGAGGTTAGTGCTTGGCTGAATCTTGATTTGGGTTTGAAGCATAAGTTGACCGCTTGGGGACCTTCCATTTGTTGATCGTTGGTGTTCAAAACTTATTTGGTGATTTATGTATGTGTATTTGATGTTTGGGTAATCCTATATGAAGTGTTAATGGATGTCAACTTGATCAACGAGCATGGAATGATTGTGAGTTCTTAATATTTTGGGAGGGTAGAATTATAAGTGTTGGAAAGGGGTTATCATGAAGTCGAGTGAGAGTAAAGAGTTTTGGAGATGGCTGAATTGTATGTAGGACTTTAAACCCATGGATGAATTGTACTATGGGTACAGCCCATAGCCGAACCCAACTGTGAGTTTCGAGAGCTACCTGAACCTCGCATTGGAGTTTAATGATGACCAGACCATTGATGGAGGCTCAGGCAGTATTTGATCACAATATAACTTCCTTTATTTGCAGTTTGTTGATGTTTATTTTATGTGCAAGAATATCTCCTCGGTCTATTGCAGAATTTCAGATTTATTAGTTGACATGGAATGAAATTTATTTCCAAAATTGATTGAACACTGTTTACTCATGTGAAGTAGGAAATCCATGAAAGTTTGAATATGCAATATGGAGGGTTGGTGATTGCTCAAACCCATTATTAAGATTCAGGTTGGCCGGATCCCTAGTTTGGGTTCAAGCGGATCATGAGAATCGAGTCGGATGTCATAGCTGAAACTATTGGGGTTTGTGGCTGGTTTGAATGCCCACATTGTTGAGTTTGTCTTGATGAATTTAAGGTTTCTTTGTGTCTATCATAGTTATCAATTTCGTTTCATTTCAGCTCAAAAACTTTCCCTTTAGATCAATGAAGCCGAAACAAAATGCATACTGTAGCTTTTCAGTTTGACTTTCGATCAATTTCGGCTGGAAACATGGATTTCGGCCGAAATTGACAAAAATGGATGAAATTTCCAAAATTTTCGAAATGGCTGAAATGTTGTAATGTGTACTCCAAACTTCAATATTAAACTTTTAATTATTATGAAAATTGTGTTTAGTGTTTATTGTGGAAAGAATGTGCTTAAATTTTATACTTGTATGTTATAATATATATATATATATATATATATTTTGCTTTCACATTAAACTTCAATTTTTTTGCTTGGTTGGCCTAGTGGCCAAGAACTCTAAAGGAAAGCTACCACTACAGGGATCGAACCTTGGAGGGAGCTGTGGGAGGCGGGTGTGCTATCCAAAGCGACACCCTGTGATTCCCATTATAATATTATTTTATTATAATGAATTAAATGCATAAATTATATTTTATTATTTTTTCTAAAATATATGTATATTTTGATTTTATTTTATTTTTTGAAACATAACACCTAAATGTTTCACCAAAATCCCAAATCAGCCGCAACATTTTAGTTTGGAGGCCAGACCGAAATGGGGACCAAAACGAAATTAACTATGGTGTCTAATGTCTATGCTTGACCTGATATGATTATAATGTTGAGTTCTAGAACTTTCTATGCTATATGTTGATTATGTTACCACTTTTCTAAAATTGTGAGAATGTCCTAGTTATGCAATTGCCCTTACGCCATCGGATACCAATAATGACAGTGCGGGGCATAATAAATCTGGGATTGTGGAAGGGGCTAGTTGGAGCCTGTTGTAGGTGTTGAAAACAACAAAGGAATATGTTCTAATCTGAATCATGTTTATGTGATCTACAAAGATGAGATACCTGAAGCAGCGCAGGGAAGGAGGAGGATAGCCAACGGGCTATTCTCCAAGCCAAACGGCTTAAGGTAGGATGTCTAGGTGTCACACCAAAGACGAGAAAACCACACGTTGAGCAAACTCAATTTTCATTCAATTTCTATATCCCAAGAGAAGGGATTACATCCTTTATATAATAGAGTCTAAGCAATAATTTAGCAATCAATCCCTACTAAATAAGAAACTCCCTAATTCTAAGAATCTAGGAAAATTTAGAAACTGGCTAATTATTGTTTAAATCATAACAACTAGGAAATCTACTAAATCTAAAAAAATCATCTAGAAGACCTAAAACTAGAAACTGTCATGGGAGAATCTTGGATTCTTTCATGGCTGGGCCTTGTATACCAATTGAAGCAGCGCAGGGAAGGAGGATAGCCAACGGGCTATTCTCCAAGCCAAACGACTAAAGGTAGGATGTCTAGGTCTCACACCAAAGACGAGAAAACCACACGTTGTGCAAACTAGATTTTCATTCAATTTCTATATCCCAAGAGAAGGGATTGCATCCTTTATATAATAGAGTCTAAGCAATAATTTAGCAATCAATCCCTACTAAATAGGAAACTCCCTAATTCTAAGAATCTAGGAAAATTTAAAAACTACCTAATTATTGTTCAAATCATAACAATTAAGAAATCTACTAAATCTAGAAAAATCATCTAGAAGACCTAAACCTAGAAACTGTCGTGGGAGAATCTTGGATTCTGTCATGGCTGGGCGTTGTGGGTTTTGGGCCTTTTGGAGTAAACTTTCAAATGTGGTCCAATGGTCTCGCCTACATCAATACCTTTTGTGTAATATGCTTAACCGTGACCGGCCAATTGGACACCCCTGGACCACTAGTACATACCAAGGCCAAGATATATGTGTCATTTTCCTAACTTTTAGGTCAGGTATGTTATTCCCTGACTCAGGTCAATTGTGTGATCATCCCTGACTCTTAGGTCAATTACATTGTTTACCTAACTACATATCAGCTATTTTCAATGATTGTAGGTCAACCCCCTTTATATGATATGAGGTATCTTTGAGATGCATGCTTTTTACGGGCCTGTGCTCTCAAGTGGTTAGGTGGTTGTCTAGAAATTAGTTGTAGGAAACCTTGACCCGACCTTAATTACATGCAATTTGTTATTATTGTTGCAACATTATTTTAATCAAACATCTATTTGTGCACACACGTAGATTAGAGTTCTATTCACTCAGTTGTACTAATTTGTGGATCTGCCCCAATCCAGGTAACCAAAACATTGAGATGCAGGTGGGTCCTGATGATGAAGCGATAGAACTCGATATCTAAGGATGAGTGACGTCGAAACTTACCAGTTTTATTAGAGCATTAGTTTTAAAATCCTTAGTTTGTTTTATGTCCAATATTAAAGAATTCCAGTTGGTATTTAATGGCTTCATTGGATTGATTTATTGATATTTGGATTCAAACTTATAATTAATCGATTGATTATTTAGGTAAATTGCCCAATTTATTATGCAATTATTGATTTGACCTATGTGAGTGAATGTGATGCTTATTGCTCGCGACGTGGAATTTGAAGGCCCGAGATTTCGGGTCGTGACATACACGAAATGTTTTTACATGAATACTCTCCTTAAAGAACCACCATCTATTAGTCTAAATAAATTGAATCAATTATGAACAGCTCTATCTGTAGAAATAAATGGTGGAATGACCAGGGTAATATGAACTGTTCTTCTGTTTTACTTGGGACGTATTAAGGCCAGGCTAGTACACGCCGAGCCCGAGTCCAGGTCAATTTGGACTGAAACTTTCCTCCCACAGGTGTATGGGCACGTGTGTAGAAACCTGATACCAGCATATTATTAATGTTTTGATAATTATCATATACTAATATGATTATTTCGGATGTTATTTATTTATTTATTGTAATTTTTCTTGTTAAACAATTATTATTATCTGGATTGTGCTTGATGCGTAGTATTCCATGCTCTAAATGGTTGTTTTTATTATTATTGTTGGCGGGATAAATGTATTATCTTGGATATCTAAATGTATAATAATTGTCGAAATGGGTGTTTGTATATGTAATTATTGAGAATAACGAAATTATAGCAATGAGTCTGTAAGTGCAAAAAATCTCACGGACTTACTTAGATGATATAAAAACTTCTTTGGGAAGGATTAGTTGCCTGAAAACCTGAAAAGGGAGGAGAAGAGAGGGTCAGAAGACTCTGGCTGCTGTCAGCGCAAGGCCCTCCGATGCCTAAGTTAGTTCAATAACTCAACGAAGGATGAAGGAGGAAGAGAAAAAGAGAACCTCTGTATATGTTTATTTTTACCCTCCCCCTTTGAGCGTACCTGATTTGCTCTTTATATAGGCTGAGAGTTTGACTCTTGGATGTGAAGTCCCATCGGACCATAGTTCTTTAATTGCAGTCCCATCGGACCTTTCCTGAGTGGAGGTAGGTGGAGGCGGAAGTCCCATCAGCCAGTACTATGTTCCCTTAGTGGGGGTTGGTGAAGGCATTGTCCCATCGGACCTTACCCTAACGACTTGATGTAGACGTAGCCACCTTTTTCGGGGTCTAAATGATGGAATTCGGCCTAAAAACAAGGAGTCCATTGCGCAGCAATGGATTTTGAAGATCTCGCCGTTTCCTTTCCAGAATGGGCCTCCGTTCGCGATTCCGACCTCGGGACTCGAATTTCGCCTAATTCCGTTTGGGCCCTGCACGGTGGGCTTTATTTCGATCCAATGCATCCATGTATTCATTTGCTTCAATCTGTCTGCACTACATTTCCACCGGATAATGACAACTTTTTATCTTTACCCGATGCATGTCATCATTACTTAACACGTTCTGTAACGTGGTTGAGTCTCCATAGAGATACAGCTATCTGTACTCGTCTCAATAGGCATTGTAGCACTGCTGCCTAGATAAGCATTCTAGCACTGCTGCCGAGGTGAAGAATTTGGCCGAGGTGGAAGTGTCTGGCACTATTGCTGAGATGAGATGTTGAGGAGATAGCTAGGGTGCTGAGGCCAGGACCGGTACCGAGCTCAGGCAAGGACCAAGGTGGTGCTGACCGAGGTGAGATGGTGCTAACCGAGGTAGGATGACAATCTCGGTATCATGTAGATATCCCCACACAGAGTCTATCCATACATACATGGTACGAACAATAGCATCATTCAAAAATTTTATGTATTCATGATATAAAAAATTAATTTAGTGCATGACATGGGCGGCTAAGGTAGATCATGCATCATTGCATTGGTTTCATTGTTTGGGGACAGAGTGGGGTCCAAGAGTGTTACATGACCATGTTGGGGCCAGTTTGGTGTAAATCATAGAATTGGCAAAACTGTAAAAGTTGAATTTAGAGACTAGTAATATATAGAAAGCATGCATTGCATAAATTGCATAATGAAAGGGGGTCCATGCGATGCACGACTACCATAGGGCTGGATGAGTTTTTCTGTAAGACTTGGGGTCACTTATTGCATTAAAATTTTCATTATGGAAGTCATTTAAGCACTTAAAATAAAACTCCTTTTACAATTAAAGTCATTGTTGCCTTGGAAATAGAAAACCCACGCATGCTACATAGACTATGCCTCGCACGTTCAGGTCTCACTTACATTAGAAAGAGGAACTCATATACGTAGATGATGCTGTGATAAAGAGGAACCATAGGCGAGGGAAGAGTGATGAGTTCCGGAAAGAGGACTACTCATAGTGTCTTGAATTCAAGTAGTTAGCTAGCGTTATTTTTTTTTAATTTGAGGATTGTAAAATGGATTTATTCAGATGTTGTATTTAACCAATTTATTTAGAGACAGTTATGGATCAAATAAAGATTATTATTTTATGCTCTGTTTATCCTAAGATGGATAAAATTCTGCATCAGAAAATTTTGACTTATGCTTGTAATCGGGAAAAAAAAAAATCACAAGCCCAAAATTTGAGGACAATGAATTCGAGTTGTGATTGTCACACCAGCACTTACTATTTTAAAAAATTACACTTCAGAAGCACACAACGGGTATATCAGCTAAGTTACCCCATTCGTTGCCTTTGGTAAGTGTTCTTTTGTATGAGAAAGACTAGATCGTAAGAATGCACAAAGAACGATAGAATATATAGATACCTTGCATTTAGGCATAACCTAAAAGTAAAAGATATATATATATATTGTTTGAATGTAAAATATACTCTGAACTGATTGCAAGTGCCCATGATAAAATACCGAAACTAACACTATATGTACCAAAAATTTAAACACTTGGTCGTCGGCAATTTGACCACTAATAAAATATATTCTAAGCATCATTTCCACAAAGGTGAACCAATGATATGGAAAGAATTAAACAAGAGATTTAAGAGATTATCTCCAGTATAAAGCTAAATTGAACCTGGAGTCATGCCAAGCTCTACCATTCGAGATAGAATCTGTTTTTGCAGAGCCAGTTGTTGATCCAACCAACTTTGTGGAAGTGGGCCACCCCAACTGTAAGAAGTAGAATCCATGATTAAAAAGAGGATTGAAACAAAATGAAAATCACAACAATTCCACCTCTCCAATACAGAAGATAATATTAGTATTTATGATATGGCCTTGTTTACAAACAAACCAGAGTACAATATGTGAAAGACATATCCATTGATCTTTAGCAACCTATTAAGAAGGACATGCAAGTCCTTGATCCCTGTACTAATGTACACTGCATATGCTTATCTTCCATTCATAAAAATAGTGGCATCTTTTTTATATGTCAAGATAATTTTATTAGAAGAAAAACTAATATATAGATAAATATAAAAGGAATGATTGCTAAATACAGAAATGCTGGATCCACATGAAAACTTCATATATCAAGTTTATCAAGTTTCCCCTACAATGTGTGTAGTTGAGTATGCTGGAGTAGAAAATAAAATGAAACATATGATATGTTTAAATGGATCCATTTTCTGTCGCACTCACTAAATATTTAAAAGAATACCATCAGTCTGAGAACTCCTTTACCTACCCATGCAAATTCCCCATGCGAGCCCAAGCAAGGAATGCAGGTCCACCAAAGAAGCCATTCAAGTCTTCATTGGTAATATTGAAACGCTGTCATTGAATTTGACATGTCATGATCAGCAAGCACCATTTTTTTTTTCCAGTTGAAATATAAAAATCAGCAAAGATAAGTTATAGACATTGATAAATAATAACATCATGATCAATGCTCTAGTTGTCACATATCATTAGACTGAATCACCAGAAGATATCTTTCAGCACAAAAGCTTCTCCTTGTAATTGGAATAGGCTACAATTATTGCATAGCTTAACTGCCAGCGAAGAGACAAACTTACTATTTATAATGTACAGACAGGAGGTAATAGATAGGACGGAATATGGAAATTTCGTTATGCTAATATTTCAAAATGAAGTAGGCTAACAAGTTAACAATGCTAATATTTCATGCTAATTGCAGGATGTCATAGTAGGCTAACAAGTTAACAATGGGCTTTGAATACTGCAAGGGTGGGTTGTTGTTTGTCGATCTGCGTGTTCTAGGTTGTCTAATACCCAAGGCCCTGAATGTTCAAGCACTAAGGGAATAACTTCCATTCCCCATCTTCTTTGATAATATTTTCCACCATGTTCACCACTACAGGTAGATCTGATTCCTTTGAAGACAATTTCTGCATCATCTTGAACTTTGGTTGGCATTTCACAAGTCGTTCTTCCGTTCGAGGTTCAAATTTAATCTCCAAGGTATCACGCCACAAGCAGTGGAACCATCAAACCATCCTCTTTCATTGTTATTTTGGAATAGTTTAGAAGAGTGAAAGCAAAACTGCAAGCTATAGGTTTAGCTTTAGAAATCTACTCATGCCCCTTCTTTCGGGATTCAAAAGCACAATTAAATTTTCAGACAATTAGGTTATAGAATTTTCAAGTGGGATCTAGTTCGTAATTCCAAACTAGATCTCTTTTAGTTACCTATAGGCAATTTTCTAAACAGCTCATGCTTGGAGGTTGTTTCTTCGAATATAATGCTTTTGAGCCTTCATAGTTTCTCAGGTCTTTCACCATAAGCGTGGTTTCTCTAGAGTAGCTACTCAGAATCGAAGAGCGCACCAAGGACACTTAGTATTGCATATACATTTGATGGTGGAGGCTGGAGTAGACGTTTCAAAATGGTACTTTTCATGTTTGGTTGTTTCTCATTTTCTAAAACCTTTTCTTCTACTTTCTTTTTCCCTGAAGGCTTATGAAGGGCACTTTTGGAAGAGAACCAGAGTACAGGAGGCTGGAGCTGATCAACAAATAACTTTTGATCCACAGTCAAATTGTTATTATTATTTTTCATCCAACCGTCATATTTCCAATTATAATATATATTAACCAAAAGCTCGACAGAAGATTGATGTGGCAAATTGGCTTTGCCCCTTTAAAGTCATTTTCATGGTGAATATCCAGTTTTTAGGTGTCAAATCTCAATTTTCTAGAGTACCCTTTTGATGGTCTGTGCCAGTCATTAACCATATTACTATTCACTACTCGCAATGCTTCACCTTCTGCCTTATATCTAGAAAAAGTAAATCATATTGTGTAATATCCTGTGTTCCCTGGGCCCAGGACTAGTCTGGCCCAGGTAGTATCTTAGTTGTTTCCTTACTATGGGAATTAGAAGTATTACTAATTATGGAATTGGAAAGTGTCTCACGTTTTTGGGACTGGAGTTGTATAACAACTCTAATAGATGAAATAAGAGAAGGATTAGAATTAGGAAGTTTATACACCCCATCCTTATATATACATAAGCAAACCAACGACTATTATGATGGTGTTTTATTTTGGAGGAATTCTGAGAGAGAGTGTGGGTTGCAATTTAGGAGAAGGAGAGGAAGGTTGATTGATGTCCTACTCGTGTCCACATATTGCAAAGGCGACTATCGTTTATAAGAGGTGAGTGGATCTTCCTAAATATTAAGTTCTCTGAATCAGGAGACTGATGATGGTGTATGATCTTGTATGATCCTATTGAATTGGAATAAGTACAGTTTCAGCAATAGTTCCTGTGTTTATGGTTACTCAGAAATTCTTTTGTGGAACTTAAAACATCTTGATTGTGAAGAGTATAATTCCTAGGGAGTTGTTAACTCTTGTTTCTTCTTGAATTGCTAAGTATTTGTGCATTATACAGAAACCAGAGGGCTGTCGTCAATGACACAGATTGACCTTAAGAGGTTGTGGAACCACATGGCCCATCGGATGGGAGATCTGATCCAGGTATCTACCAAGGGGGCCATGGGCGACCCTTAGGGTGGAGGATCCATGAGGAGTGGGCTCCATCTGGGCCCTCATCTAATTGCCTCGTTAGAAAGGAGGCGACATTTGCCAGTTTTTGGCTAAATATCGACATGTCTTAGTGGGACCACCTGGCCCACTTGATCAGAGATCAGATGCATTCAATGGATAGAGGATTGATGGGCGACCATAGATATCATAGACATCTAGAGTGTGGGAACAATAAGACCCACTATCAAATAAAACTAAAGGAAACAGGCGTGATTGCAACAGAAATATAGCTGAAGGTCGACATCCATGCTAGGACCCACTATCTAAATCAATCAAAGATTAGGACCTCACGTTTTGAAGAGGGCCTAGGGACGGTCTGAATGGTGGTGGTCCCATGTGGCCTGGGCTCTATCTGCCCAGTTATCCGGAAGCTTCAATTTTGTTAACCATGAGGCTTATTAATGAATTTTGTTCGTGTTTATTGAGACTGTGGGGCCCGGTAAAGATGTTTGATAATGAATCCAATCCTATGGGAGGGAAGTGACACCATAGGCGACCGTCTAGGTTGGGTTTGATCATGGTTTGGTCCAGTGGGACCCACTGGATATTATATGGGTATGCCTTGAGACGTGTACATACTGGTGACTGTTTATGTTTGTTTGGGTGTGGATGTATGACACCTGAAATTGTGTTTAGCCCCAAGATTGGTAGTTAATGATAATATAAAGTTTACATACGGATAACTTAAGATTAGATGATTAATTAATTGTGAATAAGTGACTGTATCAATTTAGCTGTGATTAACTATATGCATTGTGATTACTTATGTTTTATTTTATAGTGTGGACCAACCATACTCCAACAATAGCAATTATGGATTGGAGTGGGGCAATAACTAGTGAATCTAGTAAGGGTTGGATCCACACTGTTGATTATGTAAATGATGTTAATTGTTAATAATACTGAGTTAGGGTTGTTATGTGAAGGTGAGGTCCCAGACTTGGGATGTTGGACTTAGTGTCCGGGCCGTTTTAGCGGCTGGTCCTTAGTGGACGTGAATGGCCATTGAGCTGGCTGGTCCTTTGTGGACATGTCTGATGAGACAGGGTCATGGTGACCAGTATACATATATATGATAAGGCCTTTGAGGCATGGTAATGTGCATGGGCACGGATTTGCATATGGTCGTATACTTAATGACTATTTGATTATTGATTCAAATTTGTTGATTATGTGATATTATTTTATATTTGACTTGTGTAATTAGGAAAATTCATTCACCAGTAATACTGGTGTTGTGTTGCCCCCTTCAGGTAATCAAATTGCGGGTGGGCCAGAGCGGATTGACGATTAGCATGTAGATTTCGGCATGCGTGGCTGAAAAGAGAGAACGAGAAAAACTTAAATAGATGATGGAATCATTAAAACTTATTTAGGAAAATTATTTAATGTTTCAAGTATATTATGGATTGAGTTATATACAAAGTTTGAATTCTCAAAAATTGAATGACATTTATAATTGAAATTATATTTGAATTTAAATGCCTAATACCTTGAGAATCTTATTTGATGAATGCATGATGAATAATGCTGTATAATCACGATCCAGATATCCGACAGGGCCCCGGAATTTGGGTTGTGACATATTGGTTGCTTTGAAACTCTATCTACCAGTAATCAATACCGTTACAAACCCAACTCCATTAAAAATAATCTTATGCGGTTATACCTCAAATGTAGATATTAACAGTAGGGGTCCTTTCTTGATCTTTGGGGACTTGGCTTCATGCCTTTTTGTTAGAGACACAGTATACCTCTCCTATACTGAATAGTTTTCTTTATTATTATAATTAATATAGTCACTTTTTCAAACAAAAAAAAAAAAAAAAGAGTTGGAAGACTATAATCAAACAAAACATATAAAGACGACCACCATTGTGATCTATCACCTATCGACATCTAATTCAGCCATTAATTTCCGTTCCCTCTACAATTTTTTTTTTTAACCATGACATCAGCATTGAATGTTAGAACTGTATGGAAATCCACAGTAAGAATATTATGCATAAGGCCAATACAGATCATTCCAATAAGAGCAGCAGCTTAAAGCAATACAAAGGATTGATAAAACTAGAAAATTATGCCCAAAATACTAACAAAAGTTACAATATTCATATCACCTTAAAAACCTTTTGCCAGATGGTCTCTTGGCCAGTGAATGCCAAAGGCAAGTTAACTCCTTGAAGAGCCATCCAATCAATTTCTTTTTCCCATCTTTCCCAGTCCCACCAAACAAAAGAATCTGTGGAAAATTTAAACTTCTGATAATCTTTGAAGAAAAACATAACTAAGAGATTTTTAAAATGATATAATGATAACCAAAAAGAAAGAAGCAACAACAAAGACTCATTTGAATATTTAGACATGAAATGAGTAAATTAACGGCAATAGTGCTTGTGAAAGGAAAACGGCGGTTGAGGAAGGAGCTTGACTCTGGGTCTTCTGAAGCATTGCTTTAGACAAGATTTTACAGAATGGTGGATCCAGGCTTCACAGAAATGTAATGAATGAAAAGAGTTTCAAAAAGATGGTCTTGTCACCACCAAAATGTAAAAACAAACAGCATGCATGTGTAGGTAGAAGAAATGATCGATCATACATATACATTTTGAAGTGGTGGTGGATTTATTGAATTTCCTTTTGAAGCTTTTTTGTCACAACTCACAAGAGTCTGCAGAAGGTAGCCATATTAGTTGGAGCTGGTTGGAAGTGAGCAATATGGAAGATGTTACCATATTTGATTATGTGACTGAGGAATATCAACTATCAAAAGCAAGAAAAAATAAAAATCTCAAAGATTATTGCTGCCTATGGGGGTAGTAGAAAAAGAAAAAGGTTGAAATTTTTATCTTCAATGGCTGTTGTCAGGGAGTTTCTTGTCCATGGCCCATTACGTAAAATTGACCCTATTGCTGCCTAAGCTTCCAAAGTCCAAACAAGCCCCAACCCATTCACTAGAACACAGCCATGTGTGCACATACAAAATTTTCTCCAAACAGAGAAGCATTCTTAATCCTCTGCTTAAAAACTTGATTAAGAAACAAATAAAAATTTGTGTTAATAGTCGAATTCGAGATTTAATAATTCTTTCAAAGCCAAAAAAATTCTTAGCTATTGAGGATCTTCACATATAGTTTTTAATTAAAAAATTCAACTGCACGTATAAGATTCAGTACTTACAACTTGAAGTCACAACATTTTGGTAATAGTTCCATGGAACTGGACGTTGAACCCTTACTCCCTTATCTTCTACACGTGGAAGAGATCCTTGGTTTGGAATAGAAGCTATCTGAATGCCACCAGTCTTGTCCCATGAAATATGACCACCACACCAATACTTCAAATACCAATGGAGACCAGATGTAATCTCAACTGCTGTAGTACCTTTAATCCTGGACAAAAATGAAGTATCCATCAAACTTAAAAATGCTACCAGATAGTGATGGAACAAGAAAACGAAAAGAATGCTACTAGAAAAATAACACAAATCAAGAACATTCTCAAGCCTGTTGTACCAACACCTAATTTAGCATCCAATCAGTTGTACCATTATACTGAGAACACAGCTTCCACAGCATGTAAAATAAGATACTGAGTTTTGCTAGCGGGGTTTTTGCAATTAAAGATTCAGTAAATAATATATGTATCAATTATGTTTAATACATGTAATATCCCTAAATTTAGAATTGGGGCTTCAATTTTCTATGATTTTTATGTTATTCCTAGATTTTTTTATTTCCCATGATCCTTATTTTTTATCTACTAATGTACTTATTATTTACTTATTTATTTATAGAATATATGGATTGCAACTTTAGTGGGCATTTACAAAGAATTGAAACTACTGTTTGTCAGGAGATACCACAAAGAGATTCTTTCCGTTATCTTGGCTCGATAATTAGCAATGATGGGGAGATTGATGAAGATGTCAAACATAGGATAAAAGTAGCATGGTTGAAGTGGAGACTTGCTTCAAGACTGCTTTGTGAATTGTGACCAACAAATGCCAACAAGATTGAAGGAAAAATTTTATAGGACATTGATTAGAAAAGCTATGACCCATGGAGCAGAATGTTGATCAATCAAAAAGCAACATATGCACAAAATGGAAGTAGCAAAGATGAGAATGTTGAGGTGGATGTGTGGTAAAACTAGGAAGGATAAAATTAGAAATGAGCATTTTCAAGAGCATTTAGGGGACACATCAATAGGGGATAAAATTAGAGAAACCTGCTTGAGGTTGTTTGAGCATGTCCAATGCAGGCCAGCAATGGCGCCGATAAGAAAAGGTTTGGGCATGCAAGTTGATGGCCCACCAAGGGGAATGGGTAGGTTGAAGAGGACGTGGACGAAGGTAGTAAAAATAGATTTGAAGAAGTGCAACTTATCTAAAGATTTGGCTCGGAATAGATCGGAATGGAGAAATAGAATTCATGTAGCCAACCCCAATATAGTTGGGACAAGGCTTTGATGATGATGATGATACTTATTTATTTATTTTGCAATTTTGCAATTGCGGCATGGGACCCAATATTTTAATAAGAAGATTTTTAAGTATTAATCGGACGCATCATTGTAAGACTATTAGACCTTAGCGGGACCCATAACAATTGCTTAAGAGACCTTTTAAGTCATAGGAAGGACCCACACCTTTTAAGCATAATGTTTTGCATAGGAAACCCAAGTACCCCAAGATAAATATATAAAGACTCCTTTGCTGATAAGAAGAAGAGGGAAAGAAAGAGGAATTTGAGTAGGAAGCAGTCAACCATACCCCATATATACCTGTCGCGCCTCTGAAGAAACCACTCGATCTCTCTAAACCCTCTCTTCCAATCTCTTGCATAAGGAGAACTTGAAGGAGGAATAGGGGTTGCAAGTAAAGGCCTAGGTGGATGTCTTATAGTCTTCCTCACATAGCTAGGACGGACGTTGTGTATACCTACCAGGTGAGTAGAAATTCTTATCTGCTTGTGTGGTTCCAAAATTCCAGTTTTTGGCTTATTGGATTCCTTGCTGCACGATTTTGTGTGAGATCCTGATGCATGTGATTGATCTGAATGATTTTCCGCATTTTTGTATCATGCTACTATTGGGCCTGGTGTTGGGAAGTCCCACATCCCACATCGCCTATGTAATAGGCTTGACATGTCTTAATATATCTATAAGGGCCTTCCACCTATTAGCTTAAGCTTTTGGGTTGGTATATGGTTTCTTACATGGTATCAGAACAGATTCCAATCCCATTGTTCTTGTGTAGCCCATGTGACAGGCCCGTCCATGAAATTTGTTGGGCCTGCACGTGAGGGGGAGTGTTAGGAAGTCCCACATCCCACATCGCCTATGTATTAGGCTTGACATGTCTTATTATATCTGTATGGGCCTTCCACCTATTAGCTTAAGCTTTTGGGTTAGTATATGGTTTCTTACAGCTACACTGACTGGCGACCATAAAATCCTCTTGTTGAGCTGGAAATCCTCTTTTTAATGCTTAGGAATATTGCAAACTTATGTAGTAATGTTTATTGGATTGTTAGGCAGCCTTCTCAACTCAAATCCACCAGAAATTTGTGTAGAACCCAATCTGAAATTGAGTTTTTCAGAACCCAGGTCGTCATTGTGAGTTTTTCCATTTTGGACTGTGGGGATTGGGGCCCATATGGGCCACTGGATGTCAGATCTGAACCATGGATCTGAAAAAGGACTACTGGGCGACCTTGGAGGTCTGGTCCTTCCGTGGATTAGGCCCAGTTGGGTCCATCATCCAACTGACCCAAAACTAGGCCATGTGATGAGTTCCACTAACCTGAGTTCTCTGTATTGAGTCCTTATTTTTGCAAATTTGGAAATAGGGGCCTGCTATTATGTACTATTACATCTGAATTGTTTGAGTGGATTTTTCTTAGCTTCCTTTCCTAGAAATTGCAAAACAGCCCATACTATCTTTTGTATTTACTGCTGAGTTTTTATGGGATATTGATTTAATTACTTGATGTATTAGATATCACAAATCGATTATGAATAATAAGTATAAATTCTGATTATGTACTTGAAGCAAGACCAGAAGTCCAGACCCAATTCGGGTTAAGGGTTTTATTTAGCTAATCTGCAATATCTTGAATACCTGGACCCAGGATTAGTTTGGCCCAGGAAGGACCCTTAGTTGTTAACTTGTTTTTGAATTAGAAGTGTTTAACGTGGAAGCTTTTAGAAAGGAAGGAAAGGAGTTGTATAAGAGAATTAGAATTAGGAAGTATAAGAGGACTAGGACTTCAATTCCTCTTGGTAAAATTCCTCTTGGTATATATAGGCAACCATCAACCATCTCTTGTATGAAACTATCTTCTAACTTTTGAGAGAGAAATATGAGAGAAAGTTGTGGCTGGAAATCTAGGGGTAGAAGAGGAAGAAGCCAATTGAAGGGGAGACGAACATCGGATGTCCTATTCGCGTTCACATATTGCAAAGGCGACGATTGTTTATCAAAGGTGAGTGGATCTTCCTAGTTAACTAGTTGATCAATTAAGATGATTGATATTTGTGATGTGATTTGGATATTCTGTGTTGAGAAGATCTGTTGGTTAGAAAATCATACGTTATGAGTACTCAATATTAAGAAGATCTGTTGGATCATATATTATGTATATTCTGTATTCCAAGATCTATTGAATTTTATGTAAATAGATAAGGGAATGGTGCTAATAGATTTGGATGCAGGAATATGAAACAGATTTGAAAATCTGATGGAAAACAGAGACAGTCGTTGAGTAGTATTTTGATATTGGAAAATTGTGGGACCCCATGGCCCACCTAATCACAGATCAGGTCCAGAGATCTGGTATGGCACTCCTGGTCGACCCTGGAGGTGTTGGTCTTATAAGGATTGGATTTCGTTTAGGCCACCATCCATTTATTTTTTCAAGATTCTGGCGTGAATTGGACAAAAGCAAGGATGAAGGTCGACAGAGGTACTGCGACCCACTGTTTGACCTGATCAAAGATCAGGACCCCACATCTTGTAAGGGACCCACGGTCGACCTCAGTGTAGTTGGACATCTGGGTTTTGAACCATTGGGTCCCACTGTCCAACAAAATTAAAAGAGCCCAGGCGTTGATGTAATGAAAAAGGGCTAAAGGTCGACATCCATGCTGGGACCCACTACCTAAGCTGACCAAAGATTAGGACCCCACATTTTGAAGGGGGCCCAGGGATGACCTGGATGGTGGTGGTCCCATGTGGCCTAGGCCCCATCTGCGCAGTTATCTAGAAATTTCAATTTTGTTAACCATGAGGCTTATTCATGAATTATGTTTGTGATTGTTAAGACTGCAGGGCCCAGTAAGGATGCATGATGGTGAATCCAATCCATCAAGAGTAAAGCCTATCCCTGGGCAACCCTAGAGAGTAGACTTGATCATGATTTAGACCAATGGGACCCACTGTATCTTAGGTCAAGATGATTTCAGTCGTGAACTACTTCCTGTGCTAATTTCTGTATGTTTAGATGTGGCTGGATGAAATTTGTAATTGGGGTTTGCCCTAGACTTGGTAGATAATTACCATGTAACTCTTCCATCCAAATTAATTAAGTTTTTATGTAGTTATAATAAATTGTATGAACTGTTTTGGAAGGTTGGCATGATTCTGTCACTTTGAGTAATATTCTGTAAAGGTGGACCACTTCTTTACCATTCAATAACAATTATGATTTGGAGTGGGGCATCAGTTAGTGAAGTGTCTAAGGGTTGGATCTATACTACTGATTGTGTAAGATATTAATGATAATGAATTATGGTTGCTAAGTGATTATGAGATATTGGCACCGTGTAGAATTAGGATGTTGGACTTAGTGTCAGGGCCGTTATAGCGGCTGGTCCTTAGTGGACGTGAGTGGCCATTATGATGGCTGGTCCTTAGTAGACGTGTCTGATGAGACAGGGTCATGGTGACCGGTATACATGTATACGATGGGGTTTTGAGGCGTGGTAATGTGCATGGGCACAGATTTGTATGTGAATGTAATTTTAATGATATTTGACTATTGATTCAGATTTGTTGATTATGTGATGTTATGTTATATATGACTTGTGTAATTAGGAATATTCATTCCCCAGTAATACTAATGTTGTGTTGCCCCCTTCAATAACAATATTGCGGGTGGGCCAGAGCAGAATGACGATCGGCACGTAGATTTCGGCATGCGTGGCTAAAGGAGAGAACGAGAAAAAGCTTAAATTGATTATAGTATTATTAGTCCTTGTTAGGAGAAGACACTTAATGTTTTAATCACATTATTGATTTGAGACTGGACATAATAAGTTTGATTACTTAGAGATTATTGATAATTATGATTGGATGTATATTTTGAACTAAATGCCTGATTCCTTGTGGATATTATTTGATGTATGACGGTGAATTTTGCTATATGATCACGATTCGGATATCCGACAGGGCCCTGGAATTTGGGTCGTGACATAATCACTTGAAATCCATCCAATTCTACTTGTATTTGTTGATGTTATACAAATTATGTGTTAAGACCTTATTCCTAGAGATTTCACTTACACCTAGTCCATTGATGATATTATACAATTATCATGTCTTGATTCAGATGTTGTATATATTGATTAAAGATTTATCTCGAATATGTTATGACTATTGCTGTCCAGAAGGACATTATAAACTTGGATGGTAACTAGTATTATGCTGGAATACTATGCTTCCACTTGAAGCATGATTTGAGATTGTCTACAATTATATAATGTCCCAATGTTATTCATTGCATATAATGGGTTGTATGATGGTTCTAAAATGTAGCAGGGTTATATCACTCTTACGCAGATAGGGCATGGAATGGGGCATGTAAACCGGAATCCATATAAGGGCTGATTTCAAGACCACCTCATCATAGTAATTCTGTTAGCATGATAAACTGAAATTAATTGGACCGACCCATGAAACACCCTAGATCACCAGCCTGGTGCGACGTTGACATCCTTGCACTAGGGCCAAGATTTTGTTAATACTGGTTATCAGGCCAGGCTCTTTTATTGACCACAGGTCAGCTTTCTTTATATGTGATTACCGGGCTACTAGGATCACTAGTGAGTCAGAGATTCACGAACTATAGGTCAGCCGTTCGGCTGACTATAGAATACCTCCTTATGTGTGGAGCATCCATGAGATGCAAGAGATAGGCCAGTGCATTCGGATGGTTTAAACCTTAAATATAACTATATTGAGATGCATTGACACCTTATCACAATGTTATGCACACATGTAGATTTAGATCACAATGTTATACACACATGTAGATTTAGATTTCTATTCACTTAGTGTTACTAATTAATGTGTTTTTGCCCCAATTCCAGATAATCAGAATGTAGAAAAAAGGAGGATCCTGACAATGAAGAAATAGGATTTGATATCTGTGGCTGAGCAACAACGAGACACAGATCAAAACTTAGAAGCTTAGTCTGGATAATTATGTTAATTCATTTTAGACATTAAAGACTATTTCTTGGTGATCGTATATTTTTAAGACTGATTCTGAATTATTCTTTAACATTGGTATTTGGATTCATTATTTAAATTAATGATGGAATTAATTAGGTAAATACCTGCGTATTTATGCTTATGATGATGTTATGTTTCTATTTGGAAACGACACAGAATCCAACAGGGCCCCGGACTTCAGGTCATTACAATACATGAACCCTTTCTTTCTGATACTGGTATTAGAATACAAAAGTAAATTGCCTAGTACAATAAGTTGAAAAGAAGTGTATTTTCCAAATACTAATGGATCTAAATGTTAGTTCCCTTAGAATTTTTTAGTTTATTGTCTATTTGAGTGAGTACATCGCTATAGAATGAAGAATAAATTGGACCGAGATAGCAGAAAAATATTTAAGAACCAACATATTTTGATTGAAACTACATTTAAGAAACCCTGCAATGGCTACAACTTATGATGCCCGGATACGGCAAGGATACATCTGGCACACGCGATGGACATGCCAGGGACATGGATTTTACACAGAAAAAGTGAAGTATCAAATACGTTTAGACACGATGCGTTGCCCATTTTGAAGTATCCATGCATCATTGGGGCCTACAACCACCCTTGTTTCAACTAGTCAAACAAATCTATAAGGATAACCTCAAGGGTCGTTTATTTGCAATCATTTACATATGTAAATGATTGGTTCTCATGAGTAATGGTTATGCATCAACATGTTTCTTTTCATTGATTTACGCATAAGGAGTGTGAATGATGTGTGAAAATCGTATATAGTGTATAAATTTACACACAAAAATTTTCACACTTCCGTAGGTATGAAAGTGATTGTTGCCCCCTCAACCAAAAAGGTGCTAGTACAGTGAGTTATATGGTTACTTTTTTCACTTGTGAGGACCATCAAAGACCTTTATTTTTTTAATTCGTGTGGGTCTCTTATTTGAAATCCAAACTGTTCAATTTGACTGTTGAACTAATAAACCCCAAGATCTTGAAGTAGATTATCTAAAATCTTAATAGATTTTCAGTAATTAGTAATTAGTCCCAACCTATAGATCTAAATTTTTTACTTTTGTGGTGGCCCAATTCATGATCTGAAATAAAAACCCATTTTTTTCCTATCACATGTGTAAAAGGCACAACCTGTAAGAAAGAAGTTGCCACTATATGTTAAGATGCAAACAAAGGGAATGATGTATTATTTTGACCTTATATCTTGAAAGAGTCATATTTTCCTAGATGACATGACAGCTGAGATATATCCACATAACAGAAAAAATAGTATAGAAGAAAATCGGAAATCACTAGAATGCTCTCCTTTTTTTTAATTTAGAGAAGATACATACATAATTTCTGGTCCTTTCTTTCTTGAGCGATTCAGATTATTTATCCAGAAACAACTAGATCCACCACATATGCCCTGAAATTTTCAGATTATAGGAAATCAATACATAGACGAATGTCAAATTATGCCAAAGGATGGAAGTGATAAAAATAAGAAAAAAGTCAAAAATTATGCACATTTGTGGATATAACTGAGTCAGTGAAAGAAGTGTTCAAAAAGGAAAGGAAATTTGGGTATGAGTGCATGCCCATATACGTGTGTGGGTGTGTGGGTGCATTTGTGTATGCATGGGGGTTGGTGTGGCAGTGGTGGGGTGGGTTGGTGGGGGTGGGGGTGAGATAGAGATAGAGAGAGAGAGAGAGAGAGAGAGAGAGAGAGAGAGAGAGGGAGGGAGAGATCTACATGATTCCCCCTGGCTAGGATCACCGCCATTTATAAATCCTCTGGCTAGGCTTACTGCCATTTATAAATGCTTTGTTTTTTTTTTTTTTTTTTTTTTTTTTTTTTTTTTTTTTTTGCAGTAACTAAGGAAGTTTATTAAAGAAGAGACAATTACAAAACAACTAAAACAACCGGAAGTACAACTTTCAAAGTACTACCGGTACAAGAGAAATGTACCGGCCACAAACTACAAAATATAGGCACTCAAATTACAAGATCTATCTACCCCTTGCTTAGCTAAACAATCAGCCATCCCATTTGTAAATGATCTTTACAAATGATCTTCTCAGTTCCTCATCTACATACACCATAAAAAAAAACAAGGATTTACTATAAATAGTAAGCTTGACCTAAAAACTGAAGTTTGACCCCACAAAATGGAGTTTCTCCATGGTAAGAATCTCAAATTGGCAAAGCATTGAGAGCAAAAATGGACTTTTTTGTAATTTCAGCAAGTATATGGACTTTTTTTAAATACTGAAATTCTGTGGGGGTTTTCTGTATTTGATAAGTACGTAGAGATTATCACTCCACCCTAGGTTGAACAATCACTCATTCTTCCTTCGCAGTTCTTCTTCTTAAAATCATGTTCTTCTCTTCTACATTTTTTCTCTTATTTTTCCCACCTTTGAATCTAAAAATCCAACTTGGGAAAAGAGTCTACAGGATCATAGTAGATTCGAAGCCCAACATCAAATTATTAGTTTTTTGGAGGAAAATGTTATCAGCAGTAAGCTTTGGGGCTGCCTTACAGTACCCGTTGCTGATGCCATCCCCAAGTCTGATGCACAAGGTAAAGTGTAACTTTCTTGAAAAGGTTGGTTTTCTTTTCAATGACCAAGTATAGGTTTTCAGTGATCAAGTATAGGTATCCCTACCTAGTCATAAAATAAAAAAAGAAGAAGAAAAGAACTACAGGAGTCCAGATGAAAGGAGGTTTGTGGTTAATCCAGAGAGGTAGACCAATGTACAGAAAAGAGAAACCTACTAGGCAACAGCTGCAAACTTGGAGTAAGATGAGAAGCCCCATCTGCCAATGGAACCCCACAATAGACCCCAACCTCAAGATAATAGACAGCCCAAAATATTCTTTAACTGGAAGAGTGAAGCATTAAACAACACAACGGCGTCATCTGCAAAATGTTAAAATGGGATGTTTTGGCTCCTCTCCCTACCACCTTCTGCAGCATATGCCTCAAACCCTTAACTACAACAAAATATATGTGGATATAATAAATAGTGCTGCGTTAATTCCTTCAGTCTATGGAAGTGGACTTTAAGATATCCATTTATTACTAAATCATGTTTAGACATGCATTCTTCTATCCATATACGCAATGTATCCTCAAAATCCATCCCATATCTTTGGAGACATCAAGTGAAAAACGTATATAGAAAAGAAAAAAGCCATCCTCCTTAAAGATACAACTGAAAAGTACCAATCTACATGAACATAGGCCTTTTCTCTGTCAATAGTACACAGCAAACCTGAAAATCATTTTTTCCCTCTCCAAATGGTGCACTCAATGGCAATCAAAGTACTATCCAAAGTCTATCTTCCATGGGAAAAGGCCCCTTGGAATGGTGAAATGATGCTTTCTATGACCTCCTAGTATATATTTGCAAGCACCTTTGAAATAATTCTATACAGGCTTCCCACCAAACTGATAGTCTAAAACCCAACATTGCACAGTCGCCTTTTGAGTGTATACAAGGCTACTAGCATTATAAATGTAAAGTGTGTGCTACTATTTAGTCTTCCTCCCTCAGAAACCTCTTTAATAACCTATCTTATATCTAGATTAATAGAACTCCAACACAATTGGTGGAGCAGAAATGAAAAGAAAATAGCTCTAGAACGTCCATCATCATCAACATTGTTTGCTTCAAAAACGACCAAAACAAAAGGCGATAATAATGACAATAACACTAATAACAATAAAAATTACCCTAAATTAATACAGATGCAAATGTGGAGAAGAAAATGATTTTTTATTGTAATTTCTTCTGGGTACGGGCACCAAGTGAATAGTGAGCAATTGTAGCAGGGAAACACGCTCCTAAGCCCCTTTTATAAGTAAGTTAGATAGCAAAAAATAAGAAAATAAAGGGAAGCAAAGAGTAGCACAAGGAAGATGTTGAAGAAGAGGAGTTTCAAAGTAACTGTGAGGGTTGCTGGTCTCTGCTGGAGTCATCTATAGAAGAAGAATATTCAAAAAAAAAAGGAGCCCACAAAACATCAACCTGCCATTATTTATAAAGCTCCGGGGGTGTGGGGAATGAAAAAAATTGCAAAGATAACAAACCCGAAAAAACTGGATTTAACTGAAGGTACATGGCAACCTTCGCACCAACGGCACTAGAGGAGTGACGTCAGCAACATCAGGTTAGTAAAACATCTCCTTCGGTGAAGTGAAGTCTTATTTTGAGCCCTTCTTGTGTTAGTTTTGGTCCCATCTTAATATATATGTATTTTAGGGTCTGTTTGGTTAAACTTTTTTAAGGTCAAAAGTGCTTTCCAAAAAACTTCTTATAAGTTAATTCTTTAAAGCAGCTTTTTAACAATAAAGGTTGTTTGGTTAGTAGACTATTTATAGCTACTTTTTTACGGAAAAAGCTTTTAAAGTTGTTTGGCTAGGATATAAAATGTAGCTTTAATTAAAAATAATTTTATAACATACATTATCTATGTGGGTAAATATAATCACCCCATAAAAAATTCAAGATGTGACATTTCATGCAAGGCCAACCAACCAAGCTTGGGTTGGTAATTTGTCCCAAAATTATCCTGTAAGAAATTAAATCTTCTTATAATATTGTGTTAAAATTCATCGGATGGTAGGACCCACCTGGTTAGCAAAGTGAAATTGGTTGTTTTTTTTTTTTTTTTTGGTATAAAAGTGAAATTGGTTAAGAGACCATAAAATAGGAGGGAAGGTGTTTTGGGTGGTTTTTGTTTAAAAAGTAGGCCCACAAAAAAGATCACAAATTTCTCAACGTAGGCTATGCTTGATTGGCAGGTATTTGGATACCCGGGAGCATGTAGTGTCTGTGCAGAAGAATTCACCATAGTCATACATAAATTATTGAAATATGAAGGGCCCACTCTAGATGACAAGTTGACATAAACAGTTGTAGTAATATAATAAGAAAACCCATCTCTATCCTTAGATGAGTTGGTTAGGACATAACGTGTGAGAGGTAATACCTGTGTTCAACTCTCCAACCTTGCCAAAAGAATAAATAAATAGATCTTTTCTTAATGTAAAGGTTGACGAGACAACGGGATGGAAACGCTTTCCACAAAAGGAAGAAACTACTGTTTAAACGTGAAGTGAACAAATGTTGGCTTCATCCGAACGTAAATTTATGCGTTTACTTTCACGAAAGCTCTTTTAAAATCTTTGTAACCAAACATGCCGTGAGAGACTTTTCATCTTTCAGAAGTAAAAAGTGATGGAAGAACTTATTGTAAGTTGAACTAAAAACTTCTGACAATAAGCAGGTTTTGGAGTGGTGGATTGCTAAAACCCCTGAATCCGACTGCGAACACATGGAAATGGAGGAGAATTGAAAGAGGATGATATGGCCCCATCCTCCGACTACAAAAGTGACCTCAAGGGTACTCCTTCAAAGGCCAGACATCAGGACTAATCAAAATCAGGGCCAGGTAGTCACCTAATCCGAATCTTGAATACTTTTTATGCTTATAATCAGCTAGGCCTTTTTTCTTTTTTTGAATGATAATGCAATTTTATTAAAAGCAAATAAGCATAAGAGACATATACTGAGAAGCAACAAAGGAAACCAAAAAAGAAGAAAAGGAAAGGCCAAACCCAAGAGCCGCTGCTCACAAAGCTAGCGATATACAAATTATCAATGACAAGATTGTCGCTCCCAAAACCCATTTTGGCCATACCGCTTAATGAGAGGAAAGGAAACTTCAAGCTTGGAGGCCAATACCGCTACCTCATCACACAAATCCGCAAGGCTCCAAGGAGGATCAGAAGAAGCAGAAGCCCATCTTATGGCACATAAAGAGTCCCCTTCCGCAATGAAGTTCCTAAAACCCATCTTGTCAGCTTCTCGCAAACCTGTCCGAAGGGCAAGCAACTCAGCCTCATTCACCATTCTGAAACCAGAAGGTCCCCAAAAAGAGAGAAGCTTAACTCCTGCAATATCTCTAAAAACACCCCCAATACGTGATTGACCCGGGTTACCTAGAGCACTCCCGTCAAAATTAAGCTTTAAGGTACCCAGCGGCGGAGGCGTCCAAGGAGGCATAGCATGGGGCAGAAAGGGATAAGAGAATGCCACCTCTTTCCAACATCTGATGATACATCTATAAAGTATCCACTAAAAATAGGAAGGACAGAGATCCAAGAAGCCACAAGGGATTTAACCTTAAAAGCCATGGCTTCAATAGAGGAAGAAGCCCCTTTAAAACACCTCGAGTTCCTTTCTTTCCAAAGGATCCAAATAACAGCCAAAAAAGATGTTTTCCACATTAACTTTCCTCCAGCAGAGCTAACTCCCATAGACCAGGACCTTCAGTGAATCCTGCGAAACCCAGCTACAATCAAACCACGACAGTGTTGAATTCCATAAAAAAAGGAGCCACCTCATAATGCAAAAGCATGACAACAATTAACAATAGAAATGTTGCGCTTACGAAGATTATCCATAGTAAGGATATCATTCGATATGGCCACCCAAGCAAAGGCCCCAACACTAGGAGTAGTTTTAGACTTCCATACCTCAATGAAAGGCAAATCTGAGAGAGCGCGACCTCTCAAGGCCAAGAAAAAAAGAAGCAACAGAGAAAGATCCATCAATTGTACCTATCTAGACTCTCTTATCCTTTCTTCCTTCCATAATGAAGAAACTATCCAACACAGTAAGCAGTGCAGCAAAATCTTCGATCTTCCCTTCATCAAGATTTCATCTAAAGATAGGACCCCAAACTACTTGTTCACCATTCTTCGAGAAGCAGTCTCTAACCATAACCGAAACGTCTTGAGCACAACGAAATAGATTAGGGAATTGAGATGCATTCCACCACCCAGGTATCCATGCAAAATTTGATATTGTCTCCTGTTCCTACTCTGTAGCGAACCATGGAATCAAAAGAAGCCCCAACAGACAACAAGTCCCTCCACGACCTCAAATGGCTGGGTTTTGTCCTCTAGGTATCCCATGACAACTTGCTTCCATAAACCGTCATAACCATCCCCAAGCCGCCACAACCATTTTCCATTCATTGAACAATTTCAAGGGCCTAATACCAAGGCCTCCTTCCTTTGTAGATTTACAGATTTTACTCCAACTAAGAAGGTGTATACTATTTCTTTCAGCAGCCCCTCTCCAAAGAAAATCAGGCTGTAGTCTTTCAATGTGCTTAGTAACTGTCACCAGACATTTGAAGATCGACATGAAATAGATAGGCAGATTAGAGAGCACTTATTTAATAAGAGTTATCCTTCCTCCCAAGGGTAAATAAGTGGCTTTCCATAGTGCCAGCTAGGCCTTATCACATCAATTTCGTGGCCTCCTAATAATATGCTCTAAAAAAACTATGACCATTTCCATAATCAACTCCTGATATATCTACTCAAACACGAAGTAGATGTAAAGGTAACTAGCTAGCTCTAGATCCCTCTTCTTCTTCAACGTTGTCAACTTGTCATCATCTAAGCCTTATATCATCAATCCGGTTTGCATAAAAGAGTTCCCATATACTCTAAAGAGGCTATGACCATAGCCCTAATCAACGCCCCATTGATCTATGCACACACACAACATTTACTGGGTCTCATTCTGTGTGAAATTGATACTCTGAAAGCAGATTGACATTTTCTTTTGAGGAAACTAATTCTCAAACTTCTCTTAAAAAGGCCGCTCCAACCACTCACTCAAAATAGATTCCACTGAATTACACACGCGATTCAGTTGTGCACAAAATCTTATTTGGAGTGAATATTAGAGAAACAAGTACGTAATTCCATTTCATTTACAAGCCCCATCTGTCATTGATCCAGTCACCTCTAAACTTGACAAGAAATTTCTTTCCTTTAGCCTGTCTGTTACCCGTTCAAAAGGCATACTGTAAATCCTACCATTAAACTATGGAACTCAAAACATTAGTCTCCAAGCAATCTCCTTTAGAAGTGTCCATATAACAAATAAATTGCACCACAAGTACCCAACAATTCAATGTTACAAACAAGACATTTACTACATAAAATCCAAACACAACCATAAAAAAAAGTATAAAAAAATAGATTTGCATTCATCGAGAATCATATAAAACATGATTCCAAACAAAACCCAGAAATCATTTGACAACCAGATGAGCAAATAATCAAGATTAAAAGGAAGAAGCATTACACAAAACATGGTTCCAAACAAAACCCAGAAACCAATCACGGCCCAGATGATTAAAAACAGAAATGTAAAGAAACAAAGGTCACTTAATCCATTAAAAATGGTAAAAGGATCATATAAAATATGATTTCAATCAAAACCCAGAAACTGATCGAGCCCCAGATGAGTACAATCATTAATAATTAAAGAAAAAAGGCAACAACAATCAAAAGAAGAAGAAAGCAAATGAAATGAAAAACCCAAAAAAAAAAAAAAAAACCATGTATTCAATCAAATCAGAGTGAAAAAGCAAAAGGAGTAGTACTAGTACCTCTGAAACAATCTCGAATTCGAAACTGGACAAGTAGGTTGGCAGCAGCCTATTCAAAACTCCCCTCGCAGCAGCCACTTGTACGGAACGGGAAGCGCGTTGACTGTTTAAGCGGGTCAGAACGGCTTCCATTCCTTGCATTTCACTGAAAGCGGTGGGGAGGAGGAGAAGAGAGAGGAAGAGAAGAAAGAGATTGAAATTCTCCATGTTCGCGAAAATGAAGGTGGAAATGCAAATCTTTCCCAGTCCCCAAACAGAGGGGTCTGTGTTTTCTCTGTGTTATTGCAACAGCAGAGTTGGAAAGTTTGTTGTTGAGGAGACGACAGGAAGGAGAATCTTCTTTCACAGTGAATAATAGACCGGGCAAGTACTGAAAAAATACTGAGGGAGAATTTCATAAAAGTATTGCACATTTTGAAAGTTTTCAAAACAGGACATAAAGAATTTGCTTTCAGGGACATCTAAGTTTTTCGAGGAGAGTTTCTAAAAATACTTTGAACCTTTCACGGGCAGATTTTTTTTTTTTTTTTTTTTTTACGTTTATAATACATTTATATCCCTATATAAAAAGATCAAAAAGAACAATCACATTTCACATGATACTGCTCATATCTTTTTGCACACTATCCCATTTTAATGTCATCATCTTGTTCCTCCCATTCCACCGTCTCATTCATCCCTTCACTCTCATTTCCATCTTCCTCCAATCACATTCTTCCCTTCACATCACCATCTCTTCATTTATCACATTTTACTCATCTAACATATCTCACCATTGTTAGACAAACAGACATTACTTCTTAGTGAAACCTCACTCTCAATATCATTTTTTTGGTCTAATGGATAAGCAAACTAACAAGCACAATGCAGTTCCCGAACATAATAGCAGTGAGAAGGTGAGTTTCGTGTGTTTTTTTTTTTTTTTTTTCCGGCATTTTTCGAAGCTTGTAAAGCATTTTTTATTTTCTGTTGCAGCGAAACGTTCAGAGTTACAGTGCAGAACAAACTGCTAACGTTCAGTTTAACATATTAATTTTGCTAGCCATATCTGGCTGAACAAAAATTTTATATTTAGCCGAATAGGGCTGAACGAAATGATTTTTTTCATCCATATATGGCTGAACATAAAATTTTTGTTCAGTAAGATACTACTGAACAGTGGCAAATTTTTCTCAATTTCTATAAAATATATTCCTTCCTCCTCTCTAATCAATCAATACTTTAATGTAGGATGTTGTGTCTACACATTGTAGTCAAGTTCGCTCCAAATGCGCAGTGGACTATAGTCATGAATTTAACACTGAAGAGGTAAGAAATATAGTTGAATTATATTTAAAATGAACGTTATGAGTTATTATCATCTTGTTTAATTCTATTATGCGTAGATATTCAACAGTCAGGAAGCATTAATCACGTGGGCTTGTGACGTTGGAAGGAGAAACGGATTTGTTATTGTCATTAAGGTATCAAATGCGGGTGAGATTGGAAAAAAAAAACCAGAGTTATCCTTGCATGTGCAAGAAGTGGACACTATAGAGATTCGATGGCCAAGAAAGAGAGTCATACTAAACAGAAAATCAAGCAAAAAGATTCAAAGAAATGTGGAGGCCGATTTTCATTAAAGGGCAAGAAGTTGGGCACAAATGATGATTGGATGTTGGAAGTTATATGTGGTGTGCATAATTATCTGGCTACAGAATATCTAGATGGACACTCATTTGCAAGGAGATTGTCAAAGGACGAAACAAAATTGTTGGTTGATATGTCTAGGAGCATTGTTCGACCAAAGGAGATTTTGGTTACATTGAAACAAAGAAATAATTTAAATGTAAGCACAATTAAGACTATCTATAATGCACGTTATAAGTATAAAATCGCCGAGTGGGGAGGGGGAAGTCAGATGCAACAACTGTTGGGAAAGTTAGCGGAGCATAATTACATTGAATGGCATAGGATGTGTGACAGTAGTGAGACTGTCACTGATTTGTTTTGGACACACCCTACTAGCTTAAACTTGGTGCGTGTTTTTCCGTATGTTTTGATAATGGATTGCACCTACAAGACCAATTGGTACCGTATGCCCCAATTAAAGATTGTCGAAGTGACGTCTACTGAAATGACTTTTCTAGTTTGCTTTGCATACCGTCATGCAGAATGCGAAGATAACTACACATGGGCATTGGGTGTATAGCGTAATACCATTGGTGATGGTGCTCTTCCTAATGTTATCGTCACAAATAGAGAGTTGGCACTTATGAAAGCCATAAATAAAGTTTTTCCTGATGCTACAAATTTTTTATACAGATGGCACATTGGTAAAAATGTATTGGCGAGATGCAAGAAGTTGTTTGAAACTAAGGAAAAATGGGACAAGTTTCATATGTGTTGGAATATGTTGGTGTCTTCCTCCACAGAAGAAGAGTACATTCAACAACTTTCAATGATAAATAACACTTTCATCACTTATCCAGAAGCACTTTAGTACATTAAATGCAGTTGGCCATTAAATACATACAAAGAAAGATTCGTGTCTGCATGGACTGATATATATATGCATTTAGGGAATACTACAACAAACAAGTAACCAGAATACTTATTACAAATATTTACTCAATAATTATATCTACTTGGTCAATTATTAATCCTTATACCATAAGTTTTCTTGATAGGGCCGAGAATGCACGTGCATAATTGAAGAGGCAACTTTGAATCAAATTGGACAAAGATACACAGTTTGCTTGAATTTCAGCATACAGGCATTAAAGCATCATTTGAAAAATGCAAAACAATTGTTCAACACAATTTTAAGCCATCGGAATTTAAGGAGCTTCATGGTAACATTTCTAGAAGTGCATTGGAGAAAATATTAGCAGAAGCAAAGAGAGCCAATATTGTATGTATTGACCACAAAACATGTGGGTGTGTCACAAGATGCACACAAGATTTACCATGTGCATGTGAGATTGCACGCTACATTAGTGAAGGACGGTCAATTCCTCTTAATTGTGTACATCCTCATTGGTGCAAGCTTGATTTGTTGTCTAATTGTGCACCCAACAACTATAGTATGGAGTTGAATTGTAAGCCTAAATTAGAGTTATTTACCCAGTGGTTCAATGAATATGAATATACAAGAAAGTTGCAACTTTTAAAGAAGTTGAGAGAGTTAGTAAGGCCAGATAGCACGTTCTTAATAGAACCAGAAATTAAATCAAGAACTCGAGATCGACCACCTCTGAAGGTTGATACTAGTACCAAACGTGAGCCAAGTTCTTTTGAGTTGGTATAGTCTGCCAAGGATAGTAACTCTCCTATATCCATCTCACCATTGCCAGTTCTTGGTGCTTCAACATCATTGGGATACAAACCAAAAAGAAAACAAAAGGAGAAGGTGATTCGGATTGGATCAATGAAGCTTGTTTCTCATATAGAATCATTTCCAGAGGGGTTGAGGCCTTATATACGCCATATAAAGGATGTTGAGCAGATGGTAATTGTGGCTTCAGAGCCATTGTTGGATTGGTTTGGCTCACTAAAGATGGATGGGCACAAGTTAGGACAAATATACTAGACGAGTTGGTTGCTCACATGGATCAATACAAGCTGTTATATGGGGCGAACAGTAGGGTTCAAGAACTTATTGACACATTATTATATTTAGAGGATCACCCACGCTATTAGCATTGGATGACTATGCCTGACATGGGACATCTTATATCATCTCGTTATAATGTTGTTTTATACCACTTGAGCATGAAACAGTGTCTTACTTTTTCTTCCACTCAGGTCAGTACCATTGCCATATGCCTCTCGCAGGGAGATTGCGATAGGTTTTGTTAATGACAATCATTGTGTTGAGGTATTGCCTCTAAATTTTTTTTATTATGCATTATTAGCTTATACAATTATGTTATTTACTAACAAATTTTTTTTTTATTTAGGTATTCTTGGTCCCAGGTCATCCTACTCTGCCAATTGCAAACAAGTGGCGGCATTTTCATCATACCCGTGCCGAAGGATGGGAAACCACATATCATAATTACCGGATACAATGTTTCAAAGAAATTGTCACTTCTGACTTTGCCACATGTGAGACGATAGAGTAGGAATGAGGCGATCACCTTATTAGCTCATAAATTGATGTAGCCACTTGTAGGGCGATCTTATTTTTATTGTTAATGATGTACCCACCAGTATGGTGATGACATGTTGTATTAAAGTCATCTCTTTTTAATAGCAATCTTACTTTTCTTGACATTCATGTTCATAACTGTTATGGTGATCTTCATTTCGATATACTAGCATCAAAATATACAACATCCATGAAAATTTCAATAGGATTAAAATTATATTAAATTGATTGGTATTCATCATCCAATTGCTTACAAAATAGAATACACCCATCAAAGTAGATCCACCCTACAAAATACGACCACCTTTCAAAATACTTCAACCCTTCAATTTATATTACTACCTATATTGGATCTACGTGTGTAAGTAACCGATGTCAAACGAGGGCTCCGAATGGTACGTTGGACTTCTTCTATAGAAGCTCCACGCAACAATCTGCAAATCTGATCAATAGAAGTGTAGAGCATGTCCGGGTCCTGAATGCACTCTTCATAACCCTTCTGAATGATTGAATCCGCAATAGCCAGAGCATTCTCATTCCGCTACATTTAGACATGTCAAAAGAAAATAAATTAAGAATAATTCATTTTGATGAAACAAGTGTACATTCATAAATGATTGAGATAAGGGATTAACCATACTAGCTGATAGTCGATGGATACTGAAGACTCTGAATCATGATTACGTGGAACAAAAGTAGAGTGATGAGCCGAATTTTGGACCATCATATGTGTAGCTCGTGAGTATCATTCCATGTAACCGGGTACGCAATCAGCTAGATGTCTCACTGGTGAACCCCGCTCCAATTGAGAGAGCACGTGATTATGCCACCTCTCCCAAATCTTATCTAAATAAGCATAAGCAATATAGTACTGTGCTGCAGTTGGACCTCGTGTATCATGGATCGAAGCTAAGGGTGCAGGTGGAATACTCTGAATCCTACCGAACTATCTCAATACCCTATCCGAATGATAAGGCTCAATGACATCCATACACTTTATACACCCACTATAGAAGGCAACCTCATGAAATGGATAGTGGTGCCTAATACGATTATATGGATCCCAAGTAACCTGAAAACATGAAAACAAGTGTACCATATTAATTGACATAATATGAAAACAGTGAGAATAATAACAACATATATTATTACCATGTCAGTGCTCATCATGTCAATCTTCTCCCATAATGCCTACAAAGTTGACATTGCCTCTCCAGACTCCCTACGAGGAATCCAACGGTGCGCTCGGGGCTAGCTCTCAGAATATTGGAGGTTGGGATTCGACATAATATCTTCAAAATACTCATAAACCCATGCTTCAAGTAGTGTCAAATAGCCAACAATTTGACGGACTCCATACTGGCTCGCTAATCCTAACTGGCGATATAAATATGCCAATGCAGCAGCACCCGATGCATATGAGCGAAGTGTAAGATAAATGATTAGAACTCGTACTGCACTCTTGTCTGTAAACAGTGTACAGCCTAATAAATACAACAAGTAAGCTTTGGCTGCACACATGATCATCTCTTCCGGATGTGCATCAAAAACTCTGAAAATCTACTCCTGAGCCACTCCATCCTTACTGATTAACCCCGGGCTGAGACTAGCTCATCATGTGCCTCTTCCAGTTCAACTCCCAATGCAAACACTAGTAATAATTGAGCATCAGCAAATGTCAATCTAACATTATACGAAACAGACCTGCCTACGACTGGAATTTAAAGAATGGTTGCAACATCATCTAACGTAATGGTAATCTCTCCAAGTGGTAAGTGAATTGTGTTTATCTCAGGCTGCCACCTTTCAACAAAACTTGACACCACTTTTATTCATATATCGGTAAGCTGAGGTCAATAGTGGAGTCAACTCAGATTTGGTGACCAACTCTTTCAATCTATTATTTTGCATTACTTCAACATTCAATGCCCACACACCCACTTTTCCACCATGACTCAAGCACCTAAGCGAGGGACGCCCCTACATTAACATATAGAATATGATGAAAAAATAAATTAAAAAATGAATCTTAATATGACCAATCTAACAAACCTCATCCTGCCAAATATATGCAGCTATTTGTGTACAAAAGCTAGAAAACAATGAAGTGTCTGCTGGACCGCCAGGAATCGGTCTAGTCATTCTGCAACACTTTCATTAAAACATGTGTCCTCATTTCCCTCTTCCATCTGGGTTTTCGGGACATCTGGTTCTTCAGGAACATCATTAACTCTTCTTGCAAGACGTCTCCTGTTAGAAGCTGCCTGTCGAACTTTAGGTCCATCACCCCTATCCATATCTGAAATATAGCGTAAATTATTAAGAACAATAAAATAAACATTTAATACAAAAAAAATCCACTTTGTAACAAATCCACTCTGTTCATCCTTGAGAGGCTGAATAGACTGGGTTTGTTCAGTCTCTTAGTGCAAAACAGAATCGATTTTTTCAGCCCCAAGAGGTTGAATGGAGTTGTTCCGTTGGAACTCCTTGAAGCCTAATTGAGCAGGAAACAAATGCATTAGAAAATGACCTCATATAGTTTGAAATGAATGAACATGATTGAAAATTTTGGTTTGATGGAGCTACTTTTCCTCTTTACTTCTAAACTTAACATTCATTCCAACGACTGTCAAGACAGATATAAAAATGCCTAGTCATAGTCGATCCCACAAAATCGCTATTTTAGAAACTCAAAGTACCAGATGTCAAGACAAATATAAGAATGTTGAGTAGGAAGCATCCCACAAAATCACAAATGCCTTAGACAGCTCAAAGAACCATCCAACAAAATCACTATTTTAGAACTCCTAAGACAGATATAGAGGAAGAAGAAGAAATGGAGAAGGGATATTACCGATTGGGAGGAGGAGAAAAGAGGAGGGCTCCAAACGTCCGTCGACAATGGCAAGAGAGGCTCTTAACGTCCCTCAATAATGGTAGAGAGGCTCCAAATGATGTGAGTGTAGAGAGAAAGGGGATAGGGCATTTTAGGTATGTTTTTTGTGTGTGGAAAGTAAATGTTTTTTGTGTGTAGAAAGTAAAGTCATAATTTTAAATTTTTTATGCTGTGTGTGGATAGAACCTATGTGTGAAAGGTTCAAATTGTTGTGTATTTAGAAGCTCTCCTTTTTTAGATCAACATATCCATATGTGAACTGACAAAAATGGACGGACACCAACACTACTTGGAGGGCTCTTAGACTTACTCTTTACACATCCCAGCAAAAACCCGCCTCCCTCCCATTTTCACAATCTTATTCTTCCTCCCCTTATGGTCTTGCTCAACTCTCCTTCTCCTCCTCCAATTCACCTTAGACACTTCATTTGAAGCATCAAGAGTGAAGGACGAATTCGTTTCAGATTGCTATAAGATAAGGCATACATCTCATTTTCTCTTCATCTCCATAGATGCACTCTACAAGAGGTTCTCATTCATTACTCTTAATCAATGGACAAGCAAATCATCGTTTCAGATTGCTATAGCAACGTCAAGGTACGCAATGACTTCGTTTTTTGGCTCGTTATTCAAGCTTAAAGGACGTATTGTGAGTGTGTCTTCCCGACCTGTTCGGACACGCAAGTCCAAACATAAAGGTAAATGTTCGACCCTGAATGGCCAAACATTGAGTTAGTATTCGGACCAGTTGGGTCGAACATGCACCTTACTGTTCGGCCTAACAGGGCTAATAGTACGATGTTCAGTATGATGATTAATCCATACTTGTTGTTGGGTGATGCGTCCATCCAGTACAGTAAGGTTAAATTAGAGTGTTCGGTGGACTGCAGTAGCGAATTTATCATAGAATAGGTAATAGATTTACTATCATTTAGTTTGTAATGTTTATGTTAACAATTGTGAAAATGCTAATGGGTCTTTTTGCATATCTAGATATTCAAGAGTTGAGTAGACTTAATCAATTAGGCTAGTGACGTTGGTTGAAGAAGTGGTCTTGTTATTGTTACGGAGACATTGACTTCCGGTGGTCCCGGCAATAAGAAAAACCCCAGCTCACACTTGATAATGAGAGGAGTGGGTGTTACAAAAAGAACTCGAAGATGATGGATGGGAGTGCAAAAAAGAGGATAACGGAGATTGGTTTACAGAAGTGCGACTGCCTTTTTACATGAGCCCATTTGGTAATTTTACGTGTAATGTAAAGTGTAGTAAACCATCAAATCAAGAGAGAATAAAATATAATGGGGTTATGATGGTATTTTGATTTTAGTTGTTTGGTATGAAATCTTTTGGACTTTTCGTACAGAAAAGTTGAGCTTTTTTGTCTTTTAGTGGAAAAAGAAGGCTATTTTTTTACTCTTTTTTTTTTTTAAGATGAAGGGAAGTTTGAATTAAAGTGTTATTAATGTGACTCCTTGTTTGAAAAATTGAGGCTTTATTTGACTTTTACTAATCTAGTAAAGTGCTCAACGCGCCCCTGCTGGGTGGCAAAGATGAATGGATGGTTTTTATTGCCACCTGCAAACCACTTAGAGTGGCACTCTTTTGCAGCGATATTGACGAAAGAGGAAAAAACATTGTTGGTTGACATGTCGAAGAGTATGGTTTGACCAAAGGAGATATTGACTACATTGAAGAAAAAAATCAGCAAAATATCAACACAATCAAGACAATCTACAATGCACGTCATAGAGGGTTGCAAAGAGGGTCGGCAGAAGTCAGATGTAGCAATTGTTTACAATGTTGACGTTGCATAAATACATTGAGTGGCATAGGAAATGTGATAATACAGATACCGTCACAAACCTTTTGGAGATCATTACCATATAGATTTACTACAGTAGCGAATCATTGACCTTTTGGAGATCATCTAGACAAATCAGTATCGTATGCCCCTTAGGAGATCGTTGGAGTGACATCAACGGACAAGACTTTCTTTTTATGCTTTGCATATCTACAGCATGAACGCGAAGACAATTACACATGGGCGTTGGATATGCCGCGGAATGTGATTGGTGATTGTACTCTTCCAGCTATTGTTGTCACATATAAAGAGGTGGCCTTGATGAATGCCATATCCACTGTATTTCCCAGAGCTACTCATCATTTATGTAGGTGGCATATTAATAACAATGTTCTTGCGAAATGCACGAAGTTGTTTGAGACGAAAGAAAAATGGGACATGTTTAATGCATTTTGGAATATATTGGTGTCTTCGTCTATAATGGACCATTACAATCTTCATCTCGATCTTTCTCTGAAAGAGTTCAGCGGCTACCCAGAAGCTGTAATTATGTTTGAACTAGTTGGTTGAACCCATACAAAAACAGATTTACTGCTGCTTGGATTGACATGTTTATGCATTTTGGAAACATTGCGACGAACAAGCATATGCAAACTTATAACCCAACTGTCATAGCCCCATCCAACTTAGCATGAAACTGTCTGCTTTGGCCCACGTGCACACACGAGGACTTCGTTGGAGGTCATCCATCCTAGTACTGCTCCCGCCCGAACACGCTTGACTTTGGAGTTTTTACGGTTTCCGGGGCCGCACGGTTTTAAAAAGGCCTCATGCTAAGTTAATACGGGGTTTGACTTATAAGCCCAGGGTCAGGACTTACATATTTCCAATGCGGGCTAACGGAGACTCACCGTTTGAAGCATGTGGTTGACACACTACGCCCTGTGGTTAAGGGTGTCGCCCAGACCAAGTTCTCACATTCTCCCCCACTAGAAATAGAGCCGTCCTCGGCTTTGATACCAACTGTCACAACCCCGCCCAACTCAGCATGAAATTGTCCGCTTTGGCCCACGCACACGCGCGAGGACTTCCCAAGAGGTCACCCATCCTAGTACTGCTCCCGCCGAGCACGCTTAACTTCGGAGTTGTTACGGTTTCCAGGGCCGCACGGTTTTAGAAGGCCTCATGCTAAATTAATACAAGGTTTGACTTATAAGCCTAGGGTTAGGACTTGGATATTTACAATGTGGGCTAACGGAGACTCACCGTTTGAAGCCCGTGGTTGACACGCTACGCCCCGTGGTTAAGGGTGCCGCCTGGACCAAGTTCTCACCCCAACTAATATCGAATTCAATTTTTTATTTTTATTTTTATAGCTTCACTTGTAATTAACAATTTATGTTGCAACAAGGCAGAGAGTTCGCATGCACAATTAAAGAGACAACTTGGATCATCTCAGGTCACTTTTGAGGATTCATGGGCAAAGGTACATAATTTTCTTGAGTTGCAATACACCAGCATCAAAGCATCTCTCGAGAAGAATAAAATGGTGGTGCAACATCAATTCAAGCCATCTGAATTAAAGGAGCTCCATGGTAACATTTTTGTTACCGCATTGGAGATGATACTGGCAGAGACAAAACGAGCCAATTCAATTGGTATTGACAAAGATGTATGTGGCTGCGTCATTCGAAGCACGCATGGATTGCCGTGTGCTCATGAGATTACAGAATACATCGTTGCTAGTTGACCTATTCCATTGGATTGTTTACATCCACATTGGTGCAAACTCGATATGTTGGCAACAAAGATATTTACAATGAAGAGCAGTACCAGGTCCTTGAATTGCATACAGGAGATAGAGTTGATAGTGAAGCAGTTCAAAGAGTCTGATTTGGGCATTCAAAAGGAACTTTTAAGCAAGTTAAGGGGGATTGCACATCTAGAGAGTACATCACTGATAGAACCTGAAATTAAGACAAGGACTAGAGGTCGTCTGTCTATAAAGGCTGACACTTCTACCCGACGTGATCCTAGTGCATTTGAGTTGGTATAATCGGCTTAGGACAACTATTCCCCTGCAGCGACTATTGCTATGTTGGTTAGCGGTGGAACATCACTAAAGAATCCCAAGGCGGAGAGAGTAGACAAGCTAAGAGTTGTCCGGACTAGATCATTGAAGGCGTCCACAAATATAGACGCATTTTCCAATGCATTGCGGCCTTTCATCACTCATGTAAAGGATACTGCAGCTGACGGCAAGTGTGGCTTTAGAACTATTGCTGGACTTTTGGGGCTTTCGAAGGATTCATGGCACTAGGTCCAAAAAGACCTTTTGAGCGAACTACAAGTTAATGTTGATCATTATAGGCAATCATATGGGGGCAAGTGTAGGATTAATGAGCTTAGTGACATCCTGTCATACATGGAGGACTATCCCCCTTACGATAAGTGGATGACGATGCCGGATATGGGGCATCTGACGTCTTCGTGATATAATGTTGTCTTGTACCACTTGTCCAATGAGTAGTGCTTGACATTCGTACCTCTCAGATCATTACCCATTCCTATGCCAGCTCAGAGGGAGATTGTCGTCGATTTTGTCAACGGGAATCACTTTGTTCAGGTCTTCTTGGTATATGGCCACCCTACTCCGCCAATCGCAACTAATTGGTGTCGTCATCGTCTTAGTTGTGCATCTGGTTGGGAGGTTGCATACGAAGCCTGGATAAAATATTTCACTAAAATTATTGGTCCGGATATAGAGCTATGTGCGAGACTATCAAGGCTTGTGCTCCTCTTTCGTCAGTTCTCCTTTGGGTTTGCTTCAAACTGTGAATGGAAGGGAAGAATGGAAGGAGGGACAGGTGAGGGATGTGCATCGAGCAAATTGATTTGACAAAATGGGAAGAGGGAGAAGTGTACGGAGCAAAACTTGATGGCCGAAGGAAGTCTACAGAGCAAAGATGTGCACCGAGCAACTTTGGATGTGCATATAGAAACTCCCTTTGCTTATTTTATAGATTGAGATCTGAGAAGTTTTTCGATCTCCTTTCAAATAGATCATTCTTGACGATTAATTTAAACCCTATCTCTAGCGATTTTTTTAAAACTTTAGTGGATGGCTTGGAATTGTTGGATCTTGATCGAGTCTTGATTGCACAGATCAATTTAAACAATTACATCAGTATTTGATCTATCTTAATCGGGGTTTAATAATAAAAAAAAAAAGTGGGCCTAAAGAAGATTTTGGATGGACAAGATGGGATAAAGATTGGTGCAAAACTGAAATAAATATGCTGATATTTATAAAAATAAAATAAAATTAATCCTTAATTGAGTCTAATTGGACATCTAATCAAGCATAAAGATCACAAGTGGGGCCCACAACATTACATCTCCAAAATCCGATCAAGCCATGCACAAGTTAGGCTGTTTTGAGTTTTGGTTTCTTTTTTCTTTTTTTTGTTTCTATCTAATTTAATTCCCTTAATTGAATGGTAAGGAGACTCATTTATTTAAGGGATTTGTTAAGATAAGAAGCAAGTCTTAAACAGAATAGAATCCAAATCAACGTAAAATTCTGCAGCAATCACTCTCTCTTTTATTAGTTAGTTTTGAGTTTCATATGGAATGTTTTAAGTGTTGCCTTATTAAAATCTTGGATTTTATTTGTTTATAGGATAGATCAAGAGTTGAGATTGTATACAGGGTTTTAATGATGCTTTGAGTTTCATCTAAATGCATGTACATGTACATGGGTCGTCAAGCACTAGTCTTGGATAGTTTTCTTGTTTTTCTTCTCTCTTGATTGAGCATCTTTTATTGGATAGAATAACCATACAGTGGATCTACTTTCTCTTTGTTTTGGGTGGATTTCGTATATGATTGAATATCGGGATTTATTGGGCTCATAATAGTCAATTAGATTAGCTTGACCACTCGTACTTAAAGTACAGGCAGACATATCCATGAAAAGAATAAAAAGTAATATGAGATTCAACATTTAAGAAATATAATTAATTTTATGAGATTGTAATTAAATTTTCATCATCGTCAATGTTTAAAATTAGAAAAATAAAAAATTCATGATTTTATTTAAAAATAAATTAATATAAATTTTATATAGACTTTAAGACTTTCACCTTAAATTTATATTAATTTATTTTTGAAATAAAATCATTACCTTTTGTTTCTCTAATTTAAACAATGATTCCGATAAAAGCTTAATTATTCATAAAATTAATTATATTTTTTTAAACATTAACCTCTCCTTGTGACTTTTTTTTTATGGATATATACACCCGTGCTCTAACCAGGGTAGTCAAGCCTGCATTTCTGACAACTAGTGCAAGTATTTGCGGAAAAGCTAGATAGAGTGTCACGTGTCGCTCCCTCACAGAGAGGGTTATTGTCATTATATATATAATTGGGACTTTTCTCACTTTGAATGTATACATGGCTTGAAGTCAATATAATTTGACTTCAGAGAGGTTTTGTCAATATAGTTTGAAGCACCATAACAGTTGTAAATCTTGGAAATCTTATATAGAACTTCGATTATGTATATAGGATAAAGAAGGTCAGGCTAGTTGTTTGGTGGAATAGGTTGAGTTAGACAAATGTTAACTTGATTAGGATTTCTTATACCTGTGTCACAACTCAGATGTTATAAAAGTTGCAAAAAAGGGTGAGTTGGGATATTGTGTTGGGTCGGATTTTTCCATTAAATTTTTTTGAGGATTTTATCGGTAAAGTCTCGAAATATAGCCATTTATCCCGAAGGGTCCTACAAAATGTACAGTACTAAAGGGGTCTTCCTGCCACATTTCTATTTTTTTATTTTTTATTCCTACCGACGATAGCGTCATTCAAAGAAATATCGAGTGATGCTATCGTCTCTTTTCGAGTTACCAACCTAGATGTACGCGAACCCCCCCTCCTTTGCAACCTTTGGAGATGGTTTGGCCTATTGGAGTGGCCAGAGGATGGGCCATGCTGCAAATTTGGTGAGGCCGATGATCGACCTTGATTGAACGATCGTTGAGAGTAATTTCTGGTGGTAACTATCACGTCCCCAAAATAAGAATTGGGAAAAACATGAAAAAATTAAATTTAAATTCAAATTCCTGTATTTAATATAACACAAGCTTTCAAAAGTAGACCCACATAACAAACCGTGGTGAGTCAAAATAAATTTCATTAAATGCAACGGAAGCTTTACTCAATTGGTATTCAAAGTTTATAAATGAGATCCAACACGAAAATCAAATAAACATTAATAATTAAAGTTGCGGAATAAATCAAACAATTACTAGGGAAAAGTTTATCATTAAAAGAAGTTCATCTAAAGAGTTGCTAAGATGACGTTCTCTCTAATGCAAGCTCAGACGGCTCCGAAGCCATCTCCGGCATCCCACTCGGGTTCATCAGTTCGCTCAAACGTTTAAAACGTTTGATCATCCTCCGTTTCCTCGGTAAAGTAGGGCTCGGTACCTATGCACCAAATATTACAAAGTAAATAGCAAGTACATAATCATAATTCGAAATTAAATACAATAACAAGATGAGTAAAGATAAGTGGGATCATATAGGAATAAAGACAAAGATATAACACGAATGAACGTATGCCATAAATCCAAATAAAACAAATGGAGCAATATAATTTATACGAAGACAAGTGTCCCCGTTGTGGGTGGTCAGCCCTAAATAAATCGGGAAAACTCGTCCACAACGTCAGTGGTCATAAACCGATCAAATAAAACAAATCAGGATAACCCGTTCACATTCAAAGCGGATTATAAGTGATTCAGACACATCGGTGATCAACCGTCCACATATCGATCTGCAGTCGTCCACAAATGACCCACATAAACATAAACATATAAGCATAATAGACCTGAATAATAAAGCTCCGACACAAGAGTCCTAAGTCAAAGTAAAATGCTGGCCATTTCACAATCTATATCATAATCGAATCGTTATATAAAATTTGTCAAGCTACTTTATAGTCCATAACACAATAGGGTATGCATCTAAAGGAATACACATCCTAAACCAACATATATATATATATGCATGCGAAGGTTAAGACATAGATACAAATCGATCCTAAGGTCAAACATAAGGTCTCGTATCCAACAGCCAAAGGAATCTCTATTAAATATAAGATCAACGCATCCCTTCTTGATTAATTATGCATATACCTAGTTAAGGGTTTTCCAATAAAGATGGGTTGAGCTCAAATCCATTAAGATTTCCCCGAGGTTATTCAAAGTATTAAACCCTATGTTAGTAATATATCGTGTGCCCAAATGGTATTTACTTGGTCCAAAAATCTAATAATAAAATACAAAAATATAATTGTAACACATTAAAACCCAAGGATATCATTTAATATTAATTTGCAAATAATAATAACCTTAGTTTATAATTTTAGAATAACTCGAGGACCCTACCTAAGATATTTTTCAAATTTAATTATTTATAAAATAAGTCAAAGGGTCTAATTTAAATTTACTGAAAGCTAAAGCTAAGGGTCCTTTCTTTTAATTTCAAGAAACTAATGGGCCTAAGTGTTAACATGTCTCTTTTTTCACACGTCAACATCATTCTCCCTCACATCATCATCGTCTCTCTCCTTACCCACTCACATCATTATTCTCTCTCCTTATCCCCTCACAACATCAGCTCTCTCACTAATTCCACACATGTCATCGACTGAAACTCCTTTCACATAAACGAATTCTGTTCAGAAGCTTAACGCCAACAACTTGGGCACTCGGATAGTGGGTCCCCTGATCAAAACCCAAGATCAGCCCTCATCAGTAAGGTCGCCCAGGGCCCTAGTATAAGATCCATGGCCCCGATTGGTGATCGGTTTCATCTCTTGGCCCCACTATCATATCTAATAAGGAAACAATTTCCAAAATCTCTCACGCCCCAATTGTGTAAACCCTCAGATGGTGAACCAAGAGGGATCCACCTCACACAAGTCCACATCTCTAAGGTTGCCCCGCCATGTCCCACCTGATGAACGGACCAGATCTATGATCAGATCATTCGATGGGCCCCACCATCAATACACACTAATAACTTTCGTGGCTCTGTATTTGGGGCTCTGCTACAAATTCAGTCCTCGCAGGCTTGTTGGATTGGAACGTCAACAGTGACAAGTTACATAATAAAATCGATTCAATCATCCCCAATCTTCGATCTCATCACAAAGACAATTAACATTATAAAAAGGGCATCAAAGGGTTTCTATATGCACTACGCTGGAATCAACAAAAACACATATATTAAATTCAAAAATTATGTTTAGGTACTTGCCTTTTGCCTTTCACCGGGGTTGAAGAAAATGCAACATACCCAATCCGAGATTACCGGGGCGCTCGATCACAATTCTAATACCAATCTGACAAAGAATATGTGATAAGAATGTTCAGATGAACAGATCTATGGTATTCCTACTCAAATCCTAACATTGGAAAGATTAAGAAGATAACCTAAAAGTACATATCTACTCTTTATGATATGAAGAGAAGGTTACCTAAGATGAGAAAGTCGAACCAAGAATGATGGTATCTTCAGATCTGAATTCTGATGGTTGGAACCTAAAGCTGCAATTGCTTGGGAAGTTGAAAGAGGAAGAAGTCGAAGAAGTTACAGGAGGAGTTGCAAGTTGCTGAGGTAAGTGGGGAGGGATAAAGACGCATCGTTATTAAAACTAGGGATTAGGTTAAAAGGGAATATTCGCTTGGCTTAAGTTATTGGGTCAAAACTACGAGTCAGTTCATCTACCCATTAACCCAACTCACCAATCTACGCATCTAATCTAATGTGTGCCCCACTTAATCCTAACCACTTAAATAACTAAAATACATTCAATTAAAATAATAATAATATTTTAATTAAAATAAATAAATATATTTAGTGGGACCGGGATCAGTCAGTTCGGTTGGAAGTTTGAAAAGGACGATATATGGGTGGCAGCCCTGCCAAGGTATGAATGATAAGGTCATCCTCACTGACTGATGCTCCAAAAGTTGCGAGTTGGTCAGAGAGCACTATGACTTGATGTAGGTCATCCTGCATAGTTGATGATCCTTTCTTGACGTGTTGTAAGCGCTTCTTGAGTTCAATGACATGGGAGCGTGAGGGAGATGCATAGCATCGTTTTAAGGAATCCCAGGCTTCCTTTGCCATGTTCATACCAACAATGTATGGGAGTTCTGAATTCAAAAGTGTGGCATTGATCCATGAAAGGAGGGTTTGATCGCGTTCAAACCACTCATTGTATGCCATATTAGGGGCTGATTTTCCATCTGAACTACTGATTATTTGTTGAGGTGGGACTGACTGAGATCCATCAATGAAGCCTTCCAATCGATTACTTCTTAGAACAGGTCAAAACAAAGATTTCCACATGAGGAAATTGGTGGTCGAGTTTTATGGGGATGAGATGAGCTATGTTTGAGATAATAAAGCTTGGAGATGAAGAAGATGATGTAGTTGCCATGGTGTGAGGAAGAAGATGATGAACAGTTCTTGTGAATAAGGGATGCACGTGAGTGCTTACTGTCCTGTCAGTGTCTGACCTCTGCACTGGGGACAACAATGACGCTAATGTTACTGTCGTCAGAAACACAGTGACGCTAGCTTCACTTATCCCAGAATTAAAAAAAAAAAAAAAAAAACAAACTAGTTTTGACGGACCCAATCAGTGCTGCACATTTTGCTGGGATCCTTTGGGATAAATGACTGTATTTCAGGATTTTTCCAGTAAAATCCTCAATTTTTTTATTCCCAATGATATTTTATTATTAACCATATTGATTTAATTATGGTAACATGAATGGTTACACATATGGGATTAGTATATCAAAAGACAAAGCGATAATGTGAATTAACTATTTAATTATTTTTATTCCTCATAAATGCACCCAAATATCAACATCTTCTTGATCTATATGTAGATTTGCATATTCATTATTTTTTATTTCTTTTTATAAACGCAGGGTGTTGCAGCCCCTTGGATCAGAATAATCCCTACGGCCCAGGAGAGAAAGCCGGATAAAATTTTCCCGTGTTTCAGTGTGGTAGAGCAGTTTCAAACCCACAATCTCTGGGTGCAAACCATGGTCCTAGGCCAACTGAGCTACCCTCGAGTTTTTTTTCTTTTTTTTGCATATTCATTAATTAATCTGGTTCTATGTCATATGTTTCTTTCTATTCCTGGTTCTCTGTGGTATAATTCTTTTTTCTGCTTTTGTTGTGCCTTTTACTTTGTGCTATGTATTTTCCACCTCTATCTCTCTTTCTTAATGAATTGGTTTTAGTAACAGATATATAAAAAAAAAAAACTTTCTATTCATAATAAAATAGTTTTTTTGTTTGAGTTTCCATTAGAATCGGTCTGTGAATATGAGAAAATGGTTATTCAAAATAAAATAATTTTGTATTGGTATTAATTATTTGTTTATCAAATTAATATTTTGTGAATATGAGGAAGCTGAGTAGAGATGGTGCATCGGATCATCTTTATGTAGGTCAATATACAAGACCACTAAAACTAAATTAAGAATATTCATACATTTATGTAACGTAACAAATTTGCAAGAGAAAATAATTAAAGTCTTATTCATTTAAGTTAATACAAATCACTCTTCTAATGCACCATGATGTGCAAATGCAATTTCATCTCATTTGCATGCCAGCTCCTGCCTTCCTTGTGTGGTTCCTAACTGTAAAGGTGTAGACACACCATTATCCTCATTATTTTCACTATAGTTATTTTCAACTATATACCATTCATCTTGAAAGTGAATAAAATATCTATCATTTTGCATCTCCATCTTTAGAAAGTTGTGGTGGGTATGCGTAAAGAATATGGTGCAATGAGGTTAAGGATAGGAAACTTTACCTTCAGAATGCCAAAGCACCACTGAATGACTTTCCGCAATGATGAGTGGTAATAATTAAATAACTCTTTCTTTCCTATTGGTCATTGTTCATGTCCTTTATATTATAACAAGTGGTATCACACTCCTTTATAAGGCACGAGATAACCTAATATACTACGGTAGCCAGAGTCAACAAGATAATATTTACCTGCGATTACGTGTTTTCATATTTTTACTGTTATTTCATAAAAGCAATATACATACATGAATATATTGTCATCAGATTAAATTTACTTGCTAGAGGGTGAGGAAAATGTAGTTCTGAACTGGTTATAACTTCAGCAAACACTCGAGAATCGTTTGATGTTCCTTTCCAACCAGCGTACACAAATGTAAATGCATGTCAAAAGAACATGCACACATATTACACCTATATTACACATTTGTATGTTGGGGCCCACCTTGATTTTGTTGGCTCTCTCCTCCTTTTATCAATCTAGAAATATGCTTGACTTCTTTTTTTAGAGGAAGAGAGAGATTCTTATGTGGAGCCCAATATTTCTATGCGGAGATTTTCTATGGATATTTTTAAATACAAAGAGTTAGGGTTGTAAACGGGTCGGTTCTCGTCTGGGTCCATGGTGGACCTGGACCGAAACCGTTAAGGAGAAGGTGGCACCAGATCCGGACCGGAACCGTTTTGGAACAGGTTTCTTGGCTCCGGAACCGGAACCAGAACTATATATGAGACGGGTCTGGACCCGAGTCCGGGTCTAGGTAGAGAATGATATTAAAATTTAAAAAAAAATGGTTTTTAGGAGAGATTTTCGAAAATTGAGGTAATATATCGGGTCCACATGTCTAAACCAAGGTGGAACCGGACCTGAACCCATTTACTTATCGGAGCCTAAATAAGGACTCAGACTCGGTTTTTAACGGGTCGGAACCTACGAATAATCAGAGAATCGGGGACCCATTTACATCCCTACAAGGAGTGTCAATTATGGTTTAGAAGGCTTGCCCAATGCAATGATACCTCATTGGCATAGGCATCTCAGTATCACAGGGGTCGTCGGAGTTTGATTTCGCACCCCTACGTCGGTGACCTAAGTCCACTGCCAGTTAGTTAGACAATGTAAAGAAAAAAAAAGTTTACAATTGTTTTCATATTGTCCTTCTAATTGTATGCGTTTTATGTAATGTTTGACAATTATTATTATTATTATTATTATTATTGGTTGGATACCGTGAGAGCCGGACTTAAAAGATGCAGCAATTCGAGGTTTGCAAACGGGTTGGGTCAGATAAAAATGACTTCCTTTGGGCATGAGTCTCTACTAGTCAAACTGCAACCTCTATCTGCCCCATTTTCAGAACATGGGGTATAACTCCAACCTGCAGGCGATGCTGTTCAACCCAACTTGTTTAACCTTGTCCAACCTGTATGAGCTCGGCCCAAGTGAAGCCATTTCAGACAATAAGGTTATATTTGAGTTTGGTTTGTAGACCCAAAAAGGGGCCAACACAAGCTCAATTCATTTCCCTTTTTTTTTTTTTTGTTGGGGAGGCTCAATTCATTTCATAAAAAATAAATCAGGAGCTTCTATTGGCACCAGGGCTTTTTCTTTCCCCACCGCACTACAAGACAAAAAAAAATGTCCTAAACTACCCCTGCCCCGTCCTCCCTTTCACTCTCCCTCCACCATCTTCCCTCATCCTCTCTCCCTCAGTCTCTGGCGCCCCCCTCCCCCACTCTTTCTTCCTCCCTCTCCTTCTATTTTCTCTCCCTTCCTCTTCTCCACCCCCCCCCCCCCATCTTCGTCTCTCCCTCTCCCTCCCCCTCCCAGTCGCAGGCGGGAAGGGAGATTGGGCGGCGGCGGCGGCAGGTGGAAACCATGCTACCGCCGCCCGTTCTCCCTCCCCGCCGACGACTGGGGGGAGGGGTAGTTTAGGATTTTTTTTTGTGTGTGCGGTGGGGAAAGAGAAAAGTGCGGTGCCAATAGAAGCTCCCAGTAAATCATTATTCTTAGCACAAAAATATTAGACCACCAAGCGATTTAAATGAATTTACAAGTCGAGCGTAACTCAACTCGCTAATGAGGGTTAGGCTTTTCTAACCTATTTTTGTTGTGAGTAAGGCTATACGGGTCAACTACAGGTCCCTTATCACTCAATTAGATTTTGTCACTCTCATAGGAACTAGCAAAAAGAACCCGTGCTAAACCCGAGCCATAAGAAATATATATATATATATATATACACAGAAATCTTTAACTTCAAAATAATTTTTTATAGTATTGTTAGTTATTTTCATTCATTTTAAGGATATGGACAACTGTTAATTAAAAAAAAAAAGAATTAAGAAAAAAGTTATTTTTAATTAAATGAAATTTCCGTTACTATTCATTAAATGGCATTGTCATTAAGAAAGAAACTAAAACAAAACTAAGAAAAGAAATGATAAAACTAAGTAGAAGATATTATAAATGAATTAAAAGAGGAAAAAGGGAATATGAAGAGGAGATGCACTAAACTGTAGAAGGGAGAGCAGAACCATTACATATTTGGAGAAATGTGGAAGAGCAATGGAGGAGTCATTATTGAATAGAATAGAGAGAAGTTACGCGAATGAATGGTCAAAATAAATTGAGCGGTCAAAATCAATTGAACAAATTACGATTGATTTCTCAATTGAAATCGTCTTTTTCATATATATAAATTGATGTGGAACTCAATGTTAGAGCTCCCCTACCAAGATTTAAGTTGCTCAAGATGAATGTCTTCTTGAATGTAATGGGGCAAAATCTCATTTTGACTAACAGGTTGGCCCTACACAGCAAGATTTTTAAGAATCTTACTGTAAGCATATTTTACTGAAGTTTTGTCACATCCCATACAAAACAAGAAAATTTTATTTTGAATGGTTTTGATTTTCAATAAATAGGCTCCACTGTAAAGTTCAACTTGAATCTATCATGCATCTCTTGGGTACAAGCTTCTGGGGACCTTGACTTGGACCTTTTTTCGGTGCAATTAAAATTCGGGTTGCACAAGAGTCTTGAGCTTAGGACTTGGTTAGGTATGGATTCAAATGTCCAATGCCTGTCTACTATACAGTAATATGTCATAAAAATATTATTTATCAAAGGGTTGTTAGCATATGAGTTGTTTTTGAAGATTTCTTCATATTAGTTTATAGATTACAATCTAATCTAGCCACTTAAAAATAGGTGTTTAGCAACAATAAGTTGTATTATACAATATGTTAGTTTATGTTAATATCCTTCATATTACTTTATCAATGAGGAAAAAACAATGAAATATGTTTTTAAATTCATTGTCCTCAGGCATGTCTAGCTTTTTTGGACATGTGTGAGTTTACTTAATAGTGTGATTCCCCCTAAGACCGCGATTTTGCCAAAAGTTATGATAAATCACTCTTTTTTATCAATAGAATACTCCCAAGATTAATCGTTAGCTTGCACCAATTTAACTTTTCCTGCAATGTTATCATTAAGAAAAAAAATCATCCTCATCATCCAGGTTTATGTATTTTAAGAAAAATGAGTACTAATAGTAAATGCTAATGTATGAAGATTATGGATGTTGTTCCTAGAAGGTGTTATCAATTTGTGGATCATAGACCATGATTCAAATTGCTAACTAGAGACATCACATGATAGATTTGCTTTTCGCCCTTTCATAAGTGTTGATATGAATTGTTATGCCGTTCATTAATAGCTCGAGGTTTTGGTGTTAGTGGTTATTAACATGGTTTCAGAAGACCTTTAGGATCCGAACACCTTTAAAAAAATTCAATGGACAGGGATAACCATTCGGCCTAAATGAACAGCCAAAACAAATTAACTTTACCTGCGGACCTCCACTTCATTGAATTCGAAAATAAAAGCATTTGGCCTAAATGAACAGCCAAAACAAATTAACTTTACCTGCGGACCTCCACTTCATTGAATTAGATTTGAAAATAAAAGCATCCTACTATAAAAGCAGTCAAGGATTCAAATCATTAGAAACTGAATTCAATTTCCAAATGTATGATCTTCACATAATTTTGTACATAAGGTTTATGTCATTAAGATTATATGAATTCACAGAGTTTGTGTTTTAACATCTCATTAACTGAAGTATTCAGGAAAGAACACATTCCTTAGTGTCTTTAAAAAAAAAAAAAAAAAATCCAATGAATCCAAGTACACCTACTCTATGAATTCACACTCACCTCAATCTGATACTCAACAGACATATAAACAATTAGATCATAAAATAAAGATAAGGACCCAAAATCAAGGGCTAGGACAATTTGATTGAGACAATTTTTGGACTCCCTACTTAACATTTACCCTATCACATCTCCCCCTTCCCTCATGATTTCTTTAAATCTGTGTGGGGTGGGCACATAAAAAGTTCCTTATTTATATTTTTTGTGAAGGAAATGTTTAATTTAGAATATTACTCCTACACTAAAGTACACTGTTTTAGATAATTGAAATTATTATTGTTGTTTTTTGTTAATTCTCAATGGTGATGAATTTGTAATATTAAGTGGCAACTCCTTGTCCAACTTTAGAAACCTCATTTTGGTACCATTAATCAATTGATGACTGATGTCAACATTGAACAAATGTAGGATAGAAAATCATAGTCACTTTTCCTTTTTTTTATCCTCATATATATAATAGAGAATCTTATTCATATTTCTAAAACTGACAACTTTCTTCTTAGATTAAAATGACCATAAATCAGTGTCAACAACTCATAAGAACAGGTCAATTCACATACCATCAGTGTCTGCATAGAGCTGCTAGCTGTTATAGTTAGAAGACAAGGTCCTCCTCTTCAATGACACTCCTTTATGGGTCCCCTGCTTCATGGGATCCATTGCAAGTTCCTCTTCCTTCACATGCATCTGCATTTCTCTCAACTCATTATCAACAGGAGGATGCTCGATATACAGAGGATTCGAATATCCTTTTGAACCTGATGCAGGACTCTCCAGATTTTCCATAGGCCCCCCACCCTGACCCACAACAATTCTACTACTAGAGGAACCAACTTCTTCTATAGCTGCTTTTGCCTTCACTGCTGACTCCTCATCACCACAGGAATGCCAACTCATCTCTCTTGGGCTGCTGCTATTGTTACTAGAACTGCTGCTTCTGCTCTCTTGCGAAGATGCATCAGTGAGAGTGTGGAAGATGGTCACACTCTCTTTCTTGCTACCTTGAAAAGAATAGCTCTTTCCTTTTCCATTGTATAAAGGAAGGAGCGACTGCGATTTTGACTGGGGTTCATCCCTACCTAAACTGTAAGTAGTTGAAAGTTTCCTCTCTACCTTCTCCCTCTCTCTAACCATATATGCCAATCTATCCATGACTTCATTGGCCACAGCTTCATCTGCTGACTTCTGCTCTAGTTCTGAGATTGACCTGCTGAGCGTATTCTTTTTAATGTGGAGAGAATGCTGGAAGGGAAATAAGGTTCATAGTCAGGAGCTTTGGAGATAGGGAGTTTGCAATTTTCTACTGTGGTATTGCCAGTGGAACCATGAAGCCATTGATTGGATCAGGGTAAGATCAAGGTTGGTGGATCCAACCCATTTTATGAACAGACAAGAGAACCTTGACCCAAAGCTGGTGTGGGACCAAACCCAGATCCAAGACAGACTAGGACCACTGGGTCATTCATCAACAGGCCTATTTCCTGAGGTACTCAATACTTACCCTCTTTTCGAGGAATTTCCCAAGGTCCTGGTGTTGCAGTTTCCTTTTTCTCCAAAATATATAACAAAAGTTGACAAATCCAGCTAGCACTATTAAAACAATGAACTGGAAAAGTAGGAATAGAAGTATTGTCTTTTCATTGCCTGCAGCACAGTAAATTAAAATGACAATGCCAAGTTATACTGGTTTCTGATATGTTCTAATGAAAATGCATGTTGTATTGTGAGTCACCTGTATAGATGCTGAGATACTTGGGATTTGCTTGGGAACAGCTCCAAGCAAGCTTTTGACCTGGTAACAGAGTGACATATTACAATGCATCAACAGAAAATGTGGAAACAAGAAGGAAATGGTTGAATGCTACTAATGACAAGTGCAAGTTATTACGTGTGGTATGAAATGGCAGGGCTTTACCCATCTCTGCATCAGAATAGAAATGTCCACAAGATTAGTCCACATTAAAACATTGATAAAAAAAGAACTGGAGTAAATTCTAATATAATCATTGGTTGATCAACTAAATTAGATTGTCTATTATAGACTGATAGATGACTGAAATCGACAAAATTGTTCATGAACAAACACTCAAGAGCACAACTAAGCTGAGATGTTGGATTTATGGAACCATTCTTAGAGGGCAACATTTTGTAAGTCAATCAGCTGAGGTGGACTGAGTCACACCCTAGAGCCCCGATAAGTCTTAAAATTGTGAAAAAAATGATAAACTCCTTAAAAAAAAGATAGTGCTGTCCTACGAATCTAGAATTTGCAAAGCATGCATTCTAATTATCCAAATGAATGCAAGTAGTAAAGGTGACCATAATTGTTTTTTACAGTGTCAAATAAATAATATATCTCATCTATGAATGCTTAAATCTTCCACAAAAGTGGTTAATATCTCATCTATGGAACTGACTCTGACTCCGTAGGTGACTCGGACTGGGCCAGTCTTCTAAAACCATGCTAGAGAGAGATCACAATTCACAAGAAATCCAAATGCTTACACAAAAGCGTCTTACTTGCTGAAACTATGAACGCAAGAAGAGTCCTCTCATCTACAGGGAAGTGGCGTATGTCACTCTGTAAGAACAACAATGATTGACCTGACACAATCAACCATCGCATCAGTTAGTGTCTGCAACTGTGCTATTTGCCTAGTCTCAAAAGCCATGAAGAGGGGTCTATTGCTACAGTTTCCCTTAGTGATTAATTGCAATTAGTTAAGATCAATCTGGCTTACTAAGGCAAATATAAAACAATCACGACATGAGGTTTGCTGATTGATAATAGAGCATAGTCTTTCCTGAATCAGAAATCCAGAAAGGACAGTATGGTACGCTCTTCTTGAACCCCTCTATTCCTTTGTGTACAAATATGTGTGTGTGTGTGGTGCACATACATATTACAGAACTGAAAAGTAAGTACTTTAATGTTTACCAGGATACTTTGCAGTCCAATAGACAGTTCCTGCAGCTGGGTTCAACATAGTAAATAATATTTCTGTAGGTTTCATAGCTGAGATGGAAGTATATTCACCAATTGTATGGCTGGTCTTAGCCTCCATCCTTGTCTGAGCAACATAAACTGCAAATCCTGAGTAATCTAGAACTGGACTAACTTGAACCACTGAATAAGAGGCAGTTCCTGTGAGATACTTCTTGAGAACTCCGCTTGGTGAAAATGAATATAGGTACCCATCCAATGAGCCAATAGATACCCATCCTACTCTTTTCACCAACAACAAAGAAAGATTAGAAGACCTTTCCAGTGCCAACATACATTAAAAATCCTCCTGAATTTCCTATTCCAAGATACATTGATGCACAGAACATACAAATAATCACAAATTATAATGGAGTAATCCAAGTGTAACGCTTGTGGTGATTCTCAACAAGACCTTGGGGTTTACAAAATATCTACCCTATTAGATCATCTTAGCCTGTTGAACTATGGCCCTCAATTTAATGGTTTTATTAGGCATAATTGTTTCGCATTTCAATCCAACAATGAGTAATTGTTGGATAAGTGTCAAATCTTGCATGGTAGTGTGTGAGGTGGGTAACTTAATCATAGGTAGCCAGGTGTCCCAAAAGATGTGGAGTCCTGTTCTTCCATGCCATGTATGTATGTGTATATATGTGCATATTTATGTGTGTATGTTTGGTGGAGTAACTGCAGCATAGTGGTTTGAGTGCTGCAATACAATTCGTATTGTTAATGTAAATGACTCGAGCACAAAGCATAGATTATTTCTGGAGACAGGTATTTTAAACATATACCATTGGAATCAACAACAGGTGAACATCCCTTGCTTAAAGGACCTACATTCTTCTGCCACAAAATGTTTCCTGAAGAAACAACTAGTGCAATCACAAGAGCTCTTCTTGGGAATGTAACTAAAAGCCGGCCATTATTTCCGGGTGTGACCATGAGATGTTTGTCTAATGCACTTAAGTCCTGGATCCACTTGAAGTAAGGATTCTGAATAGACAAGGAGTAGAGCTGCCCTTCGGTATTTGCAATCTACAGGAACAAAAGCATAGACGTAAATCAGTAAAAGTATGCAGCAAAGGCTTGTCATCAGATAATCTTAGATTATAATTTCAATGTAGCATGTTTTCAATAAATTAGGAAATGCATTTCAAATTTAACAGTCGTGGAGTTAAGCCCACATAATCAGATTAATCACAACTAAAACACATCATTACCGACGAGGAAAACGAAAGTTTTCAAATCACATTTTTGAGATGCGATCGATCTGTGGCATAAACCTTCCTGGATCATAGAACAAGGTAGGACAATGTTTTGAAGTGATTTGGATTTGAAAGGTGATCTCAATTGATCGGTTTATAGCAGTGGATTCAGAGTATGCTCAGTCTCTCATAGAATCCAGACTCATATACGCTTATCAGTCTCATTAAAAAAGAGGGAGTAGGAAACACATTCTGCTTCGTTTGTTCAACTGAAGTGGTATAAGAACATATGGTTAAATCTTGATGAACAATGGAATATATTGACAATGGTGCATAAAATTATATTGGTGGAGTGTAATAGCCTGCTGGAAAATGTGACACATGCTGGTTAATGGTTATTGCCTTATTGAACATGTTATTATCTATATTGGCATGATTTCTTCCCTAAAAGTTTTTTACAAATTCAAACTCTGGGATGCTATAACATGTTGTATTTTAAATGTTTTATTGCATCGGGACATGGTATACAACCATATGTATGACGCCACAAAAGATCATGTATGTCTTGTATCGATGTTTGGTCTTGAACCGGTCAAGATATTCTTGTTATCGAATACGATCCACTTTATTGTCAAATTTATACATATAAACATTATATGATTTTCCATTTCATTTCATTCATTAACTAAGGAATCAAAACTCGTATCATTAAATAATGAAGTACAAAATCACCTTAAGTATGACATACAAAATTGAAGCAAATAAAGCAAGAAAACAACATAAGTATGACACAAAGTGCGTATCTTAGTAAAAGAAATGAGAAAAAGTAGTCCTAAATTGCAAAAACTAGATCAAAATGTAATGATCTGCACAGTTGAAAATGTTAGTTTTTTTTTTTTTTTTTTTCCGAGTATAATCTAAATATAGAGATCCAACAATCAATTCTTGTAAGCATGTTCTAAATGTAAGACATAAAAGGTATTAGGGAGGTCCCATTTGACCACATATGATCCCACTTGATTTACACAATTAACATCACAAGGGTTTGACTTTTCTATATGTAAGAAACTTGATTCCAAGCTAGCACATGTTCAACTTAAAGCAAGTATCCTAATAAGTCCAAGGTGAAAAAAGAATCCTATGAAGATTTGCTAACCTTGATAGGTTCCTTTCCTATAATATGGTCAATTGGCCCCTTCTACCCATTCATCTAGGCAAATAGGAAGCCATCATCCTTCCTCTAAAGGGGAGGTGCTTCATATACAATCAGGCCTCATCTCAAAAATCCAATCTGCATAAATTCAAGTACGGATATAGGTCTGCCTAAATCCTTTCCTAGTTTCTTTCTTGTGACCAACATTGTTTAAAGTAATCAGAGATGATGATGATGGCAAGTAAGAGGTGATTAGAAAACCTCAACAAGAAGCTGATCTGGCCCATGAGAAGTCTATTCATATTAGTTGTTATATCATAGGTTCTGATAGGCTGTTAGTTGTTATCTTTGTGCCCTTACCCTTAATACAATGCAAGAGTAGGTACCATTTTCTAGCCTTTTATCCGCAGTATCATTGGTTCCAGTTACTAATAAAGGTCTCTGTTGGAAAAGTAAATCAAGAAGTATCCAGATAACAACTTTGAATTTATGCAGCATTACTAATTCATTAATCACAGTTAACAGATGTCCCACAGTAGTTTTTTTTTTTTGGTAAAAAGATGTCCCACAATAGTTGATTGTGAAATTGGACAAATTCAAAGGCACACAAAAACAATAAGCCATGTTCAATTCTAGGCCATAAGACCTTGTTACATTGATTTTTGAGAACTCAATAGACTCCCAAACAATTGAAAGCACTAAGAAGAGAACATGTAGGGAAGTAGAAACTTACATAAACACTCCCTTCACATTGATCGATGACAGGAGCTGAAGTAAAATAACAATCTGTAATGTTCTGCTTACAACCTTGCTGATAACCAGATCGATAAAGAACTGGTCCAACGCTCCATAGCAGCTGCCCACTAAGTGTATATGCAAAAAGTCCATGGTTTTTAATTGTGATGAACAGAGATGAACTCCAAATACTTACTGAGATCCCAATAATCTCATCAGATCCTCCACTAGATGATCTTTCACCTATAATAGTTTCGATGGCAGATGCAGAAGTTCCAATATTTGATGGGTTGATTTTCAGTACTCTCTCGTCTGCAACAATATATATCTGCCAGTAGTTGGCATTACATTCATTACATGGAGAAATATATAGATAAAACAAAATGACTAATTACAAAAAAACAACTCATTCCCTAGGGATTTCATTTGACTCAAGCTACTAGTCCAATTCCCAAAAATACAACTAAGAGAATAACATTGTCCAATCCTCAACTTTATTCTAGCTTTATTAAGAACTAATGAAAATATAAGATGTATTCAGACCAACAGAGAGTTGTACACTCGCACAGAACATGTACATGCAGATCCACAGAGACAATATATGTCCAAAGATCTAGTCTAAAAGAGATGCTTTAATCTTATAGTAAAATAAGCTCAAGACTAAGAGCAAGGGTGACGAGAGCCTAAAAGATACATTTTAGGCCCCTCAATGAGGACTTGGTTATACCGTCAGATGGGATTAATTATCTTAATTATGTTATTTTATTGTTTATACGTATTACAGATATAAGGAGTGAAATTCAAAGTTTAAATGGAAGAAAAGTCACAAAGCATGACAAACCGGAGTTGCAAGTGAGGAAGCGTGCCAAATATGGGAAGAGACTCAAATAAGAAAGCAAAGCAAGAGTCCAAACATGCCTTGGACGTCCAACATGGGTCCCACTCACCCCATACCATGCCAACATGGAAGTTCCTTTAATTGCACCATTATTCTCGAAATTTTCAGGGGCAGCAAATTGAAATGGTCATAACTTTCAACCCGAATGTTGGATTAGTGCAATCTATGTACCGTTAGAAAGCTCTTTTCGAGTAGATATCCATGGAGTCTAAGATTATATAAATCGGAGCTATATCGAGGGAGATATGACCTCGGGAAGTTCGTTATTCGTAAGATGACCATGACAGACTGTGTCCTAGTGTCTGAAAGCTGGCGTCTAGACACCCGGACTGGCTGGGGACACCGCCCCAGCACGTTTTGACGAGATTTTTGGTCAAAAAGCCTATAAATAAAAGCCCAAACTCATTTTTAGAGATTCACATCTTGGGAGAAGTTCTGGAGGCTAGTTTGGGAGCTTTGGAAGAGTGCTAATGGGGATTTTGTCTGAGATTCTTCGTCAACCTCTCACCATGCGTAATTAAATCTTTATCTTTGGGTTGCGATGAAGCCCTAATCTTATATTTATGGTGATATATAGGTTCTAAGGTTTTACTTTAAACGCTTTTGGTTATATGACAAGATGTTATCCATTGATTGGATTTTATTTCTTTAATGCAATATCTCTTTCTTTGGTATTCTAATCTTGTAGATTTTAATACTAAGTCATATAACGATGCTTGAATGAATGTGTTGTTAGATCTAGGACAATCTATGCCATAGAGATAGGTTATGCCCCGATTTATATCCACATCCCTTATTTATTGACTCTGAAGGTTTGTAACAAGAACGAGTCTTTTTAGCGGTGATAGTGAAACCTTAGGTCTATACTTGCCATTATGCGAGGTTATAGTGGATTCGTACCCTGAGATCTTTTCTCTGATTGAATCAAAGCATTGTCTTTTAATTTGTTAATTTAGGAATTAAACCCATCAAACCAACTCTTCATTTTCTAGTAGGATTAGTTTAAGAATCAAGACTTTATTTTCTATTAGGATTAGTTTAGGAATTTAGGAACCAACACAACTTAGCATTTTTGTCCCAGTGGATATGATACTCGGTTAACATCTTTGCTTTTTTCGAGTAGAGATAGTAGCAAGGGATAATTTATATTTGCAACCCTATTTTAGGACGATCAAAGGGTCGTGAAACTCATATAAAAAAAAAAAAAAGAAGAGAGTGATACAAAAGAAAGCAAAGTAAGGAGGAAAGGTGCAAAAGTCTTATAACAAACCTCACTCAAGGAAAAAAGAACCAAACAAATAACACTATCAGTATCAAATACAAACAAAAAGACCATCCTTATCCACACCTTGTTTGGCTAGTGAGTCCGCAGAAACATTAGCCAAATGGAAAACATTCTTGAATACCATCCACGTCAAAGAAGACAAAGCTCTAATCTCATTAAGGATGTAGAGAAATTTCCTAGGAGCCTTGCTTTTCTATGAAACCCAAGAAATAAGATTGGATGAATCACTTTCCACAATCAAGTTTTCACCAAACCACCCAGAATATATGTCAACATTGCAGGTGTAATTTATTTGGGGGCACTTTATTTGAGTTTTGGTTTAGGTTTGGATCCTTAATATAAATTCAGGGGACATTTACTTCAAAAATCCCATTAAATAGGATAATTACAACTGAGGACCCTAAATTTTTATAATGACGGCCAAGGACCTCCAGCTCAAAATCCAATATTTCATTCCATTTTTGCCCTTGGTTAGTTGATGTCAGCATAACCCTAAAAAAAAAAAAAAAAAATGTTCTTCACCTCCAAATCAACAGCAACAGTAGAATAGAAGAGAGAGAGGAAGGAGATTAACGCCCGGCCCCTTTTTTCTTAATCACAGTGAGGGAGAGATTGCTCGATGTCAACAAAACCCTAAACAACAGGAAACTCAATTTTTGTTGATGCTAACTGGGTGTTTTTATTGACATCAACATAATTTTATGTTGATGCCGACGAATCTTCTGTCAACATCAACAAATTCATAGGGTCACTCATGCTGTTAACTGGGTATATTTTTGTTGACGTCAATACAATTTTATGTTGATGTCAACAAATCTTCTATCGACGTCAACAAATTCACAGGGTCATGATTGTAATAACTGGGCATTTTTGTTGATGTCAACACAATTTTATGTTGATGTCGACAAATGTTTTGTTAATGTCAACAAATATTACTCATGACAGAATAGGGAACCGGTTATGTTGACATCAACAAAAATAGGGCAAAATGGGAAAAAAAAGAGATGATTTGGGCTCGAGGTCCTTGGCCGTCATTATAAAAGTTTAGGGTCCTCAACTGTGGTTACCCTATTTAAGGGGATTTTTGCGGTAAATGTCTCTAAATTCAGGTAGGGGTACTATAACTTAGATCTGATTTGGCTCTCATTTTTGGTTGGGGTACAAATCAGACCTGACCCAAACCCAACCCATTTTTGTCCTTTGTTTTGTCCTTTTTTGCTCTAATAAAATACTCACACAACCACATGCACACACTCACCCAAGTCCCTCACCATTAGCTCTGCATATGAGGATTGATCCATTGCTGTGAAAGGGAGATGCCTCACTGAGCTACTAGTGGATTAGTCATAAATCTTACTCACAATATAGTCAAGGCAAGGGGGCCCCTGATCTCTTGATCAAGGAGTTAAAGGTCAATGCAGTTGGTTGACTGCCAACCCGATCAAAGGTCAAGATCATTCAAGGTGCTCTGGTTCTATATTAAATCAGAGATTAACCCATAAATTAATATTGTACTTAAGCAAAACAGGAATAGTTAGGAGTAAAACAAGATAAAATCTAATCTGATTCTTTTAGAAGATAATCATTACCTTCTCATAACACAGTCATATCCTAATACATCTTAACATTGCTCCTCTCACAATTTAAAAAAGAATGTTGGGTAAATTAATTTAGAGGTACCTTTCCTCTTCCATCTTGGATTGGAGCAATATTAACATTGCAGGTGTAATTGAGAGGAATTGCCCATGCAACTGTACCACTGCTTTCAAATGAATAAACAATTCTTTCTGAACATGTGTAGATTCTCCCATCATCTCCAACAAGAGGGTCTGAAAGCCTATTTGGAGTCTTCTTGAAAGGGTCTTGGGCTGATTATCAAAAGGATCATGATGTTAGATATCCAAATTTTTCTTACATAGAAGAAACAGAGCCATCAGAAAAGGCTGCATTAGTAACTTGATGAGATGTCTTAAATGGGTAGGGGAATGGGCCGGGTATTGACCCACCCGAGCCTGCCCCAAAACATGTGGGTAGGCCCAAGCTCTGATAAACAAATAACAAACAGGGATAGTCATGGCTGGGTCAGATCCAGCTATTTATTTACGGGCCCTAATATCTAGGCTGAGATCCAGCCCATGGATCCCTATGTGCTAACTATGTCATTGGGCCTGGCCTTTAGTCATATGTAGCCACATGCCTAGACCATTTAAAATGGGCCAGGTCAGATTCTGAGGGTGCAAAAACAGAACCCAAATTGAGCAAAGTTTGGGTCAGGTCCTGCAGGCCTGGCCCATGGCACCCACATTAAGTAAGGCATAATGCTAGCAAAAACCAGCATGTCAGATCAATGCAGCCCAACAAGGGATCTGTAACGTTCATCAGGCTCCCCATCAGCATCAAAATAAGAAAAAAAATGGATCTGGACCGTTCATCATGTCACCCCTCATAAAAGCACCAACAAATTAATGGAAAAACAAAAAGGATCCAGACCATTCCTCATGTGGCCCTTCCTTAAAGCAAACCCAGAGAGAGAAAAGAGAGAGATATTCACACCAGGCCATAAGTCTGAGCTTCCAAGTGATGATGATAATAAACCCATCAACCCAACTCCAAAGAAGGAGAGCAGTGGTAGAACAACCATTGTAATGATGATGATGAAGAGAGAGAGAGAGAGAGAGGAAAGAAGGGAAGGGGAGGTTTCACTAACCGTACAGTAGTGGTAGAGAGGAGAAGGTGGTTATGAAACTATGAAAAGAGGGAGTTAAAAGTTGCCACGTCTTCTTTTTCATGAAAGTAAATCAAGGGAACTTGTGTTCAGTTCCATGTGTAGATTTCCATGGAAATGTAAATATGATGTTACTTGATCATTTCAATGCAAAATTGGAAAGATGAAGGACTAGGATCAAGGCCCAACTTCCTATATACTAATTATATTATAATAAATTAAAGAGAAGGGGTTTTGGAAACATGGGTTTTTGACTTTTAATTACGATTTTCACAGTAAGTTACTCTTTTTTTTTTTTTTTTGAAATCTCTTTGGTTTTCTCCAAACTTATCTCATACAAAATACATTTGAAACGACCACTCAAGCCTACTCCCCATTTCCCTTCTTTTGTTTAATACCTTACTCTCTATCCAAAACTCTATTATTGATATTTTTTAATACATAAACGCTCGTCATACATGTACTGAGCATGGGTTATCATACTAGTATGATATTACGAAGGACTAGGAACCAAGGCCTAATTTTCTATACTAATATGATATTGTGGGACAACGGTAGGACTTCTTTTTTTTTTGGTACTCCAACCGATGGGGCTGGGACTCAAGAGAGAGTCCAGATATGCGAGAAGGCAGCCACTCAAGTGAGAAAGTAGCCTGCACAAGCGAGATAAAAGCCAACACATGCAGGAAGAGGTTTCATACCCAAGGTTTGAGCCCTGGATAACATGGGACAAGCGTAGGACTGTTGGGAAAAAGATCAAATGACTCGGATGACATATTTTTAGTTTTTCGTCATTAACCCCCGGAATTCGAATTTAAGTGGAAGTAATCCGCAAAACCCTTACATTTATATATAATTGATATTCTACAAAATTTATAGCTATGGCATCAGGTATTGTGGGCCCTCGGGTATGAAATCCTTTCTACTTGTGTGGTCTCTTCTTCTCACGTGTACGGGCTACCTTGAGTCCCTGCCCCACTTGGCTGTAGTATCTAAAAAACAATAATAATAAGTACTCTGACTCTAATTTTATTTGGGTGGAACCTAAACCTATGATCAAGTTTTAAATGGTTGCAATACTAGACCCAATGCCAAATCCTCAATTCGACTTAGTATTTGGCTCTTTAATTCGAGTACCTATAAGGATAGGTAGAATCCTTAAACTTTGGCCTGATTTAGTTATTGGGTCTTTACTAGTAATTCGGGTTCAATCCAAGTACAATATGTAATAACCTTAAGGTCATGTTTAGCAACTAAATCCTCACAAAAAAGATTTTCACTTTCCACAAAGTCATGGAAAATTCACATTTAGCTATTACAAATCTTCACTTTTGAGGATTTGCTAATCGAAACTAATTTTTCTTAGCTGTATTCATCAATACACATCTATAACAATGTAAAACTTTCAACGAGAACGAGAAATTCTTGTTCCAAAGGCATTGAGTAATCTTAAGATCTGTGGATTCCTCATCAAGATCTGCCTTTTCAATATCCTACAATGTCATATTCAATAGCAAGTATAATTTTTGGTGTCATTTATCAATGTTCTAGTGAACTTTTTTTTATAATGATTTGAAGCTGAGAAATGATCCACATGTGTGGATGTTCTCTGGCACATATACAACCACTTTGATGACCGTTCATTTTCCATCCAAAAAATGAAACAGAGGCTTAGATTTACTGAAAAACAGGGCTTTTGTAGATATAAGTTTGTAGATTTTTGGGTGCATGAAATGTTATGGGACTATAAATTTAGTGCTTCATTCACTTCTGCATTGGTCCTCTGGTGGTGGTGGGGTTCAGGTCGGGTCAATGGTGAACCTGGGCAGCACCCGGATTTGTAATAGGGACCTGTTGCTGATTCAGGTCAAGGTTATAGGACCTGTACCTATACCCTAAAGGTCCGAACCCACCTACAGCTATATTTAGGGCTTGGATTGGGCCCAATAAGGCCCAGTTATTTATATACGCATGTTATATACTTATTGGGGAGCGCTACACGACGCCCGGGTGTTTTTTCGCAATACACAATGCCCGGGCATTTTTTAGGAAAAAACGCCCCTCCTAGTTGAGCCCACTGGAATGCATGATGATCATGGAAGTCTATTAGATGGAATAATTCATATATAAGTCCTGTCTATATGCAAAATCTTGAGTCCATAAGATCATCTTAATCTTTTGATCCATGACACTAAAATTTTATGGTTTAGAGGCATCTTTTTATCATGATTCCAATCCAATGGTGAAGAAAAGTTGAATCAATGTCAAAGTTGGACTAGTGACTGTTCATGTGGGAGTGGGGGGTAGTGTATGTGAAAAGACTAGATTGACTTAAAATGGCCCCCATGACAAAAAAGAGAGGGGCGGAAAATGGGCGATTTTACAGTGAGGCATTTTTTTTAGAATTCCTTTTACTTAATAAGCTAAGTATATATAAATACATATATAATATATGGCTTTTGCATCTGGTGTTGGGTTGTTTGGGTATGAAGGCCATAGACCCCAAGCCAAAAATCTCACTTGGTCTCCATGCACCGGACCCGGATCTGAATTAAAAATGGGTCCAAATTTTGGATCCACAACCATCCTTTTTAGCTTGGCCCTGTTTTTTTTTTTTTTTTTGGCATTACAATAGATACGAATTGATTCAATTGAATACATAAGATTTATATCATAAATGGTTAAAAATGAAGACCAAAAGTGAATTATAAAAGTTGAGCATCAAATAACCATTTCTTTTATGGAAATCAAATCGAATGAAGATAGGTAATAAATAACTAAGGGTGAGGCTTGTTATTCATTTTCAATTTTCAACCCCAGTTATTTGGAGTCTTGAGCAGTCTAAGTTGGACCTGATCAAATGGATGAGCTAGATTCATGTTTGGACTTCTTTGTTAGAAATATATAACCCACCTTCATTAATTTTGAGGCATTGATCAGATGTTTTATTTATGTATGTTTCACTAGTTGGCATATGGGGAAGATAACACATTTATCCCCGGCCCCATATACGCTTGGGATGCTTGCCAGACCATGTATAACTTCTCTCAAGTACAATGAAGTGCATGAATGATTCCATTTCCACCACCTACCAAGAAAACACCCACAACTTTCTCTGCTGGGGAATTATGGGTCCTTAATTTGAGGAATAGTGCAGTCTGTGGGGCCCATGTGGGCCATGTATCCAGTGATTCAAAGGGTTGAAATTATGAGATCCCCATAGATGGGACAAAAGTATGATTGGAAGAGCAGGCACAATTTAGGGCCCAAAGAAAAATGTAAATGTGATGTGTGGAGCCTAGGGCCTGGATCTGAACCTGACCCATAAAAGTTATAGGAAGCCTGAGTCCACTCAATAATTCTTGATTCACACTCTAAACTCAGTCGAAATCGGCCCATTAGGCACTTCAAATCCAGTGCCATTGCATTCGGGCCGTGGTAGATCTGAACTGGACCAAGAATCACAGATAGCCCCTTACAGTTGGCATGAAAAATTTGAAGAAAATAAGAAATTTAGTGGTGTAAATGAGTCAAGATTGTCCGGGCTAAGGCTCAACTATCCGATCCACACTCGAGCTCGACTCGAGCATGGGATCAACCTGTCTTCTTCATACATAAATTTAATTACATGAACGAACTGATTTTGATCTTGAACCTAGGCTTGGGCTCATTTAAAATGTAAACTTAATCATAGCCAAGGCCTTAATCCATTCGAGATGAACGGGCCCTTTAAAAAAAACTGAAAGTTGGGCTTAATTAGCATCCAAGTCAATAAGTCCAACTGAGGGGAGTCGAGCTGGCTTGACTTGTTGACAGTCCTATTGATCAAATTAAGTACAGCTACAAGTTTACCCAAAAAAAAAAATACAGCAACATGGGTGTTCTTTTCGTTTAAAGAAAACAGGATTAGCTTCAATTCAAGTTGCTATGATCTCAACTTTGACCAAGGTGACCACGCTGTCACATGGTCTCCCTTCTCCTGGCACCATGTGAGGGAAAGTAATCCCTCTCATTGTCTGTCATGTGACCCACATGTATTTGAGTATAGATTATACAACTTCATCATATGGTTTTGTGACATGTATGTACCTAATTAAAACTTAAAGCAGTTTAGGTGTATTAAAATTTCTTCAACACTTTTCTTCTCCCTCCCTATCCTCCATGTGCTGCTTCCAGTTTTATGCCCCAACAACACAACACAAGTTCATCTGTTTTGGATCCATCAGGCCACAGCATTATCTATTAAAATCACACCTGACAAACCTCCCTACTATTAGAACACTCTCATACTGATACATTCACTAAACACAGCTCACTAGCCTAAGAACTCCCACCATGGCGTCCCAAGTGAGGTTTGAGCCAACTCCTCACCCCATCATGGAGACCATGGCGATCCCACGGATCTCCTTCTCCGGCGACTTCAGTGATGGAGCAAACTCCGTCATCTTCGGAGAATATGACCCCGAGAGAGCGAAAATGCATGTAACTGAGAGCGAGCGAGCAAGCGAAGCTGATTTCGAGTTTCTTTCTGGAAACTCTAGCATGACCATGTTGACAGCAGATGAGCTCTTTTCTGAGGGGAGGATCATTCCTTTTCAGCGAGCGCAGCAGATGGAGAAGCTGGACAAAACTGACTTAAAGCCAAAGGAGGAAGTGAAGAGGAATGAAGAGGGGCCTGGTTTAAGTTGGTTCGCCGCCGATGAAGACCCGTCCCCTCGGCTGCCAACGTGCACTGTTCTGTGGAAAGAACTACTGAGGTTGAAGAAACAACGCTCGCCATCTTCATCGTCTGTGGTTGATTTGTGTTCTAAGAATGATGAAAGAGGGGATGATGGAGCAGGATCATGTAAGAGGGAGAGGGAGAAGCATGTGATGAGGAGCAAGAAAGGGTTGGAGAGAACAAGATCAGGCAGTATTAGAGTAAGGCCAGTGGTGCATGTGCCGGTTTGCACACAAGGAAAGAACAATGCCATGCCTCTCTTGTTTGCTTTGAAGAAAGACTACTAGTACAAAGTAGGCTTCTCTTTCTAGGATCTATTATTTTTCTTTTTCTGTATGCATCTTTGGTTGAATATTTTGTATTGAGATGTTCTTCTCTTTTTTCTTCTGTCTTTTGATTTAAGCATAGTTTAGTCTATAATAGGTGATGGGAGAGCGAACTTACATTTATCAGAACCTATGGTAAGCAGTAAGCTGTTTGTATGTCTCGGATCTATGAACTCATCTCAGTGTATGCTCGATCGAGCCTAACCTCATGACCGGAATGCATCAAAGTGAGACCCACAGATTTACAGCCTAATTTTCCACTGGAAACATATAAACCAAGTTGCATAACACAGCCAAGTTATCAAGCAATGGATTTTTCTCTTTTTGGTGAACAACGGTTATAGGAAGCCCACAGCAATCGGAGGTTCTTGCATGCATGAGTCTAGACTCCAGATCCTCCGGACTCCTACAGAACAATCTTACAAATAAAAAAAAAAAAAACACTATCAGAGAGATTCACATCCTCTGAAGGTGGGGCTGGGAATTTATTTTAGGCGATTTATATTTTTAGTAGCGCTGTAGCATTGGCACTTGACCTCATCTCACTGAGTCCAAGCCTCAAGAGACCCGAATTTTGCACACATAAAAAGATCACATGCATCATTTGGGGTCTGCCTGCTTTTGCATCTTACTATTAAATATCAGAAAATCCAATTATCATCAAACACTTCCACACTTAATTTTTCTTTTCTTTTCTTTTCTTTTTTTTTTTTTAAACCAAGGTATCTCCCACTCAGCCCAGTAAACGAGCGTTTCACCCTGAGCCCGCCCGAGGGACACTCAATTCTGAATGGCCAAGAACTAATCATTAGGGGTAGATGCAAACCCTCCTATCCACATACACTTCTACATAGTATTATTAAAAGATCCTTTCTTTTGCTTTAAGTATCATTGAAGGATCTTGATCAGTATTAATCAGTATTAAATACAATGTTATTATTGGCAAATCCAGATCTAATCATACCAAGTCAATTTCCATATCAAATGAATTTTTTTTTTCTTTTACAGCCATGAAATCAAATGTAATGTTGACCAAATTGATCGATCTGCACTAAATATAAATCATGTCGCGTCGAAGGAGTCGATACAAAAAACAATACAGACAACCACACTTCCAAATGTGTTTACTATGGACTAAGTTCACCTCTACAAAGGTCATAACCCAAAAAAGAAAAAAAAAAAAAAAATCCTTCATTACTCTGAACCAGAACTTGGGTCACAGAATGAGAATATGAAAGAAACAAGACCAGCAATTGCAAACAACATACACTACACTTGGGATCATTTCCCCTTTCATTTACTCAAAACAACATCAGCGACATGAATACATGATTCCAGCTGTACAATCGTAAGCATCCAATGTGTTAGTTAGAGCAAGGTCAGCAGTAGGCAGCTACAGCCGGGCGTTCCGTTGGTTAGGCCTAAATGCTTTGGAGAAATAGTTGCGGATCTCTGGGACTATACGTTGAACCAGATCAGAGAACCTGCAAAAAAGGTGGTGAAATCAAACACTCAGCTCATGTAAGTTGAAACCAAACACAACCAGCAAATTCACCACAGTGGGATCATGTGGCATTGGGAGGCCAATTTGAGTCCCTTGTTATACCTGTCTTAAAAACTCCCAAGTCTCGTGGGGTGGTGTTTTGCTTTTCATTATCACAGGATACTAATTTGGTTATAGGCTGTCATACTTAAAATACAATACACAGCACAATGGAATTACCCAACTTCCCATGATAGTTCTAATTTTTTTAAGTTGCGATATCTTTGCATTTTGAAATACACAAAAGGATTACATGCAGGAAACAGTAGTATAAGTTGTGATACAGGTAAACAAATGTGCACTTCAGGATGGTTGGCATACTCAAAAATCAGTGATAATTTACAAAGAAATCAAAGTGGTATTAGATGTTGGTTTGAGATGCATAAAAATGTGAGATTACTAAGTGGAGATGAAATATTACTAACATATGATTTGTGTTTGGGCCAGTCTACTTAATAGGGTTTTTATTTTACCCAACGGTTTACACTGACAAGAAATGAGTCCCACCAATGTACGTTTTCTCAAAAAGAATGGCAAATTCTGATACTGTCATCTTTCTTGTTAAGTACGTTTTTTCTTCTTACAAGCAGAGTTCAGGCTAGTTAAAAAACTTCAATTTCTTAAAGATAAAATTAAGGAGTGGAATAAGGAGGCTTTTGGGAGGATAGAGGCTTCTAGATTTTCTATCTCTAAGGAGCTTGAGGAGTGGGATTTGATTGAGGAGGATAGAGGTTTGAATCAAGAAGAGAAGAAGGATAGGTGTATGGTTACCAGTAAATTATGGGACCTTGATCGTATAGAGGAAGTCTTGTGGAGGCAGAAGTCTAGAGCACTGTGGTTGAAAGAGGGAGATAGGAACACGAGGTTTTTCCACCACATGGCGAATGCTAGAAGAGTCTTAACTGTATTGGCAAGATTCGTAGGAGTAAAGATTTCACCAGCGTTCCTGAGGAGGTTAAAGAAGACATTGCATGTTACTTTGAGAAGTTGTATGCAAGTGATGTATTCCCAAGGCCTACCTTAGAGGGCTTGTCTTTCCCTTCCATCTCCAATGGTGATAGAGTATGGCTAGAGGGAGTTTGAGGATGAGGAGATTAGAGTGGCTTTGTCTGAATGTGGGGGAGATAAGGCACCAGGGCCAGATGGTTTCAATTTCTCTTTCATCAAGGCAGCTTGGGACATTGCGAAAAGAGATTTTTGCAACACGCTGACAGAATTTCACAGGAGGGGTAGACTGAGTAAGGAAATTAATACAACTTTTTTTACTCTCATTCCCAAAGTTCCTAATGCTGTGGTTCTTAAAGAGTAAAGACCTATTAGCTTAGTGGATTGGATATATAAGTTGGTGTCTAAAATCCTTGCCAACGGGTTGAAGAAGGTCCTTCCGTCTATCATCGGTCCTTATCAGGGAGCTTTTGTGCACAATAGAATTCTCGATGGAGTTCTTATTGCTAATGAACTCATTGATGCCTGAAAACGGTCAAAGAAACCAGGAGTTATTTTTAAAATAGCTATGGAAAAGGCTTATGACCATGTTAAGTGGAGTTTTGTGGATTATATGTTGAGGAGATTTGGCTTTGGGGATAGGTGGTGTTCCTGGATTCGAGAATGCATCTCGTTGACGTCTTTTTCAGTTTTGGTGAACGGTACTCCTTCACACTTGTTCAAAGCATCTAGGGGGCTTAGACAGGGGATCCTCTCCTTTCTTGTTTACCATTGTGGTAGAGGCTCTCAGTGTGCTATTCTCTAAAGCTAAAGATTGTGGTCTCACGGAAGGATTTGAGGTTGGTAGAGGAGCAGAAATTATCACCCAGTTTCAGTCTGCAGATGATACCATCATTTTTAGCTCTTTGAGGTGGGAGAACATAGTTGTCTTAAAAAGCATTCTTAGGTGCTTCGAGCTTTCCTCCGGGCTAAGGATAAATCTGTCCAAGAGCATGTTAGTGGGGGTAGGAACCTATAACGATGAAGGTCAGTTGTTAGCTTCGAAGCTTCTTTGCAAGTCTGAGAGTCAGCCATTTTCGTACTTAGGATTGCCTGTTGGAGGCAAAGTGAGATCTAAACAATTATGGAATCCTGTGGTGGCAAATTTTAGAAGGAAGGTGTCCATGTGGAAAAGGAACACTCTTTCTTTGGGCGGAAGAATTACCCTAATCAAGGCCTCTTTGTCCAATTTACCGGTCAATTATATGTCCCTTTTGAGGATGCCAGTGGCTGTTAGGGTGCAATTGGATTGTTTAAGAAGGGAGCTTCTTTGGGGTGGGAGGAGCACCAAAAGAAAATTGCATCTTGTAAAGTGGGAGGAAGTTATTAAGCCTAAGGCAGTGGACGGGTTAGGCTTGGGTAACTTGGAATTCAAGAATTGAGCTCTTTTGGCTAAGTGGTGGTGGAGATTTGGGGAGAGGGAAGCTTTGCGGAGAAGGATTATTGTTGCTAAATATGGCGATGACAAGTAGGGTTTGGAGCTTAGTAGAGTCCATAGGTCTCATGTGTCTGGTGTGTGGGGCAATATTCTAAGGGTTGGGGATTTATCTTCTGTTGGTGTGGGGGGGGTGGTGGTGGTGGTGGACCGGTGGTTTAGGAGGGGTTCGGTATTAAAGTGGGGGAAGGCGAGTCTGGTTCTGGGTTGATGATTGGGTGGAGGTGGGTCCTTTGTCCTTGTCCTTTCCTAGGTTGTTTAGGGCTGTGGTCAACAAGTGGGCTTCAGTTCAAGACTATTGTGTGGGTTGGGGGGGAGTTGGGTCCTGGAATGTTTCCTTCAGGAGAGCTTTGTGTCTTTCTGAGGAGTATGGGTATAAATCTTTGGTCACTCTTCTTTCTAATGTTTTTATTTGCACGGATGTAACAGATTCTCGTATTTGAAAACCTACTACTTCTAGCAAATTCTCTGGTAAGTCCTTTCCAAGGGAGTTGGAAGATTCAACACAATCGAAAGCCTCTTCTTCTCTGGCTTAGCAAGGTCTGGCTCCACCTAGGGTGGATGCTTTTGCTTGGCTTGCTATTTTGGGGAAGGTTTCTACAGCGGATAACCTTAGGAGGGCAGGCTTGGGTTCTGAAGCTATTTCAAACTTATGTGTGTTGTGCAAGGGGATGGAGACGGTAGAACATTTGTTTATTCATTGCGAGTTTTCTCATACCTTATGGTGTAGGCTCCTTCTGCGGTGCGGTGTCCTTTGGTGTAGCCCAGGGACTTTGGTGGGGGTGATCGAAACTTGGAGGTGCTCTAGTTTTTACGGGTGTGGGTTACTTCTTTGGAGACTTATACGGTTATACCTTTTGCTATCTTATGGTCTGTTTGGAAAGAGAGGAATGACAGAGTGTTTAAAAGGTCTTCATCGTCCGTGGAAGACTTGACGTTATTGGTGGTCGCACGAATTGCCAAATGGGCCGCTTTCAAGTGTGAGTTTGATAGTCTAAGAGTTAATGGTGTGTTGCACAGTTAGGAAGCCTCTCTATTTTGTGGGTTTAAGAAAATGAGAAAGGTGTTTTCCTGGGCTCCTCCTTCTGAAGGTGTGCTAAAGTTCAATGTGGATAGGGCAGCTAGGGTAAAACCTAGGCTGGCGGGTATTGGTGGGGTGCTTCGCAATAGTGAAGGCATTGTGTCGGCTTTGTTCTCAAAGCATGTGGATTGTATGGAGTCTAATGAGGCTGAGGTTGTTGCTATTTTAGAAGCTATCCGGATTTTCATTTCAACGTCTTTTTGTTCTAGACAAGTGGTTGAAAGTGATTCTCTTAATGCTATATCTTGGGTGTCTTCTTCGGTTATGTTTCCTTGGAAATTTCAGTTCTATTTTAATGAGATTAGAGCTCTATCGTCCTCAATTCAAGAGAGATTTATTCATGTTGGGAGGACGGAAAATGGTTTTGCCGACTCTTTAGCTAAGAAAGGGGTTGATGGGTCTTCTAATTTCTTAGCTTTCACTATGTAGCTTGTTTTGTGGTATAATTCTTTTATACCATAGTGCCCTTTCGCTATGTTGGCTGGGGCTTCTTTGTAATACTCTTTCCTTTCTTAATCGTTGCCTATCAAAAAAAAAAAAGACTTTAAATACAGCTGAAGAGAGAGCAAAACCTGTCCCGGTATATTTTCTAATCAGCTGATTTTTTAACCATGCGCGCGTGCACGTGTGTGTGTGTGTGTGTGTGTGTGTGTGTGTGTGTGTGTGTGTGTGTGAGAGAGAGAGAGAGAGAGAGAGAGAGAGAGAGAGAGAGACTGAGAGAGAGAGAGAGACTGAGAGAGAGAGAGAGAGAGAGAGAGAGAGAGAGAGAGATACCCAGGTCTAGTACTCATTTTATCAAATTGCTCCAGAATAAACAATACACATGTGTGCCGCAATGAGACGGCATTGAAGGCCTCTGATAATTCGTACATGCTTGAAACATTGTCCAGAGATATATCCTGTACAATTAAAAAGAGAGCTGTAATCCAATCTTTTGAGAAGAAAAACAAATAAACTACAGAAAAGGCATGCATTATTAAAAATCTCACCTGTGCAATGGAATATTCACAGAGTCGCTTAAGACCCTCTAGGAGATACTGATCTGCAGCTCTAAGGAGATCCTGCGCAATGTCTAGTGTAACATCAACTGAGCCTGTGTATATGTATCTGTTGAAAGACGAAATAAAACGTCAAACATTCACCATTTTTTCTCATGATAGGAAAACAAAGACCAAGTCACCAACCTCATCATCAGCTCAAATACATCCCATCTTATGTTGGGGATCTCAATATCTCTTGCATCCTTCTCCTGAAATTTCCACGATGATTTCATTAAATTGAAAACAAATAAGTACCAACATCACAAATAGAAATATTTGACAAATATTTTTAAAAAACAAAGAACAAAAAAGGTTCAAGATATACATTGCCAAAACAATAAGACACGATAAAGCGGTCACCAGTTGTCTCTACTCTTTTTTTTTAACGGTAACCGCAATTGTAGTTGTCTCTAATCTTAGGCTTTGTTCAGAATCCTGGAAATTCAAACAATTGCATTCTTTCTTTTCTTTTTCTTTTTCTTTTTCTTTTTTACAGGTAATTAAATTGGTTCAATGAGATTATGAACACCCCAACTGGACATTTATAATTATATTTAACGTTCTATAGTTCTACTAAAGGCTCAGCGTTAAGCTCGTACTTGTTTGCCCTAGTTATGGATGAGATTACAAGACATATCCAGGATGAGGTGCCGTGGTGTATGCTCTTTGCAGATGACATTGTTTTAGTGGATGAGACGAGAGAATGAGTGAATGCTAAGCTAAAATTGTGGTGGAAAATGTTAGAGACTAAAGGGTTTAGGCTAAGTCGATGCAAGACGAAATATATGGAATGCAAGTTTAGTCAAAGTAGAACACCTGGTAACATAGAAGTAAATTTGGGCACACAAAAGATTGTAGAGAAAGAAAACTTTAGATACCTTAGATCTATGGTGCAACAGGATGGAGGGATTGATACTGATGTAAGTCACAGGATTCAGGCCGGGTGGACCAAATGGAGGAGTGCTTCAGGCGTCTTGTGTGATCGGAAAGTCCCCCTCAAGGTTAAATGAAAGTATTATAAGGTGGCGGTACACCCAGCATTGTTATATGGATCAGAGTGTTGGACAGTAAAGCATAATCATGTTAAGAAGATGGAAGTTGTGGAGATGAGAATGCTAAGATGGATGTGCGGGATCACAAGGAGAGATAGGATTAGGAACGAGGAGATTAGGGGCAAAGTAGGAATAGCACCGATTGAAGATAAAATGAGAGAAAATCGACTGAGATGGTTCGGCGATGTTAGAAGGCGCCCAACGAAAACACCTGTTAAAAGGTGTGAAAGCATGGAGATTGCCGGGAGTAGGAGAGGGAGAGGGAGACCCAAAAAAAGTTGGAAAGAAACTATTAAACATGACCTTGCCTACATGGATCTAAAGGAGGACATGGCCCTAAACAGATTTGATTGGCGTCGTTAAATCCATATAGCCGACCCCACCTAGTGGGAAAATGCTTGGTTTGGTTTGGTTTGGTTCTATAGTTCTACTACCAATTCACTCCCTCTTAGCAAGAGCATCTGCCTCCATGTTCATCTCTCAAATGAATGCACACAAATAAAATTCTCTCTCAACCACATTACCGTTGAGGCTATAATCCACTGCCATGACAATACATTCTTTGAACCTCCAGCATTAGTAGCATGTTGGATGGTCGGCTAATGCTCTTGCAGATTCTATGGCTAAATTTGGAGTAGATAGATCTCCTCTTTTTGTTCTTTCTTGATGTTGTTTCTCCCTTTTGGTTGTTTTGGTATAATCTTTCATATCTTTGTAGCCTTTTCTCTTTGTTTTGGTTTTATTCTCTTCTCTGTGTTCTCTCCCTTTTTTTTAATGAAATGCTTTGTTACCAATATATATAAAAAAAAAATCTATTGTGGCTACCCTCCACCCCTATTAGAGTCCCCAACCGCTGCCAGACAAGTTATTGGACAATACCCCTTATCATTTTTTTTTGGAGGTATGCCTCCCAATCCTGAGCAAGTGAGGTCTCTAGTTGCACTTTCATCAGTATCAAAATTTCCACCAAGTCTTAGCTGTTGACTTGCCCTTACTGTCACCAGAGCCTGCATGAGTTGCTTTAGACCCCCCACCCCACTTTACATTAAATTTGTGTCCGTTGTAGACCAGATAGATCAGCCTGGATCAACCTATAAACCCACCCATATCCCCCTTCAAATGGCCTAGCAGATTTCCATAAAGTTCTTTTTTTTTTTTGGGGGGGGGGGGAGAAAAGTGACTATATTAAAAAGAAAAGCTATACAGTATAGGAGAAGTATACTGTAACAAGAGATGCACGAAGAGATTTCCATAAAGTAAAATGATTCATCTTTTTCTAAAATTATTACTATTTTTTTATTGTGAAATGGTAACTTCATTAGTAAAAACTATCTAGTATAGAAGGTATATACTGAACATGCTCCCACCCCAAGACACAGGCCATAGCAAGACTCCAAAAACTGAAATACAACACATATCATACATGAACACTACTACCATAGAAATATTACAATCAAAGTTTCACAAACCACTCCCTCTTTAGCTAGACGATCTGCCATAAAATTCGCACTATGCTTGACATTTGAGAAAAACACCTAGGCTTCTGCAAGACCTGCCACTTCCTCCGACCGTAAGCACCCAAGAGGCCATTGAAAGACCCGATGCCCATTGAATGGCACAATTAGAATCCCCTTGAACCATGATCCATGATCCATGAAAGATGCACAAAGCACTTTCCAAAGACCACTCTGAAAAGCAAACATTTCTGCCTTATTTACTGAACAAGACCCTACCGGGCTGGAGGAGGATAAGGTATGGGTGCCACAACTATCCCTAATAACTCCACCCACCATGCCCGGATTACCTCCATCACTGCTATCAAAGATAAATTTCAGAAAACCCAATGGAAGGGAAATCCATTGGATAATGCCAAGGAAACCAATCCTATTCTAAGCCCATGTTTGGCATCTCTATTTCATGCCTCTATTTCTCTATATGTCTAAATCGTTCAGAGGTTTGAACAATTAGAGCGTTTGGCACAAGATTTTAGACTTTTTCCGCTTTAGACATTTAGAGCCAAATCCTCTAAAATCCAAATGCTCCAAAAGTAGGAAGACGAGAAATAGAGCTTTTGGGTCTTAAAATATAGAGGCGATGTATTTAAAATAAATTCATGCGTTACCGAACGCGTTTTTTTTTATTCTAGCCTCTTTTTTTTATGGCTCTTTTTTTAATGGATCTATTTTAGATGAATCTATAAAAAAAAGAGTAGAGATACCAAACAAGCCCTAAGTAACTTTGTATGGAGTCCTCATCACAATTAATTACTAATCAAAGAAACAATTAAATCAGTAAAAAGTGTCTAAAGAAAAGTAGGCCTTCACATTAGCCTTGGACATCAGATGCCAAATGTGAAAAGTACCTTTATTGGAATCTAAATTTGGGCCATTGGCATGGCAGGTTAGGCCCACTTAGTCTGCATCAAATAGACTAGTAAACAACATTTATTTGAAGAGACTATGCCCATGCTGCTTTAACTCAGATAGCTCTCATGCTAGTGTCCAAATGGACCCCATCCATTCTCATTCTGATTTGCGAGCCATAGTATCAATTGCTCATTGGATCACATGCAAGATGTGCCATGTTATGGGAGATGCATCATTTATGTATAAGCTAGTCCCACTACCATACTTGCATTTCAAGTTCCACCCACACAGCCTACACAAAAAAGTCTTTCCGATTTGTGGGTCAACCCTTCCACAAAATCCTCAAAATATTCGTGATGCAGGACAGACACATGGTACAATCTTCATATGTTGGATTTTCGCTCCTAAAGGACTTCTATAGAACTTGAGGTCGAGTTCTCTCCAAGAAGGGGAGAATTTGCAGGACAAATCCATTGTCCCCCATGGGGTCGACCCGCCAATGGGCCCAGTCCATCCATCTCGACCTGCCAATGGCCCCAACCCATTCATTTTATAATATTTAGAATTAATTTAGTTTAATTTAATGGTTTGTCGTTTAGTTTATTTAAATTCAGATGTCTTAATCCTGGCTATCGATGTGTTGAATGGTCTAGATTATTTCTAGGTTTTCTCATTTTTCCATGTAAGCATTGTAAAGCCTTTTGGCACATCAAAGTTAATGATTAATGAAAATTTTCTTGAGTGATTTTGGGTTTCCCAAGTTCTCTCTTCTTCCTCGCCCATGATGGAGAATTTGCCGTGAGGCCAATTATTTAGGCAAAAGCTTGACCTACCCCTCCACCCTCCCATCTCTAGTCCCTATATCTCTACATGCCCCGCATCGGGTACCCCGCTCCTCAACCCGTAACACCATTACTATCTAAAGGAGCTTCTAAGCAAGCTATGATGGATTAAGCCATAGTATCAATCGCTTGTTGGATCACATACAAGATGTGCCTTGTTATGGGAGATGCATCATTCACGTCTAAGCCAATCCCACTGCCATATTTGCATTTCAACTTCCACCCACACAACCTACACAAAACAATCTTTCCAATTTGCAGATCAACCCATAATATTATTTTTATCAAAAGGAGCCTCTAAGAAAGCGTTGATGGACAGAGGCCAAGTGGCTCTATCCCATGCTAAATGATGATTTCAATGGTACCTACCTAAAGAAGACACCAAGCCTTCATTTCCTTGAATTAAGAAAAGATCTCCATAAATCAAGGCACTGAATGGGGAGGGGCACCATTTGAGGGGTCATTATGAATCATCACCTCCATCACCACCCTAAGCAACTTAACCCAAGTATCATCCATCAAAAGCACCACATTGCTTTTGCACTCTCCAAAAAATGAGACACCTACTTAATTTCCTTTCCTTCATGTACCATAAGATCAATGACCATACTTATATCTTAAGGCTCAAATCCAACCAATGGATGTAGATTGCATGGATTCAATCCAATCCATCAAATCCAAATCTTTCTCCCATCATTTACAAGATTATACGAAGTGAACCCTCATCTAATCCGACCAAGCTAACAACATTTAGGGCTTGTTTCTTTGCATTAGAATACATAGGTATTGAGTAATACATGGTCAAATGAGCTCCACTGAGGAATTACTAATGAAGTGAAGGGCGAATGATATGAGATGAGGGATCAAAGATATAAGGTAACAATGTAGATGAGACCTTGACTTTCCTATGATTTTTAGGGTGATGGCTAGGTATTCAATTCCCATCTTCCATTGATTCACTTTCCATTAATGGGAGGTTATTTGATGGTCATTTTTGTATACTAACCTCGAATCTTCATTTTTAAATTTTAACCACCTATGGCATGAATTACTATGTATTCAATTCCTACATATTCTATACAAACAAACAGTCACTTAGTTTTCCTTCCTCTTTTTTTTTTTTTTTTTAATTATGATCCAGAGGATGAAAGAGAAGTGAAGATAGAGATAGCTTAGACAGATGAAAGGAGAAGACCAAAAGATGGGGAAAAGGGATTGTGCAATCTTAAAAACAAAATGACTACACAAATAGTGCTTTTTATCAAGGGAAAGATTATGGTGTTTTTCAGAATGACTAAAATACCCTTTCACGCCAAACATATTGACCAAAGTACCCTTTTACACAGTCACAGACTAAAATACCCTTTCACACCAAACATATTGACCAAAGTACCCTTTTACACAGTAAATATATAGAGATCCCACGCATCTAGTTTAGATTAATGTTTCAAAGACACTTTGGTTGTTACTAAAGGAGATCGTCGAGAGAGAAGGAAACGAGGCTAATCCTCGGTAAAGGAGGGTATCCATTATAATTATATGTATCTAGAGAGGAATAAGATCATTTGTAGGGGGAAGGAAGGTTTGGTTTTTGGGGTAGTATATATCTCTTACTCTCTCAAATTGTTTTAGTTTTGCATATTTTACTCTTTAGAAATAGAGAGAGAGAGAGAGAGAGAGAGTCTACATTCCAGCACTCCCCCTCAAGGTAGAACATAGATGTTAATCATGCCAAACATGCCTATAATATTATGGACCATCCTCTTGCCAAGAGACTTCGCAAGGAAATCTGCTAATTGATCTTCATCTTTAAAATACACTTTGTGAAATGGGGTTAGATGTTATCTTATCCCCAATGAAATGACAATGCTTACCACACTCATCAAACAAGATTTTCCACTCTATAAAAACTGCCAAATTATCACCACATAGCCACATGGGAAATTTCATGTCTGAAGTCAGTCAAGATTGTTGATTGTTTTAATCCACATAATTGCACAAGCTCTATAAGCCATTCCCTATGTTCTGCCTCCGAACTTATTTGGCTACCACATGTTGTTTCTTTCTGTTCCAAGTTACCAAAGTAAGGAAGGTGCTCAGTATTGCAACCTCGAGCTTAAAAGTTCAAGTCATATGTAACCAATCAACACAACCCGACCCGACAAAAACCCCGATCCATTCAAAGTCCTGAATAGATTTACTAGATGAGCCTATCACGCTTCCACTGTGAAACTTTAATGTGTTCGCAAAAAAAAATTGCTCCCCTTTTGAACAGTTGGGTTGTCGGGCTTTTAACTGCTAGAGGGTTTGTAGTTTGTATTAAGAGGTTGGGTTCAACCGAACTAATTTGGGTTTTGACCTGTACACAGCCCCACTCAAGATCAGAGGAGAAAAGAAAGAATTATAGAAGCATACATCACTAGCTCGATGCGTGTGACCATATGTCATCCACCATGAGCAAGTTCCACACGTAACATGTCGACATAGACAAAACAGTCATCTACTGAAGACTTCAGGGATCAGTTTGTCAAGGATGTACTGGTATCTATGAAAGACAAATCTGCTCCATGAGGATGGCATATGTTCCCCATTTCTCCCTCTTTCCTAAAAGTATCCTTAGAAATCGATTTGTTGCTTTTTGTACTGCTCTTATTCTTTTTCTCTTGTTGATGAGAGAGGGGGGAAGGAGATGCAATAATCTAATAGAGAAGCCTCAATAACACCCTTTGATCTTGATTTTCTTTGTCAGCACGAATTAGCTTGAAAGAGGCATTTTCTAAAGTGCTATAATATTCGACTACATAAGCAGCCCAAAACTCCGTGTCTTCTGAAATAGAGTCCACCTTGACAGCAAGCACGAATTTTCTATGTCAACATGGACTACAACCATGCAAAACACCTAGAGATCAACGTCCCGAATCTGCAGGATCAAACACGAATTCTCCCTTCCCTCGCTCCCTCCACACACACATTCTCTCCTATATAAGGATGAGCACCCTTGATGCACCCTTGGTGATTGATGTTGGATAGCTAGTGAAAACAATATGATGAACAAACAGTATATTCCCATGGATCCAATTAGCATCTTCACACCCTTCATGGGTCCAATGGTCCGGTGGTACCAGCAACTCCATCCTAAGAAATCACCCTCTGTACTAGTTCCAATTGGAGGAAAAGAACTTATCATGAGTTCAAGCCATACAAAGAAAATAAGGACAGCTGAAAATACAAAAGTATGTGTTATCGATAAAGGAGGAGACCAGAGTAACTCACGGTGAGTTTCCCCAAGAAGAACAAACACAGGCCAAGCGATGGCTGAATCCATGGATCCAATGGATCAGCCAACATATCCATAGGGCCATAGGCCAAACTAAGCCAATGACCTACACAGAGCCCCCAACAGGAAGGCCAATTCTGCATGTGCATTGGTTGCAGGGCCCATGATTTTAGGTTTTGACTTCATACACCTGCCAAATATGAAATGTTGGGCTCATTTGGTAGTAGCAAGTTTAGTAATGATCAGTTTTATATTCTTTCTAATTTATAGGAATTCTATTGTAAGAAATTTCTTAAGTTTAGGAGTCTTCTACGAGTTTCTAGTCCACACTCCGCAATATTTTATAGGTGGGTATTTCTCGAGAGTCAAATGAAGTCCTATCAACATGAGAATAGGTCCATTTGATAGGTAACTGGTTATCTATCAAGCAAGCCAAAGAATGTGCAATTCTGACATAATACAGAGACTAATGAATGCTGTCCAATCACTGGACAAGTCTAAGTTTAAGTAGTCTTAGGTTCATTTAGAAGCCACAGCTGGTCAACTACTCCATCCCCTCTAGAAATGTGTTAACAGAGAACTCATGGCCCATTTACTAATGAGGTGCTGTCCAATCACAGGACTAAGTAGCTTTAGTTTCATTTAGAAGCTAGGGCTGGTCAACTACTTCTTCATCTATAGGTGTGTTGTCTTTTACTATCATCACAATGTTATTGATCAATAAAATTTCGGAGTTCTCCCAAATGGGTTTCACAAGTGTGGGATCCCAAACATCTTCAAGCTTAGGCTTGGGATCCAGTCCTTCCATCTATCACTGCATCAGCAACTAAATAATCTATAGGAAATCCATTAATAAGATTAAAAAAATGACGATGACAATAAACATAAATCCAAACTCTCCATTTTTACGGCAGATTCATCATACATGCAACTCCGCAACTTACAAGAAAGCATCATCAGTATTTCAATATGACACTAACTCTTGTTATCACACTGAACATATTGAATATGTATATGTGACGCGAAGCTCTGGAGTAATAAAATTAGAAAAGAAATATCAATTCAGAAAATAACTTAAGAAAAAGACCAGTTGAACATGTTATGGATGAAAATATTTGAAAAATCTCACCCTATATCCGCCATCGAACATTGCACGAAATGCATCAGAAGAAGCAAGCAAGGCAATTCGGTGAGCAAAGAATCGCCTACCTGAAAGTGGGCAAAAGAATAGGATGGAAATACTTAGGACTTATTATTGCCTCCTTATTTTTCTTTACTTCCACTTATAATGTTCTCAAAGGTGCTCCTACATCAGACGATATAAGTGATACCAAACAGATGCGCAAAACACCAACATCTTTTAACAGAACTACCAAACTGTGATTCAGGGAAAAAAAGAGTAAAACCTTCAACAAGAAAGGTAACATCTGATAGTGTGGCATTGTTTACATATTGCTCGCCCAAATATACCTGCAGAAAGAATTACCTGTCAGAAATAGGCACACAGTATTCTGAGCAAAACAGAAGAATTAAACTCAAAAGTTGATTGTCTAAATAATTCAACCTGCAGGAGGAAAATAGCAGTAGAAAAGGCTTAGATACATATATTCCAAGAAGAATTTGCAGAATAACAAGGATAAAACTAGAATTCAAGAAATCTACAAGTGGCTCCAGTAAACTCACAAAAGAAAATGAATAGAAGACAGAAAACATCATCTGTATGGAGAATTACAAGTGACACAACAAACTAGGAGAAAGGTGAGACAAACACTACATAGGAATCAGTCAAGGGAGCATAGCCCTAAATTGAGAGAAGTAGAAAAGTAGGACTCACCTTACAAAGTCAATGAACGAATACAATGTAAGAATAGCAATCAGTTGAGATAGCATAGCTCTAAATTGAGATGAGTAGAAAATTAGGACTCATCTTACAAAGTCAATGAATAAAGATGATGTAAGAAAAGATATCTTCAACAGTAACCATGGAAAAATATATCAAATGTTTTTAACCAGCAATAAGATGAGAATGCCGCTAGAGAATCACAGGTGTCAACAGATCTGTAGCAACAAAGAGACTACCAGAAATGAAACCCAGCAATAGACAAGTTGCAAATTACATAGTAAATCATTTGTTAACAGTCAGCATTGAATCTAGAACATGAGACAAGAAACACCATCAAGTTGGCTTTATATGTCAACATGGACTAAAGGAAATAAAATTTAAATGTTGTATAATTATGTCTCAAGGGAGGAAGATGTGATTGCTGACACACTTGCCTAGGAAAATCAGTCAAGGTTCTGAACTTTGTATTGGTGCACCTTCACAACTAAATAGACAATTAGCTTCTTGTATTTTTCTAAATTAATCTTCCATTACACATCAACCATGTATATATTTCAGGTTCTTGTGGGAGTGCTTTTTTTTCTTTTTTTTTTGAATGGTGGTTCTTGTAGGAGTTCAGAGCATAGTTTTCATAGTTTTCAATTTCATTTTGGACCCATTCCAGTTTGGCACCAAATCGAAATGTTTAGGCCAATTTGGGATTTTGTTGGAACAATCTGGAGTTCCATTTCAAAGAAAATATAAAAAAATAGATAAAAAATATAAAGTAATATATTTGTTTATTCTACTAAATCAATAATGCAATATGCTATAAAAAGCAAGTGAATATTTTTTAGTGGTTTATAATTTTCTATTAGAAGGTACAACTACAAAAGGCCGGAGAATTGAGGGCTTGCTTGACTCATAAGTATCTTATCAGCCCATAGTATGACCTACTTATTTAAAATATAAACCATTCAAAATAAATGCCGCCCTCATGTATGGGCCATGGCCAAATTACATTCTAAAAACCACATAAATTGATCAGTTTTCTAAGAACCAGCTAATAAGTAAAACTTAGAGAAACTTTTGAAACTAAATTAAAATTTTAAATCATTATTTGTTTCATTTCAAAAACCTAGAAAGTAACATTTTCAATACTTTTTTAATTGAACCATTATCCTTAAACCTTACATTGTTTTGTATGCTTTCATTGGTTTTTAAATACATTAGACTGTTGTTATTTTTAAATTTACCATATACATAATCATGACTTTTTTTAATTGAACTGTTATCCTTAAACCTTACATTGTTTTGTATGCTTTCATTGGTTTTTAAATACATTAGACTGTCGTTCTTTTTCAATTTACCATTTACATAATCATGACTCCATGGTAATGCACGGAATTGTAATGCGATACCGCTTGGACCAGTTCAATTCAACTAACCTTAGCCATCTCAGGTGTCAATGAGCGATTGGAATTTTAAAAATATTGGCACCAACTGATTAGAAAAAGCAAACCTGTGGTGTTGGTGATGGAGGTGCTGCATCCATTGGAGATAGTGACATGGCTTTATTAGCCAACTTGAAAAGGCCTACAGAACCATCTTGCTGCTGCTTTAAATTTGTAGACCCAAGAAGGCCCAAAAGCAACTCTAGTCCTGCATTAACAAAACAATAAAAAGTAAGAAAATCTTTCTCAAATACAGCAATACAGAAGAAGCTTAACCACTATCTTATATATAAGATGATATACCATTGTTATCAATGAAGATTGTTCTTTCATCATCAGGGGAACAAAGGTGAGCAAGAGCTAATGCAACTCTTCTTTGAATCGTCTTGTCAGCATCACGCATCAAGTATAACAAATGCTTCAGTACCTGTCAACCAAAAACCATAAACACAGTATTAACTGATTATTATTAATTTCACTAAATTATATTAAATTTTCAAATCTATAATCAAGGCATAGTAGTAGATAAGAGGAAAAACACACATACAAACATAGGCGGACACACATATAGGGGTCTGGGGGCTGAAGTCCTCACCCAACTGTTAAAATGCCCATGAGGTCCCTGAAGCCCAACTCTAGTCCAGCCCAAAATCCATAAACTATAAGAGAACCTCAAATCACACTCCGTATTGACACTGGCGTGCCGCAGTCTTCCCTCCTTAGGTAGGTATTCCTCGCGGCGCGGTACCACCGCCATGTCCCATTTTTTTCTTTCGTACTCGAAAACCCCTCTCTAGGTAGGTACCCTTATTTGTTCAGTTTCTCTGCTTTTGCATACTAATTGTCAATTTGGTTATCTTTTGCTAGATCATTTTTATATTCTAAACATCTTCATATTTCTTAACGTCTAACATTTTCATCCTTGAATTTTCATATTTTGCCTAACACCATCTCCTGTCACCATAATGACATGGAGTCTTTGGGGGCACATTTGCCTAATATGAGGAAAATCACTCAAGACTTTCTATATGGTTCATTTTCAACCAATTGGTGCAACAATTTTCTGCATAAAAAAGGTATTTTCTTAAAATGATTTTCTACAGTAGAAAGCAAACAATTGCAGAAAAGCGCAAACTGGGTGGCTCACTTCGAGATCTACAAAAGATCTCGGTCGACATCCCTCTTATTCACTGTGAAACCTAACCAAAGTAGTGTTTTTTTTTCTTTTCTTCTTTTAATTTCAAAATAGTAATTTAGAATTTGAGATGTTCAACACTTTATCATCTTCCTCAACATTTTCATTTTTACTTTTCAAATGATTAAAGTACATTAAGCGGGAGTGGCTACACATTGCAAACGGCTCTCTACACAATGCATTAAAAAAAAAAAACAAAATAAAAAAAAAATCCCTAAATTACCCCTCGCCCTCTCCTTCCCTCTCTCCCTGCTCGTCGCCGTCAACCGCCCGCCCACCCTCTCCCCTTCCTCTCCTCTCCCTTTTCCTCTCCTTCTCCCTCTCTATTTCCCTCTCCCTGGTAAACCGTAAACCCTGCTTGTCGCCGCCCGCCCACCCTCTCCTTCTCCATCTTCCTCTCCTTCTCCCTCTCTATTTCCCTCTCCCCGCTCGTCACCGACCGCCGCCCGATCACCCTCTCCCCTTCCTCTCTCCCTCTCACGGTGGACAAGCAAATGGAGAAGCAAATGCTTTGGATTTAAAAAAAAAAAAAAAAAAAAAAAAGAAAAAAATTGCCATTGATATCTGGGAATCTGATTCGTTCCGCCACACAGGGCCGAACAAATAAAAAATGTTCAGCCCCGTGTAGTGTCGCCGCCGCACAAACTCGATTTGTTTGGCCGCTTAGGGCCGAACATGTTAGTGGCTTGAAGCCCCATGAGAGCTAATGAGCAAAATGGCAGAAACACACTAGAATTGTTGAGCTTCCTTTGGCCATTGAGAAGGAGAGGGAGAGAGGAAGGGGAGAGGGAGACCAGGCGACCGGCCAGCGGTCGGCGACGAGCCTGGAGAGAAACATAGAGAGGGAGAAGGAGAGGAAGAGGGAGAGGAGAGGAAGGGGAGAGGGTGGGCGGGCGGTGGACGGCAACGAGCGGGGAAAGAGGGAAGGAGAGGGCCAGGGGTAGTTTAGGGATTTTTTGATTTTTTTTTTTGTTTTTTTTTTTTAATGCAGTGTGTAGAGTGCCGTTTGCAGTGTGTAGGTAGCCACTGTCTTACATGTATTTGGACTATTTGAATGTATTTCACAAAATTCTCAAAATCTATTAAAATGTAAAAGATATGAAATTGAACGTATTGATGATTATCATGAGTCTGAGAATGTTAATGATTTGGATCATAAAATTGTGACCCATGGATTTATTGGTTGGATCTTTTTTATATATATTTTTCACAAATTACTCAAAACCCATAATCTATAATAATCTTATTCAACTAATCAAAATAGTGCAAATAGATCCATTAGGCGGCCGGAGAAGGGATTACCTTTTGACACATTTGAAAAATATGCCCCCCACTAATAAGCCCTAAGTCTTGAAGAGCGGTGAGTGAATATTTTGTTTCCAACGCAACTTTGCTTCTCAATTTCTAGGCTTACAATGAAATGTGATTCAGCTCATGGGGTCAACCTAGCATAATTCTCAAGCCTGTTTTTTAACTCAAATCGAAGCCTACTTAGATTCAAACACAAACTTTATTTTTATTAATATATTGCAACTTAAGTTAAAATGGATTTGAATATTGGATGCAAATCTAATTTTATTTATTTAAGTATTTTAGTACTTGAGATTATAGTTCAACCCTACTGATTAACACCTTTCTTTTGGCCATTTTCTTTATTTTTATTTAGTTATATACAATGGCCAAGAAGAGTGGGCCCATCGTTGTCTTGGCTTCATTCATTTATAAAGGAGAGCATCGTTTTAGAAGGATAAAAGAACGAGAATAGAGAACTTAACATAGTGTTGGCTCTGTATCTCATATGGTGTTACAAAAAAAACTAGTATGATTTTTTTAATAGCTCTTAAAACTCAAGTAACACGTATCAGTTTGGCCGTCTCTAAAACTCATCTTTCAGGTTATCATTTTGAATAAAAAAATTTATTTTTTCAAGCCCCCTCAAACTAAAATCCTGGGTCTGCCACTGAATACAAAAATAAGGATTAACCAGAACCAACAAGTAAAGCCTGTCAAAAGAAAGCATTATAGAAATTGGAAAAGAGAAACTCACTCGTCCATGGATCTTCTCCTCCAATCTTTTCAATGTTTTGGCAACACAGTCTTTGGTTGCCTGCAATTGCATACATAGCATAATATCAACAGCGCTGAGCGCAACAAATTAAAATGGAACTTAAGAAAATTTTCAAGCAGAATTTATATATTGCTATTACTCCCATACTTCTGCAAAAGCATCATGTCCTCTCAGGCATTTTGGAAAGCAATGAGCAATGGAACTTAGCAGTCTAAAATAAACAAAGACAGAAAGGCGTACTTGAACTATGAACTCTCCATCTTGCAACTTCTGAACGCCCCCCACCTTGATAAAATCAGATACATTGTCCTATACCAAGTAGGAAAAAGACTTGCTTTCAGTGTGTTTCAACGTTCATTGTATATTTCAGAGAAACCATGTAGGAAGAGAACTAAAATTGAATCAAAGAAAAAAAAAAGTGTAACTAAATACCTCATTGTCTGCAAGACCATAGAGAGCAAATGCAGCATTGTGCTGTAAAGACCCATTCTTGGAGTCAAGAAGCTTCAGAAGTGGCACTAGACCCCCATTGTGAGCAATACCAGCTTGATTGTGTGTGTCCTAAAAATAGTTAAAAAAATTTTAAAAAAATTATGCATTTTTTCAAGAGACAACTTGAGTTCCACCTTCTAACAATTACAGAAATTGCTGCTCTGATATCCTCTTAAATCTAAGGGAAAAAAATGAAAACAGCAAGAGCAAAAATAATAACAAATCTAATGAACAACTTTCACAATGGTAAGAACAGAGATATCATTGTGCAAGCAACAACAAACAAAAGCTTTAAGAGGAGGTTTGGTTGCACTGTTTACTCATTTAAATGATCCATATAGATAACTGTTATGCACCAACAAGTTTGGTTGGAATCAATTTATGCATCACATATGTAAATTACATGTAAAAAATGGTGTGAAAATGTGCTCATTTTCTAGCCTGATTTTTCACACCTGGAGAGATGGTAGAAAGGGAGCACGCCAGGTGCGTGAATGTACAGAAAAAGGGGAAGCTACACTGTTTTGGGATTGACATGTAGGGCTACCGGTTTTTTCATTTTTTTTATATCATTGGGGGCCCTTAAATCAAGATTTGAACTGTCCATCCTCTTCAGAAGGCCAAAAGGGCTAGGGGCTCAAATTTCAGCCACTGATTCAAACTCTACCATTCGGGACTTCTGCAGGCCCCATTTGCAAGATCCAAACAGTTCATCCTCTTAAGAAGGCCAAAAATGGCTTGGGGGTCAAATTTGACATCTTTATTCATCATGGATCTTGAGAAACGTGCAAAAAATTCCAGATCGTTGATCTGCTACAGAGAAAAAAAGTGATATCATGATCCAAACCGTCCATCCTCGTTAGATGGGGTCAACTTCATCTGTTGATTCATCACAAATTTTGAGGTATTTGAGAAAAAGTCCAGGCTCTAAGCACTGCCATTCTGGGCTTCTATGGGCACCATTTTTACAACCCAAACCATCCATCCTATTCAAAAGGCCAAAAACGGTTAAAAGATCAAAATACCATATCTTGATTCATCATGGATTTCAATAAATTATAAATAAATTTAAAAAAAAACACACTAAACCATTGGATGTACTCAGATCACATGTGAAGAGGTGTAAATGCCCAAACAATGAAATTTTTTTCACATGCTCTTCATTTACATACTTAAATTTTACATATGTAAATTGCATTTAGGGACCTCATGCGTAAATGCCAAACGACCCCTAAGCAATTATAGTTGAACTTGAAACATCAGTTTCCTACTTACTAACCTACCAAACAAAATAAGGTATGGGGAAGAACTCAAGGTCAGAAGTACGAAACGGCTTTCTGGATACATGCAAAACAATAGACAGACGTACATAACACATACATGCGCAAATAGCTTAGATGTGTATGGCCCTCCTGCAAAGGGCTCTGATGATCAATCTGACTGGGACACACACTATGTCCCCCATGAATGTCACTAATCGCCTTTTGTACACCAATGCCAATAGAATTTGATTGTTGGATTGAAATTAAAAAAAATAAAAAATTGATGCATTCTTAAACTATTAAACATGAGGACCATAGATCAAAGGGTTAGGATGAACTAATGAACATGAATTTTTGCACAACTGTGGGTCACATCCAGGATCATCACCTTCCCACAAATTGACGTTAAAGTGGCCCCAAGAGGCTCTCTCTCTCTCTCTCTCAAAAAAAAAAAAAAAAAAAAATACATACATATAATAGAGAGTGCGTTTTATTCTGGTGAGAACAGCCCTCACATAGTAACATGCAAACTTGGCTGTGGGGCTCACCTAGGGCCAAGCCAATCATGGAAGGTGGGAAGATGACGCAATATGAACCAAGCCCAAGTCAATTGGGCCAACCCATTGACCATGAGTCAACCTTGTCCATTGGGTTCAGCCCACTGGCGAAAGCAGTCCCCGCAAGCCCTAAGAAACCCAATTAAACTAGAAAACTAAATAATATTGGAAACCTAATCCTAATTACAAATCTTTAAATAAAATTAGAAACTAATGACATAGAATTAATTAATAAAATATCCTAAATCTATTTGGGCCTAGACATGCGGCCTGAGGTCAATCTGCATCATAAGCCCAATTAGACTGATTGCTACTGTGGAGTTTTAATTCTTTCTTGTTTCTAATTCCTGTTATTAGACACTCCCAGGACCCTACTTTGGCAGGACCCACACTGGGTAATGACCTTTTCAGTTGATTAGATTGCTATTTCCTATTTTATTTAAACTTTATTTTTAGGAAAGTCTTGGTGTCCAAGCAACAAAAGGGGCCGATCCTACTCTTTATATATGGATGGACATGTCTTACTGTAAATCATGCTTATTATCAATCAATTTATCTCGAAGTTTTCTCTTTAGTTATTGTGTTTAGTGTCTGCCATTATCGCGATTGTGCCCCAGTGGCTAATACATCATTGGATTCGAGCAATCCCTTGGGAGATTGATCTATTTTCGATCGAGGATCGGGGATGCGCCAATTTGGCATCATGGCCAAAATCCAGCAATTGCAGGGAAGACAATTGTCTCTCCCAGATTCTAACCCTCTTGTTACCCATCCCAACCCTAGACCGACACCATTCACAATCCACTCCATTGTCACAAACCCAGCAGCCCCAAATCCACCCTCATCCTTATCAGAGCTGACTCTCGACTAGTTCGAGTGTGGATCCCCTGTCGTGGTCTGGTGCAAGTGGGCAAGTCTCCATGTGGGCGGGCCAAGAGGGCTAGTAGGCTACTACACAGGAACGTGCAGCCTTAAGGGGGTGGATTGTGACGCCCCGGAGTCCCACATCGACTATAGAGAGGAAAGTGAATGAAGTTATATGTAGAGCGTACACCCTTACCTTGCATGAAGACTTTTGATGGGTTGAGGTCCATCAGAAGCAAAACCGTGAGGCCCGTGAGCCAAAGCGGATAATATCATCCATGGCCCACTTGATGAATGATCAAGACCATGGATTTGAAAGAGGACCCATGGGTGACCCTAAGGGTGGTGGACCCATATGGAGTGGGTCCCAGCTGGGTCTCCATCCAATTGCTTTGTTAGAAGGGAGGCGGCAGTTGCAGGTTTTTGGCTGAATGTCGACATGCCTTAGTGGGACCCCCTGGCCCACTTGATTAGAGATCAGATCCATTCAATGGACAGAGGACTGATGGGCGACCTTGGTATTTAGGTCCATCTTAGGTTTGGACTAGTGGGGCCCATTATCCAACCGGTCAGAATATACCAAACGTGAGGCCCTTGTATACAGAAAATATAGTTCTGTTAAGGATCCTATCATGGCTACTTGAGTTTTTAAAATTTGGAATAGGCCCTAGTAGTTTATAATAAACTCAGATTAGGCCCTTATGACTTAATTTCTTGGGAATTCATCAAGATAGGGTTTTGGGTAGGAATTTCCAGCTTTATAAAAAGTCTGAAATTGCAAGGAGGTCCTTCCAGTTTTAAGAAATTATGATTTAAACCCTTTGGCTTATTTAAATAAATTGTTGAATGTGGAGAATGCCACGGATGAGGTCCTGATTTTCTGAAATTGCAAACAAAGGCTTGTTATTCATTGTTGTTATTTGTAAATCGCTTTAAATGGTTTCCTTTAGTTCTTGATTGTCAAATATGTATGTTGGGCACTGTTATTTAAATATATGGTGACTTGAAATGTGTATGTGGGTTAATTTACTTATGTCATTGTTATTTGGGGATCACTTATGGTAGATTGTGTGGTTTATATATGTATATCTTGTGGTTGAGTTGGTAATTGAATATTTCCCTCAAAACTGAAAAGGGTGAGTTATGTAATTGACCTCTCTCATCTCATACACCAATTTTGATTCGGACTGGGGCAAATTGAATCCACATAATTTGAGAAGGGATTGATTATGGAATTTGCCCATTAGGACATGCTAAATATCATATTTTTGATGAGATACATATATTTGCTATTTGATTGGAAAACTGAGATACGGTGACTTTGTTTGTTTGGAGGAACTTTTTGGACACCCCTAGACCACGAGCATGTATGGCCAATTTTGTGAGGATTGTTGATGTTAGACATTGGGAAAGGTCGATTTTGGTGGTACCAGTTTACTAGTTCTGGACCTTAGTGGTCGGATTTATTTTGGACCTAGGTGGTCGGATTTATTTTGGACCTTAGTGGTCAATGATTTTGGACCTTGGTGGTTAGATTTATTTTGGACCTTAGTGGTCTATGATTTTGGACCTCGGTGGTCGGATTTATTTTGGACCTAGTGGTCGGTTTTATATTGGACCTTGGTGGTCGGTTTTATTTGGGCTGGTGCTATCAAGTGGCTAGGAGGTTGTCGTTTGTTTGACCTGATTTCAACCTTGGCTTGAATGAGAATTTGGGATGTTACTTTAATTTGTTATGTAATCTTATCTAAGTATATGTCTAAATGCACAAATAGATTAGAATATCTATTCACTCAGTTGTATTGATATTTTGTGGATTTGCCCCAATCCAGGTAACCAAAACTTAGCGACTCAGGAAAACCGTGATGACCGGGAGATAGATTTTGGGATGCGTACTTGAGCGTCGAAGCCACATAGATGAAGAAGATTTAGATTGTTTAGATTATTTCATTTTATAGACATTGCAATTATTTTTATTAGACAATGTTATATTTGTTTATAAGGTTTGGATTTTTAATACTAGTTGGTTTAAACTGGTAAATGCCTGAATCTAGATGTGATCTTTGATTTAACCTATGTGTGATGCTTACGAGTCTCAGCACAGAATTCGAAGGGCCCCGGATTCCAAGTCATGACAATCCTCATCCCACTTCAGCCGAACCTAATCCATCACGAATCCCCACCACCGAGCCATCTTCTGCCCAAAACCACCGAAAACCCACAAACCCAACCTACTGGGCCCTAATCAAACATCCAAAAACCAAAAACCCAATCCCTCCCTATCAAACTCAATCCTTCCCAAACCCAATCCTTCATCCCAAACAAAACACAACCCAATTCTGCGCCCATCACCTAACATATTGGAGGATATGAATCACTGTCATACCAATCAAGAGGCATACTTAGAAGCATTCTGTGTTAAGTGTATGCTTAAACGTTCTCACATGCAACGATCTCACTTCCAAATACATGTGGAACCTATTCTCCAAAGTGAGTCATCTGGCAATCTGCCTATAATTGATACTTGCCCAGAAAAAGGAGAACTATTAGATATTGACTCTTTGTTATTTATGGATTATCAGCAAGGAGTTAAAGAAGGAACAAAAGGGAAAAGCACCAGAAGAAGTTCTGCCTGCACTCGCAAAATTGAAATCATTGCAAAGGACATCAAAGATGCCAAATCCAAAGATGTCTCTCCCATGCAAGATCAAAGCAACGATGATCTCACAATTAATTCGGAAGATGTATCAGGCATAACTCCTACAGAGGATCATCCTTCGGAGGGAGTAGAAGATAAGGGTACGGAATTGATCTCTGCAGATGATATTGATAAAGGTAGTGTTAATCACAAGCCACAAAGGGTTGAATTAGAACAATGACTAGTAGACATTAAAAACTGTGATAAGGATACCGAATTGATCTCTGCATATGATATTGATAAAGGTAGTGCTAACCACAAACCACAAAGGGTTGAATTAGAACAATGACAAGCAGACATTAAAGACTGTGATTTGGTTAGCAAGGAGATTAATTATCCAATATATCTGATCATAATGTCACGTTCAGAAAAGTCAACTAAATCATCGGAGAACAATTAAATTATTCAGAAGGCATCAAAATAAGAACAAATAGTTGAAGTCCCCCACATTAATTTTTACTTCGAGAATCAACGATGGAAACTTGAAGACTGCACTATGGCAAATTTTACGGTTTAACTGTTTAAGTATCTAATGGGCAAATCACACATCCAAGCTAAATGCAAACATCAGAAGAAGCAACAACCCCTATCTACTTCTAAGTGGAGGAAAAGATTGTATCAAGCCTCCAAGACATGTATAGAAAATGAAAATCGAAAGAAAAATAAGAAGTTTGTTTGATTAATTTTCGACATAGTTGGACATTTACCTAACTAAGATGTCAAGTTCTCTCCAAGACTGGGAGAACTGATGTAGGCCAGCTCTAACGGAAGAACTGTATGCTCTCTGAAGCTACATGGATTACCGCTTCCGACTTCTAGCACTTGACTCCAAAACTCTGTGAGTATTACCATGCAACTAACTCGCCAAAGTCGAGTTTTTCCAAGCCAGAGAGAGTTGATGTAGTATGGACTAGGCTCAAGTCAATTGGGCCAACTCATTGTCCATGAGTCAACCCGGTCCATTGGGTTCAGCCCAGTGGCCCAATTAGACCGATTGCTACTATGGAGTTTTAATTCTATCTTATTTCTAATTACTATTACTAGTTGATTAGGATTGCTATTTCCTATTTTATTTAAACTTCATGTTTAGTTAAGTCGTGGTGTCCAAACAACAGAAAGGACCGGTCGTACTATTTATATATAGATGGACAAGTCTCTTTGTAAATCATGCTTATTATCAATCAATTTATCTGAGTTTTCTTTTCAGTTATGGTGTTTACCATTATTGTGAGTGTGCCCCGCCCCAGTGGCTGAATCCATCATTGGATTCAATCAATCCCTTGGCAGATAAGAACCACGCAAATAGCTCTTACATAAATATTTCTGATTAATATAGAAATATATATAATAAATCTAAAATTGTGCCATCAAAGCAATTACTTGGGACATCTGCATTTACAAACACACATCTGTCTCCCTCACTCCCTCCTCTTGTACACACAAGCATTCATCAGTGCCAAATTTTAAATCTTTCACGACTACAAGCCCTATCTCAGTAATAAAAAATAATACCAATCAATAATAATGATACACTACAAAACAGAAGCATTACTTGTGCCTCTAGTAATGTCAGTCATAACATCGGAGTTCGGGTACCACACATTTCTGGTATTTCTTTTCTATTGCTATTCAATATTTGAATTTGAGAGCAAGCATTACATGGAGGCTAGAGCTCACGAAGTTTAATGTTAAGAAAAAATCGGACCACCATCTTATCCAATCATAGTCCATGAGCTACATGGTCTGTGGATGAATTGACTTGAATATTGTCATCAAGTTTACCAATAGCACATGATAAGGTTCACATGATTGCTGCCTAACTGATGGATGTGAAAGGAAGATGGATGATTTATTAAAAAAAAAAAATTATTGGAAACATGACTCAAACCTGCAACCTTGACAATGAGCTAATAAAAATGTTATTTTGACTTGTGAAGTTCCAATACAAAAATTGCATTTTGTGAGCCTCCAAAAACATTTAAGAAAAAAAAAAAAAAAAAACCCTTAAAAAATGAAGATCCAGTTCATCCATTCATTAGATCCAAATCCAACTTGAAAAAAATCGTATTCACAGCCAATAATCTTCCACAGTTCAAAGGCCTAGATCTTTCATATGGTTTTGGAGCTTCTCCTATGTGGATCAGTCATGTTGCAAATGTAACAGCCACCAGCTACTGAAAGATTCGGAGCATCACATATGCAAAAGCATGAGTGCTGCACATAATAACGTCAAACAAAGATCGAGGCCATGTTACTACCCATTTCACTTACAATAAAATGTTTAAGAGAGTGATTCTAGTCTGATGCTTGAATCCACCAGATCAAAGGCACTCCGAATCTACTGAAAGATAAAAGAAAGCAGTCTACTTGCACATCAAGCACAAAGTTCAGGGCATATCTAGTTGCCCCCTGTCGGTTCTGGCATATGAAAACGAAAAAATGGGAAAAAAAAATTCTTTACTTTATACATAATGAACACTCATTAACAGTTTTCTTTGTGGGTAACATGACCTATAACCAAGCAAGATGGTCACTATAACGATCACCTCCCAACTGTGATGCAAACATTAAAGACCAAGGATTTAAATCACAGACTAGGAGTGCAACAAGATGATCTCTAGTTAATACAACTTGGCTGAGCCATAAAAATCTCATTCAAAAAGAAATTTTGAAAAATTGAAAAACAAAAGTGAAAGAAAGAAGTAAATATTCTAAACATGAATGGAAAATGATATTATAAAACTGTAGAACTAAAGGACTCATCATGTTTTAATTGTCAATAAGGAATATAAATAATATGGGTGTCTGCATTTGGTTTTAAAGTACGTGTTTTGTTTTTTACTATTAGTAAGAAAATAAAGGCAACAAGACGAATCATAAGTTCCTAAGCTTCCTAATGAGTAAACGTTCATCAATTAATCAATTCAAGACCATTAATGGGGATGAACATTGTCGTCAAAATCCTACAATTTGTATCATGAATCCTATTATTCGTATCAAATCTTAAGGAAAAAGGTTCATATCCATGCAATGAATCCCATTTACAAGTGAATCTTAAGATTCAAGTGTGAATCTTACGATTCAAATACTTGTTTCATTTACTCTTACGATTCCGGCAATTCGGCTAAGCGAGAGTAGCCATAGCCAAGAGGTTAATACTAGTAATCTTTTACGTTTTCTCTTCTTTTTTTCTTGCGAGGATTTCTTATTTAAAAGGTTATTTAGTGGTTAGAAAAACCGCTAAAGAGTTTTTGTGATTTTGTGGTCTAGAGGTAAATAAGAAACAAGCATTGTGACTAAAGCATTTAATTTTATGTGTGAGGTTTTTTCTTGTATTCATTTTATTATTTTTTTCGCACTTCTTCATGGACAATTTTTTACTTCAGGATACATCCTAACCATGTAAAGTTGATGGTTTAGATTTCATTTTTATTTTTAAATCTAAAGATGACCAAAAAAAAGATTAAAAAAAAAAAACTATTGCAACATATTTATTTTTCCTAGTAACATTGATATCTTAAAATATTTAACTATTCATGCATATCATTTATAATATATTAATATATGCCAATGATGTTGATATGATTGTATCATTGTCTTATTTGTCATTGTGTTTATATTGCTATGGATGGAAAATGGATGGATTATGAATAATTACTTTTTATTTTTTTTATTTTCATTTTTATAAGAAAAATACAAAAAATCAACAATTAGTGATCCGATTCACAATATGATTCAATTAATTCCCCTGAACGATTTGTGATACAATGTCGATACTCAGAACTATGGGGATGAATAGTGGTCTTGATCTTTGTAACATGGGAAATTGGCAAAAAAAAAAAAAAAAAGGTTTCAATCATTATAAAAGCTCATCTCAAAACCTCTCCAATGACTTCCCAGTCTCCCACTCCTCCAAATAAATAAATGAAGAAAAAGACCCTCATTTCTGAGTTCGAAAAGATCTAAGATAAGGTCCTCATCGCATCTGATTGAAAAGACTGACAAATACCCCAATCTACAAAAGACTTGTCTGGGTCCTACATCATTCATTAATTAATCAATTCAAGACCATTAACGGGATGAATAGTAATATTGATCTTTGAATCGTTGGATATTGTAATCTTGATCTCTGAACCCTTAGATATTGGGGAAAAGATGGCTTCAATCATTAAAAGCTCATCCATCATCTCAAAACCTATCAAACCTCCTCCCAGTCTCCCACACCCATCCAAACAAACAAATAGAGAAAAAAAAAAATACCCTCATTTCTAAGTTCGAAAATATCTAAGATTCAGCCCTCATTTTGTCCAATTATACTATATTAAAGAGGAAGGTTGTGGCTTTAATTTTGACCGTCGGTTGGGATTTTGACCGTAAGTTATTCTGTTTTTATATTTTCTCCCCACTCATGAAACTACTCACTTTATCTCTTTTACCGCAAAAACTCCGTTTCAATCCAAACTCTATCACTCCCATTTTCCTCAAATTCTCCTCTTTCCATCACTAGCTCTTGGATTATATAAACAGGTACTATCATGACCTTATTATTTTGTTTCCTTTCTATAAATCTAAGAACTTTTTTAATACATGAATATTTAAATTGCAATAACGGCCATATCCGTGCTTAGCACGGGTTATAATGCTAGTTCAAAAGATTAGGATGAACAGCCCAATGCACAAAAGCATTGCATGGGTCCTATACAATGTGCATATTGGAAGTTCAGCTTGACCTGCTAGTGGTTGAGTTGATGCCGGCCTGACTGATGGGCTCCGTCCAAAGGTCTATACCCAAAGGTCCAAGTCCAACAAGGCCCAAGAGAAAATCTTCCATGACGTGTCACAGCTACACTTTCTTATTTTTCAAGTTTCTAAAAGATTTCCTCAATTTCCTGATTTCTAAAAGTCTGTCAGAGTTTATCTTGGTTTGTTTCCTAAATTAGATTGGTATGGAGTCTTTAAAAGGAGTTGTAATCCACACTTAGTCAAGCATTGCATATTGAATAAGAATTTGAGTTTTCCCTCTATATCGTGATTTTTCTGTCATTGGTGTGAGACCTAGACAATCTACCCTAAGGCTTTGGCATGGAGAATAGTCCTTGGCTATTCTTAGTTTCTTACCCTACCCATGCTACATCATGAGTCCAAGCCAACTCAGCTGATTTATAAAACCATGTTATAGTAGATGAATATTTGATGAAGGGTAAAGCTCTGTTACCAATCTAACACCATCCAAAATTCACACAGGCAAAGTTCAGATAACAGCATTGACAAGCTAGGGTTTGTACACTCCAAAAGAGTGTTCCAAAATCCACCAACAACATACAGTATAAGTGGAAAAAAAGAAAATCAAATCAAACCTTAGCATGTAACATACCAATCTAAGCAATAGTTACCTGTCCTACTCAACAAGCATGGAGAAAAATAAATCCAAGAAATAGTTGGAGGTAGGATATGGAGTACGTTGGGTGGGCCAGTTTTAGTTGGCTTCTAAGCTGAGATTCTTGAAAGGTAAAAAACAAGTAGTGGTCTAGATAGAAGTTTGGATCTGTCAGATACTAAGAAAACGAAAATTCTCCTTGCTATACAGGATCTTGATACGGAGAAGTCAAGGATCAAAATAGCGGTTACGGTAAGTGTAGCGGCCAGTGGCCAAAACACTATGTAGCGGGCGATAAGTAACAGTTGCAGCGATACGTATCAGCGTAGCAGTGTGAATTTTTTAAGTGGTCTAAAGAATTCAAATATCTTGTAGAAGCCAATCTTGTGTTTTTTTAGTGATTTGAAACCATATAAGGATAGAGACAACTTTGGAAAGGGCTATTGAGCAAAAGAAATAGGAAAAAATAGTCTTTTAAATTAAAATTGCTTGGCTCTTTTAGGTTTTAGACCGTAACACTACTAATTTCAAAATAGTGTAGCAGCCTCAACTGTGATGACCAATGATGCAGCCGTTATACTATGTAGAGGTCGCTACTTTGATGAACCATGAGAAAAGGAATCGGAGTAGCTCCAAATGATGATGTGTCTAGGTGCCAAGAATTAAGAGATTGTTTGCTTCAGAAGATAAGAGAGGAAGAGATTAAATGGAAGCAAAGGTCGTGTTGTAAATGGCTCAAATATGTTGATAAAAATACTACGTTCTTCCATGGAATTGCCTCCTCAAGGAGTCTATCCAACAGTATCATTGTTCTTCAAGATGGAGATGGATCTTATTGAAGATCAGGATGCAGTCATTAATCATGTTGCCATTTTCTTTGAGTCTATTTGTTCCAAAGAAGACTGGGTTAGACCTAGATTGGATAATTTGGTGTTTGATGAAATTGGGGAGCTCCAAGCTTCTTGGTTTCAAAGCGACTTTGAGGAATCTAAGGTCAGGCAAGTTCTTCTCAACTCAGTCAGGTACAGACCACCAGGTCCAGATGGGTTTCCATTAGCTTTCTTCCAAAGATTTTGGGAAGTTTTGAAGCAAGACATTTTGGCTTTTATGAAAGAGTTTCATTCGAGGAGCAAGCTCTGTAATCAGATTCGAGCATCCTTCATTGCATTGATCCCTAAAAAGGTTGGTGCGGATTGTATCAAGGAATTTTTCCCTATCAATCTTATTGGTTTTATATATAAGATCCTTGACTAAGTTTTGGCTGCTAGAATCAAGATAGTCCTTCCCTCCATCATTTCAACCTCCCAAGGAGCTTTTGTTCATAGTAGACAAATCTTTGATGGTGTCCTAATTGCTAATGAATGTCTCCACTCTTGTAAAATTTGTAGTAGACTGGGTCTGCTTTGTAAGTTAGACCTTGAAAAGGCTCATCACAGAGTTGATTCAGATTTCTCACATTACATGTGGAGAAGGTTGGGCTTTGGGTTAAATGGAGGGGTTGGATGATGGAGTGTCTCCTCGGCATATTTCTTGATCATTTTAAATGATTCTCCTAAAGGTTTTTTCCTTGCTAAAAGTGGTTTGCACCCAGAAGATCCTTATCCCCTTTCTTGTTTGCCACAGTAAGTGAAGCGTTGGGCCGTATGATCTCTGTCGCCGGGGATGCTAGCTTGATTTTAGGCTTCAAGCCGTCTAAAGATGTCTTGTCTTTTACTCATTTGCAGTTTGCTGACAACACTGTTATCTTTTGTGATGCCTGAGGAGGATCAGTTGAAGAATGTGAAGGCCACCTAGTTGTGCTTCGAAGCTATTTCTGGCCTTAAGGTTAACTTCTTTAAGAGTGAGCTCATTGGTGTTTGAGTATATACAGATCATCTTCTTGAGTTGGCAGATTTATTGGGTTGCAAGGCTAGCTTTCTTCCTGCTATGTACCTTGACCTCCCACTGTGTTTAGGGAGGATGTCGTCATCCTTATGGAACCCGGTGGCGGAATGAATGGAAAGGAAGTTGGCTACCTAGAAAGCGAGATACCTCTCTCTAAGTGGTCGTCTTACCCTAATAAAATTTGCTCTTTCTAATCTTCCGACTTATTTTCTATCAATTTTCAAGTGACCAGTGGAGGTTGTTGCTAAGATTGAAAAGTTGCAGAGAGATTTCCAATAGCACGGTCGAGAGATTGAACTTAAGTATCATCTTGTTGCATGGGATCAGGTTAGCAGACCTTTGGAGGAGGGAGGTTTGGGTCTTAGGGCCATTAAATTGATGAATCAAGCTCTCTTAGGCAAATGGCATTGGAGGCTCAGTTATGGGCAAGGTCCTTGGAAGAGTACCTTCTCTTATAAATATGATATTACCAGAAATGGGTGGGATCTCCCGGTTTACTCTCCTTGTCACTCAGGCATTTGGAAAGGTATCTTGTCGGTGAAAGATTTGTTCTCCAGACATCTTGGATTCCATGCAGGCTTTGGTGATGAGATCCAATTTTGGCATGATGTGTGGGTTGGCCATTCTCCGTTGGCAACAAAGTTCCTTCACTTGTACTGTTGTGCCAGAGACAAGCTAGCCAATATTTCTAGTTACTTTGATAGGGAGGGTGGTTCAGTGGTGTGTGGTTCGATCTTGAAAAGGAATCTCTCAGATGTTGAGGTGGAGTTGCTTTCTTTGCTTACGTGTGTTGAGGGGGTCTGCATTCTGGAAGATGGGTCAGATAGAAGAGTTTGGGAGGCCACTACTGATGCTTATTTTTTGGTATCTTCATGTTTCTCAGTTCTGGCTCACAAATCTTCTTCTAGTCCTTTGGCTCGTTTGGTAACTTTAATCAAGAGAGAATAAAAAATTAGGGGGTTATGATGGTCTTTTGTCTTTAGTGGATTGATGAGGAATCTTTTTGACTTTTTGTGTAAAAAGAGGATTTTTTGCTTTTTGACTTTTTTTTTAAAAGAAGGGAGGAGTTTTGAATTTGTGTACTTTTGATATGACCCCCTGGCCTTTTCATGTCTAGCAAATGGAGACTTTACTTCAACTTCACTTTAATAGTAAATTACCAAATAGGAGTGTTTGGCTTTTTAAGGCCTCTGAGGATTCTAGTTTTTTGGTTGGATTACTATACTCGGCAAACTTCTCACTCAAGACAATATCTGCTGACATGGTCTCATTATTGTTAATGCCTGTCATTTGTGTTTGGAAGACAGGGAATCTGTGGATCATCTTTTTCCTTAGATGCCTTTGGAATGTTGTGCTTAGTTAATTTTCTTGCATGCGGGCTATTCCTTACTCTTTACCTCTTCTTTTTGAGGCTTAAAAGGTGGCAATTGGTTCGTCTAGAGGTAGACTTATGTGGAAGGCTTCCTTTATGGCCATCATTTGGTCTATTTGGAAGGAATAGAATGCCAGGTGCTTTGAAGGAAAGGTATCTTTGGATGAGGAGTTGGCGGATAAGGTGAAATTTCTGGTGGCATCCTGGGTATCATGCCTCCCCCGGTTTCGCAACTTCCATATTTCGTTGATTCAAAGGAATTGGCCCGAGGTGGCTTTTTCCCCCCTTACTTTCCGCATTATGTGGTGAGATGAGTGGCTCCTCCTTTGGGGTCTTTCAAGCTGAACTTCAATAAAAGTGTTTTAGGAAACCCAAGAAGGGCCGAATGACCATGCAGCGGTATCTTTATTATCATTTTCAGGCCCAGCTGGCTGTTGTTTAGTCGTCGAAGCCAAGCTTTTGGCATTGAGGATGGGTCTTCAAGAAGCTCGCGGATTGAACTTAAGCAATTTAATAGTGGAAGGAGATTCCCTTTGCATTATTAAGTGGGCTTCAGCCTTCAGGGAAGTGTTCCTCTCCTTGGAGGCAGGCTCATGTGATTGAGGAGGTTTTAGATCCCTCCACATCTCTTCAGGCTTCCTTCTTGCATGTCAAGAGAGAGGCTAATTCCATGGCAGATTCCTTGGCCAAAGAGGGAGTAAGAGGGCTGACTATGCATTTTGTATAGATCTTTTTGTCTAAGTGTTTTTGTTTTTTTTTTCTTTTCCTGTGTTTTTTGGCTTGTTGGCCTGTGTTCTTGTTTGCAGTATCTCTCTCTTGTACTGCTTTTGCTGTTTTAATAAAGTTGCCGTTTCAAAAATAAATAAATAAATCTACCATGAAAGTTCTCAATTTTCTTCAAATGCAACACATGAATGTGCAGCCCTTATCCCCTTAATACACAAATTTATATGATTTCTCATTAAAAACAACCTTGGAACAAAATAGACATCTTAACCTACAATAGATAAATTAATGCGGACCATTCAAACATAAAAAGAATATACTGATCTAGATATGCATAAACTTGTGACCTAACATATAATTGGCCATAACTTCTTATGGTACAAATTGGTGCTTGATGGAAAGCTGCTTGACTAACCTATCCCACAAATCCAATTTCATGTCTAATACTGTTCAATACTTAAAAAAAAAATTAAAAAAGAAAAAAAAAAAAAAAAAAACACATTATCAGAAAAGAAAGAACAAAAAAAATTATAGTGCTATAACTAACTGGACATGGACCACCAATGGGCCAAGGCTTGTCAATTTGTTCCATCTTACATGTACTTATTTGAGATAAGCAGAAAGGGCGAAAATTACTAACCTGAGCCAACCTCCCTAGCGCAAAGGCTGACATCTCTTTAAGTTGTATATCCGAGGATTGGAGCATCTCAATTAGAGGTCGGACAGCACCTCTCTGTACAATATGTACCTGCAAGCACCACCTATTTTAGAATATTTCTCTCTATCTGTCAGTCTATCTACCCCCCTCCCTTGATACCCCTCAAAAAGAAAAAGATACCCACTCTCATCCATGCCTTTCTTTGTATAGGAATAATCACTTGCCTAGAATATATCCAATCAGAGATGACCTCATCATCAGATTGATGATATGCACAAGACATGATCAACTCCATTATGCTAATTGTGTTCTTACACGTCATGAACCCAATGGTGGAGCTAGCTCTAACTGAAGTAGACTTTAAGCTAGGGACAATTCACATGGGGAAGAGGAGGATTTCTGAGTGGTTTGGAGCAAATAACTGTAGGCATTAGGAGCACATCATCACCTGTCAAAACAAATTTTAGCTAAAAGGACTACCACAGGTGGAGCCCTCTAGATGCACCCAAACCCTGGGGAGGAGGAATGGAAAAGGCTTGGTGTGGACTAGGAGCATGGGTGACCTGTGGTCCCATCAGATCACCCTGGCCCTTGATTTACTTTTTGAGGCCTCAAAAAGTTTGACAACTTCTTGCTCTTTGATGATCCAATTCAATGGTAAGTATAAGTCGGTTGAGTTCATTTAGGCCTTGGGAGCAGTTCTCATTTAGGTGGGCCCCAGATGCTGAATATCTTTTTGCTTAAATGATCTCCGCAAGAGATCAAACCACTCTGGATAATCTGAGTACATATTACATTACATGCTTAGCTAGTGAACACAAGAACATAAAATGAAAAAAAAATGATAAACCACCTTGCAATCTGAATCTGTAGCAGCAAATTGCCCGAGCAGTAAAGCGGCCTCCCGTTGGCTCTCCGAACAGCAAGAGCTGTCATCCAAAAATAAGCCAAGCCACACATCATACCTCAACTCAAAGTGCAAGCAATTCAGCATAGAGAAAAAAAATGAAGCACAAGTGTTATCCTCGAAATTGGCATCCCAAGAACTTTGACAAATACAGATGCATCCATGTAACCTAATCAAGTAAGAAATTAAGGGTTTGTTTGGACGAGCAGAAGGGTGGAAAGAACTGCCCACAGTGATTAGTGCTATCCACTTTTACTCCTCATCAAAACATCCTCTAAAAGCACCAAGACTATTGCCCAAAATTGTCTCGTCTTTTGACCGTCCTGTACTGTATCAATATTTCAAAAATAAGTCATCAGTCCATTGCTTCCCAAGGAATCAATATCCGCATTCCAATGCCAAGGTTTATACTTTGAAATCCAATCATTGCCCATGCATAACACAAAGTGATATCGAGTTAAGTCAATAATTGACACAATGCCCATTTGCAAAACTAAAATATGTGGGGCATAAAAGGCATATACCAAACTCTCTACATGAAAAAACCCTCCACTTTACGACCTGAATATCATAAGACCATACCATTCATTTTGCAACTATCTTGAAGAGCAACAAAACCCTCCACTTTATGATAAATATCATAAGACCATACCGTTCTTTTGTAACTACCTAGAAGAGCACCAAATTTCCTTCTTGTCATGAGGAATCCTAACCTCGACGAACACTGGCTAAACAGGACCAGTTTGAAACATGGATCAAAATAGTGGCCGCTACGTACGCAGGCATAGCAGCCTAGACCGCTACGCTGAATTGAATTAAGCACCACTCTTATCTGTAGTAGCTGCTATAAACCACTACGGGCCCGCTACAGAGTGTGACCAATAGCTACTTTCATAAAAAATTTAAAATACATAGTAAGGCGTATTTCTTTCCTTTTCCTCTCCAAACAACATTTCGACGCAACTCTTCTACCCTTCTATGCTTAAAAGAACACCAAAACACATAAGATCTCACTAAATTGAAGCCGATGCAGGGAGTTCCTCTCCAGGGCTCTTCTCTACGTAATGTCCTGGCAGACACCCCCTTTGGTAGAAGTATTCTTTTCTCTACTCTCGAAAAAAATATATTGTTTTGATGAAACATAATTTGTTACTTGGTTTTAACTTCAAAATTTTTTTAAGTATTACTTTATAATTTATATATCCTTTGTTATGTACGGTTGTGCTAAATTACTTATTTGAATTATGAATTTAGAAATGCATAATAGGTTCTAACTTAGCATAGCTAACCAACATAAATACATGGGAAAAATTAGATCAATACTCTTATTTTATAATCATTCAGCGACACAGAACTTCTACCATCTTAGTTATCATAGGAAAAAAGCATCAAATTCTAACATTTTTCAATATTCTGGATTTGTTTTGGATATTTTTTCAAAATTCTTTGACAACCTTTTCAATTAACACCGCTACGTGTTGCCATTGCCACTACATATTGCCCGCTACGTAGCATTTTGGCCACTAGCTGCTACACCCACCACAACCGCTATTTTGATCCTTGAATTGAAATCCTTCACCAAATGCTTCTTCCACCCCCACACATCCTTCACCAAATGCTTCTTCCACCCCCACACACACCCCCCCCACCCCACCCCACACCACAAACACACACTTACTTTCAAGAAGGAATTTACCCCCCAATATACAAACACACACTTACTTTCAAGAAGGAATTTACCCCCCAATATACACCCTGGCCTACTTTTCAGATGATCTTCCACGCAACCAAGTGTGTCTTTTTCCTACTCATAATGACATCAAAAGAAATCTGATTCAAGTGCTTCTTTTATTAGTCAAATTTTGATCAGATATAAAAAGAAACCAGCAGTTATAGTGTTATTCATTAAAAAAGGGAATGTCAATAAATTTTGATCAGATATAAAAAGAAACCAGCACTTATGGTGTTATTAATTAAAAATGGGAATGTCAATCCCAAATCAGGTAAATGTATAAATACCATTCCACTGGAACTCATTGATGCAGCCAACAATTGTTGAAATCTATTGATTAATGAACCAACCCACTCAACGATCTTCAATCACATAAATCAGCAAGGAACAAGTAAAATAATAGCAAAACACGTACCAAATAGGTTAGCAAACTGCTATGGTAGGCTTCAATCCAAGGAGAGAGCTCAATCCAATGGAGAGGACTAATAATAATGGCAAGGGATCTTTTGGAATTTGGAAATTTTCAAATAAAACATAACTACTAACTGTTGTCCTTTACAACCTTTAAATAGTACCGAAAATGAAAAGACTTAAAATCCTAATAACTGCCTAACTTAATCACATTCATTCATTTATAACTGATGACAACTTCCTAACAAGTCAAAAGGTCCTTATTCAACTTAAAAATAACTGCTCAATTGGGTTTTTTTTTTTTTTTTTTTTTATAACAGTAAATTTTATTCAAAGAAGAAAGGAGAAACAAAGAAAAGAACAACGAACAGGGCTAAAAATAAACACTAACTAACTAACTAAACATCAAATGAAATGTGAAGCCAAAAAACTCCTTCCCTAGCAAGACCATCTGCCAAGACATTAGCTCCATGAGGAATATGAAGAAAAGAAGCTCCTAGCTGAGATGAAATATCTTGCACCTCCTCCACCAAATCTGCTATAGTCCACGGATGAGAAGACCTCCCAGAACCCCACTAAATTGCAGAGAAAGAATCAACTTCAATAATTGCATAAAAATCTCCCAGTTGACGTAGTTCACGGCTTCCCACAAATAAAGCATACATCTCAACTCCATTAGAATCAACACAATTCTCAGGACTTGCAAAGTTTTTGACAATTATTGGGTGGTTCCAGTAGCAACTCCACTAAGAAATGACTACTCGAGTGGTTAGCAACCACAGCAACCACAAACAAGGCTTAGTGGGTCATGACATGTGGTAGACCAAGTGGCCATGCCCGCTGTATCACTTGGGCTAGGCAGACCCATCTAGATGGGTCACTTGGCTAGATTGGGCTTAGATGGGCCCCATTTGGGTCGTATTTCATCTAATGTGCATTAAGTTTGCAACAATCTCACATGAAACACAGATTTGATCTGAGCCAATCAGCAGTTGATATGGCCCTTGCAAACCCCATTTAAGCAATCTAATCACTCCATAAAATCAGCGACTATCAACAAGATTCAATTGACAGACAAATTTTCATCAATCTCCTCTTGAGGAAGATCCTGACCCTAAGTACAGATTCACATATGCATTAAATTTCTCTATTGTCAGAATCTATCCATGATATGCAGTCAAATCAGCAATGTTGAAAACATTGGACAGATGTGTGGCCAGCTAGCTTTCATAAGAATCGTCGCTGACCCGACAAACAATCCTGCATGGGCAAATCATTTTTCCCATTACCTTGTTGTAGGTACAAACGAGGAAATGCTCCTAGCGAAGGAAGAGTGGAAGACCCAAACAAGGCCATCCTCCACAAAATTCTGCTGTCAACAGCTACAATTAGCATCTGCTTTTTATCTGAGATTGCTTGCTTCAATCGGATTTCAGACCTCTTCATGAATGGCCTTCGCATTTCACACAATTTGTGCATCATCATTAATCCATCCAGGTCTACAATGGTATGAGATCCAATACATTGGAAGAGTTGGTGCCATACACAACTTCGAATGGGCTTACTTGGGTCAAGTGGTTCTTGGAGCTATTGTAGGCGAATTCCGCGTGAGGAATAATCTAATCCAACGATCATGGCCTCCTTCCAACTAAGCTACACAAGAGATAGCCTAGGCTTTGACTGACCACCTGAGTCTGTGGAGGATAGGCACTGTTGAAGCAAAGATAGTCCCCAGACGCTTCTACAATGTCCACCAGAAATAGCTCATAAATCAGGTATCTTAGTCCAAAGTGAGTCTTCAGAATGCCATGCAGACCGATCACCTCTCCAAAATAAAGATTTGCCACATGATATGCCAAAAGTCTTCAAAAAAGAATGAAATGTGTCATCTTCGAGAACTTGTCCATCGTAACAAAAATAGAATCCATACCCCATTGAGTCTACAGAACACAACACGAAATCCATACTAACTTCTTCCCAAGGTGTCGTTGGAACTGAAAGAGGAGTGTAATACTAGTGTTTTGAATATGTCGCTTGGCCATCCGGCAAATCCAACACCTCTCCACAAGCCGTGACATGTCTCACTGCAATTTAAGCCAATTGCAAATCTAATCAACTAAAGCAACAGTCTTACCAGTTACCACAACCAACATGTCCCAGTCCCAGCAATCCTCTGGCATGTAATTCCATAATAATACGATCTCAAAGTAAACAATCAGGAATACACAACTGGGAGCCCCTGACATCATGCACGAAATACTCACCTTGTGTACCAACCTGCACATCTAAGAATATAAGTTCAAAGTCTGCATCAACGACATACATCTTGAGGAAAGTTCAAATCCAAAAACCCTCTCTCTCAAGGTCACAAGGAGAGATGTTTTGCAGCTTAATGCATCAGCCAACTTGTTATGCACCCCTAAATTGTGCTTAAGAGAAAAGGTGAACACTTGCAGACAGGTCACACATCTCATGTGTCATCTGTTCAGATTTTGCTGTCCATTAAGGTACTTGAATGCATTATGATCCAAGTACGGGACAAACCGTCACTATATCAAATAGTGGCGCCAATCCTTGAGAGTTGAACAACCACATAGAACTCAATATCATGTGGAATATCTAGTCTGTGCCCCGTTCAATTAGTCCCAATAGAATACCATGGGTCTTTAGTCTCGACTCAACGTTGCACCTATGCGATGCATCACAAGTCCACCTAAAAAAGTTAAAGTTTGTAAGTGCAAGCATAGGAGCCTCCGTTAACTTCTTAATCTTCCTCAAGCTCCGATCTGCTGCCTTAGTCCACTCGAATGGACCCGATGCAATCCATAATCGAAGGCACCTAAAGTTTCTACCAAAAGAAGAAGAAGAAGAAGAAGAAGAGGGAACAGGAAATCCCACAAAAAATATTTGCATATGTGAAACTTTTTTTTTAATGCTTGTATATGTGGATAATAGTAGTTAGTACCATGTTGGAAACACCATTTTCACACAAGTAAATAAGAATTTTGAACCATTTTAAATGTGTTTGTGTTTCTCACATTTTTCCCAAAATTTATGAAGATTTATGCTATGAAACTAAGCATCTTGATTTTTGTTTATATGATAATACTGAACAATTTGGATCATGAATTGGGGGCCCAGAAAGTGCAAAAAATCAGATCTATAGGTTGGGAATTTTTGGGGCTGGTTTCACGTATTTCTCAAAATTTATTGATTTTAGATATGAAACTAAACACCCTAGGGTTTATTAGTGTTTTTTTTTTTTTTTTTTTTTTTTTTAATTCAACAGTTCAGACCATAAATTTGGGGTCGACGGGCTTAAAAAAATGAAAGGTCATTAATGGGATTTGAACCAGTGACTATTGGAGGCGGAAATGAGAAGGTTTTTGCGATGCTACTGTTTCATATGAAAGGGGTGTAATGGTTTACCACCTCTTCAGGAGTGTAAATTTACACATCATTTCCACACCTCATTTAATGTGTAAATGAGCGCAAAGAAACGTGACCATACGTAAATGTTACAAATGCAATATTTACATATGTACATGAGTACAAACAAATTACCCTTATAGAATTGGTTGTAAAAATCCTAATCAAAGGGCTGGCTTTCACCATCCAATTGATCCGGGGTTTCCATTTGTGTCAAACACCAGGTCAGTTCCTCCCTTGTCGTCGACGATCTTGGATTTCCAGGTTTTGTGGTTCTTGTGGATTAACTCCATCATTCTCTACATTTGGCAAACAATCACAAGCTCTTTAGGGAGATATTTTTGGGAATTGAGAATGGAAAAATAATCAATCGAGTTAGGAACCTGCCTCTGACAATTACTGAAATTGATTGACTAATGACGCAAAGTCTCAAACCACCCAATGATTGTCAATCGCATATGTCAGTGAAGGAACAAGTAAAATAAAAACACAGTATTTACAAAATAGGCTAGCAAACTGCTGTTGTAGGCTTCAATCCAAGGAGAAATAGCTCAATAAAATAGACTAAGAAAAAACTCAGGGGGGTTCTATTGGAAAATATCATGTAAAACATAACTGCTGATTGCTGCCCCTTACAACTTTTTAAAAGTGCCGAAAATGAATGCTACTTAAAATCCTAATGACTCTCTAACTTCTTCCCCCTTTTTTTTCTGGATGGCCACTTTCATTACCAAAAGCAAGCAGTACAGGAGAACTATACTGACAAACAAACCACCAAACGGAAACATAAAAACAACAGAATGCCCTCCCCCATAACAAAAACAAAACCTAAAGAAGAAAACGATCCAGCCCGCAAGCAAAGAAATTAAAATTCATCATGCATACAAGCAACTTCCTTCCAGTTAAACATAAACTCCTCTGTAGAGTAGCCAGGGAATTGGGGCAGGACCATCATCCAAGAAGAAATGGTAAATTTAAACTTTCTATCAATGAGTCCATGTTAGCAGCTTTTTTCTTTTTTTTTTAAATGGAGTCCACGTTAGCAGCTTCCCCTTCAAAGTATCTGCCATTTCTTCTCTCCTTCCAAACTTCCCGCAAGACTGCAAGGAAGGAGGTCCTCCACATCTCTTTGCCTCTAGTGTGCCTATCGGCACCTTCCAAGACTCGAACATTGCTAAAATAGAATCCAGCAAAACCCAACTGCACACAAACCAATCCAAAATAGAAATCTAAAGAGGCTGGGCAGTTTTACATAACTCCCTAACTTAATCAAAACCATTCATTTGTAACTAATTACAACGTCCTTTCCATCAAAAGGTCCTCATTTAACTAAGAAATAACTGCTCAAAATACGTGCTACCACAAGCAACTCCAATAACTTCACTAAGAAATAACTACTCAAGTGGGTAATTAACTAATAGGGGTCAGTGGGTTCACATGGCAGGTGTGGTGGACCAACTGGCCATGCCAGCTAGGTCACCTGGGCTAGGCAGGGCCATCCAGTTGGGTCGATTGGATGGATTCGGCCCAGGTGGGTTCCATTTGGACTGGATTTCATCAAGTATGCCTTGTTGAATTTGCAACAGTCCCACATGTAATCCAGCCTTGATTTGAGAAAGTCAGAAGTTGATCTTGCAGGCACCTTTTGAGCAATCCAATCTCTCGATAAAAAAGTCGGCTATCAATAAGATGTGATCAATGGACAGATCTCCATCACTCATCTAGAAGCAAACCGCTTTTGAAGGGGTAAAACCAACAACGCAAAATCCTAAGCAAAATATGAATAGCAATAGAAAATGACTAATGCTTTCCAATCAAGGTCCCAAATACAACAAATGAAGGCAAGTTTCAAAGCAAGTATGCAGCCACATATAATCTTTAAAGGAGAGGAAGTAAGAAGGTCATGAGAAGTTTAACTACAAGGAACAAAAGTAGTGTGAACGAGGAAGCAAGTCAATGAAATACTAATCTCTTGCTTTCTCTAGCTCTAAGTATTAGTCGGGTTGTATTATGGGTTTTTTCTTCTTTTGTTCCCCTGTTTCCTGTCTTAGCTTGTCAATACTCATCTCTTGTACTGTCTGGTTTTTTTTAATGAAAATAACCATTCCAAAAAAAAAAAAAAAGCACTAATCATCATTGCCAGCAACTTTTCCAAACAATGCAGGGTTAGATCACATGTGAGAAACTATAAGTCCAAAATTTTATGGTACCTCAATAAGCCAATAACAGGCTGCAATGCTCCGGCAAGAAGTACTTCTTTCTTTATGTTTGGAGATGAATGGACCAGATTTCCAATCACTCCAACCTGATAAATAACCAAAGAATCATCTGATGATATGTACCAGATTTCCAGACAGAAGCAAATAACAGAGCACATCAAAATTGCTTCACAATAAAAGCCCTACCGCCTCATAATGTATAGCAGCATTCTCAGATCGAAGCATCAGGATCAGTGTGGGAAGAGCATTGCAATCCACTATCTGCCAAATGATAAAGCTCGAGCTATCAAAAGAAAATTGCAACAAAAAGGATTTCACCTCTCGCAACAAGCTCACTAACCTGATTCTTGTTTTCATCATTTTTAAATGCTAAAGTTCGCAAAGCCCCAGCAGCTGCTCTCTGTACCTTTGCATCAGAGAATTCAAGCAATTCAACAAGAGGTGGAATCCCACCCTCAACCCTGAAAATCAATGGTAAAGTGTCACAAACAGGACAAGATCATGACAGGAATGTAAATTGGAACTTAAAAGTCAAATATGCAAGCAAACCTGACACGTGTTTTGATACTGCTGTTCTCATGAGCAAGGTTGGTGACTGCATCGGCAGCTCTGCGAATAACACTATTGACTGCCCGAGAGCTGGACCCCTCCTTGTGCCTTTTTAAAAGATTCACAAGATGGGACAAAGCACCCGCATCAACTATTAGTTGCTGATGTTCAGGCTGTTGCATCAAAGTTGGGAAAAAAATTTAAAATTAGTCAGAAATGAAAAACAAGCAGTAGATACCTTGCCAGATGAGAAACTATTTTGTTTATTGTGAAAAAATGAACTTTACATAAAAAAAAAAAAAAAATGAAAAGGAGGACAAGTAGCACGTGCAAGGTCCCTCAGCCATAACTCAGTGAGTTGAGGACATGGGTGCATGAGTAAGAGTAAGAGTGTTTACATCGTCAATGTAGCAAAAAGTAGGACATGTAAGAGTAAATCATCAAACTTCCTGCTCTAACCAAACGATGTCAAAGTTTTTTTTTTTTTTTTTTTTCATCTCTCTCTATGGAGTGACCCAGCCATTTCAACTCTTTGATCAGTAAAACATGAGCCTATATGGACCTCAAATGCACCAGTGATGCAGCCGGACAGGTGGAAGGATCCGCCCAACATAAGCACCTTCAAGCCAACATGAAATTACTCAAGGGTTGTACTCAAAGAGGAGAGGGATTATGAATATTATTGATGTAATTTTCCAAGATACATGAGGTCCTTAAATAGGCCTCTTTAGAATCCAAAGGAAGTAATTCCTTAATGTTCTAGATATGCTTTCCTTCCAATCAAACATTTATTGAATCTAGAATTCTAGACTCTAACAAAATTGGAAATTAAATTAAAACAAGATAATTATGCTAATAGAAATATCAAAGGACAAATGATTTATCGTCTATTGGTCCTGCTAGACTGGGCTATTAAGCCAACTGTGGGCCTGGGCTTGGAACCAATGGAACTGGGCCTAGCGCATGAGTCTTGGGGCTTGTAAGAAAACCGTACATTCCTCAAGGCTCATAATTAAAATATCGAGAAAGGTTATGCACAATGCTAGCACGTGTAAAAGCTCTATTCTCTTTATCATTATCAGAAGAAGGCAAGAAGCTGCTGGCAGGTCCCATGGTTTTAGACCAAAAGGAGTTTGGATGTTTCTTGAAGAAAAGTCACTTTAGGGGTTTTTGCTCAATTCTCATGCATGTTTCAAAATTCTATAAGTCTATTGCAATCTCCTTTTTATTGGGGATCAAAGAAATTGGGCATGGAGCTCTCAGGTTTTGGATACTCCCCCCTCATTATATGATAGAAATATCAGCCAGTCTACCATACTTTTTCTTGACAAGAAGATAACAAATGGCTGCATGCACTCACATTTATCACTCCAGGAGCAAAACCGAAGCGTTCCAAATAACGGTGACCTTAATGTAGGTCTAGCTCCAACCTGATCATCCTAACTTAAACAGAATCTCCATCAAACAATCCCAAGAATCAAATATAATACTAACTATTTGTAAGGCTCTCTCTCTCTCTCTCTCTCTCTCTCTCTCTCTCTCTCTCTCTCAAAGTTGTTGCTCTAGTTATCCAAAAGTTTAAGCATAACAGAAGTGCTTCTGAGGCCAAATATCGATTTCTTTAACCATCATCATCAAGATTTGTCCTAATTATGTTGGGCTCAAGTGCTCAACTACATGAATTACGATTCACCATCCCAGTCTATCCTGAGCCAAGGCTACCCCTTTTCCTTAAGGCATCATCCACCTACATAGAGAAACTTTTTCTCAGTGGCACCATTTGGCCGCCTGTGTTGGACAGGTCCAAACTATCACAAACAAGTAGCTCTATATTTATCACCCATTGATGCTATCCAAAGTGCTCCCAAATGTGCTCTATTTTGTTGCATGTGTTCTTTCCTGATTGTCCAATATTATGCTCCATAGGTCATTCACACCATCTCTAGATTCATCCACCAATACTATATCACCTACGAACAGCATACACTAAGGTACCTCCTCTTGAAAATCCATTTCCCTATATATGTGCTTTATTTCCATAACCTCTACATAAAGGTCTTGCACTGATACAACTGCAAGGTGGTTCTGCTTCCTCTTTCATTTTCCTTTTTTGTTGAGCATGAAACCTATCAACCCGGCAAGTTCATTTCAGGATGCAAAATCAATTTTAAGCTGTGAGATTCATCAACAGTCGCGTCCTAAGGAATTTGCCCAAGCCTTAGTATTATTGTTCATCCCTAGCAGAAAAGCAAAATAAATGAAAATTCCTTTGTTATAACATCCACATCCCCTGCACAACCAAAACAGATCGCTCTTGACCGCATTGCCTCCTAAAAGCCAAAAGTGATCGAGGCCCACATCGAATTCCAATCCCAACAAATTCTCAAAATATCCATTTTGCACACAAAACTTCCATTTCCAAAACCCAAAACAAATTAACTTTAAAAATTCACACCAGATCACAGCAAGACAAGAAGCTCATAAAATTCATTTCACATATACAAACCTAACCATTTCTTTTCCATTTCCATTCCCTAAACTACAAAACAAATCAACAAAGGAAAACAGAAAATCCACAACTTCCAAAAAGAAAAATAAAACCCACATCAAATCAAAGATTCCAGAATTACCTTCACCGCGAGAAGCCCTAGTGCAAAAGCGCTCCCTTTCTCGACCTCATGCTCGAACGGCCTCTGCCCGTCGTCCACATCAATCGACACCGGCGGCGCCTGCAGATGCCTCACCAGCGCCGGCACCGCCCCTCCCTCCACTATCACATTCACAACCTCCTCTGACCCAAAATTAGAAGAAGAAGAAAAAAAAAAACAAATCAATCAATAACAAAGAAACCTTGAAAACCCTAGAAATGGAGAAAGAGAGAGGGAGAGGGAGAGAGAGACCGAACCGTTCTTGGCGAGCTCGGCGAGGACATGGGTGGCGCGCTTGGCTGCGGATCGGTCTGGTTCTCGCCAGGAGAAGGTGGTGTCGAGGATACTAACCTGCGCAGTCACCTCGCACGATAGCGCGTGGTGCGCATCGGGGGAGATTTCGGTGTTGTTAGGGTTGTTGTCGTCTTCTTCGTCTACGGCTATTGAGGATTGATCTTCCAGTTTCCGCTTTTGCCCTTTTCGATGATGATGTTCCATTATTACCCAGAAAGAACAAGAAGAAGACGAAGAGAGAGAGAGAGAGGAGGTGGAGAGAAAGGGAGGGTTTGATTTTTGTTGGTGTTTTTCGGAGGAGGGAGGGCAAAAGGGGTAATTTGGGAATGTTTTTAAAAAAGTGCTGTCGGTTTTGTACCGGCCGGGTTATATGCATTTATATCTCTATCTCATTTTATCCGAAAGAGAGAAGGACCGGGAGCGACCAAAAGTGGGAAGAAGTGAACACACGTGTATGAGATCTAGACCGTTCCTGAGAGTCATTAAGGGCACGTTTGGGAACGGTCAGAGGGTAGGATTCCTCGCACAAAATCCATGATCGCGCGGATTTTCATGTTTGGTTTAGCATGGATTTCACTAACATGGACTGAAGACTTCTGCTCTTCTGAATATTTCAAGAATATTTCAAGAGTCTCACCTCCCCCCTTAGGATCCGTGGAATCATCCCCATCAAGGATTTGCGGAGCTACAGTGTTCCTGGACAGTAATATAGGGCAGACCGGTGTTTGCGTTTTTTTGGTTTTTATGGGCCCCACAATCAAGATCTGAACCGATGATTGTGTTAAGAAGGTCCATAACGGCTATGTCCCAAAATTTCAACCGTTGATTCATCTTAGATCTTGAGATATTTGTAAAACCGTGAGGGACAGTGACGATAAGTTAGGGACAGTTACAGTAAGTGGTAATGTAGCCCTAATAAGTTTTTGCTTTGGGAATGTACCTTTTAGATTCCCTAATCAAGATCCAAACCGTTAGTCATCTTTAAAAACTCTAAAACGACCACCTCACCAAATATCAGCCGTTAATTCATCTTATATCTCCAGATATGTGCCAAAACGTCTTACTGTGCATACTATTATTGAAAACAGTCCGTTTTTTCTCATTTCTGGGTTTATGTGGGGTCCACGATCAAGATCCAAACCGGTCATTAGTTCTCGAAGGTCGAACACGGCAAGGTGACCAAATATCATCCGTTGATTCCTCTTATATCTCGAGATATGTGCCAAAACGTCTCACTGTGCATACTATTATTGAAAAACAGCCCGTGTTTTCTCATTTCTGGGTTTATGTGGGGTCCACGATCAAGATCCAAACCGGTCATTAGTTCTAGAAGGTCGAACACAGCAAGGTGACCAAATATCATCCGTTGATTCCTCTTATATCTCGAGATATGTGCCAAAACATCTCACTGTTTATACTAACTTTAAAAAAGGGAATAAAAACAGTAACTTTTTCCAAATCTTATGGTTCATGTGGGGTCCAAAATCATTATCAAAACCAGTCATTAGTTCGGGACGGTAAAATACGGTAAGGTGATCAAATTTCAACCGTTGATCCTTACTGTATCGTGAGATATTTGTAAAAACATCAATTGGATCATACATTCTATAAATTGTGGGAATCCTTCCTCCATCCAAACATGAAACTTTCATTGGGAATCCTACTTGAGGATTGTGGCTTTCTTTGAAGGTGGAGAGAATCCTCTGAATAAAGGATTTCTCCCCCTAGCATGGACCGTTGCCAAACGTGCCCTAAATGAAGGACAGGATGTGATGAGGTCAGGCCTCGGCTCCAAGGTAATATATGTGGAATTTAAGGAGTTATTACATTATTACTATTGTCCTCATAATTGTAACTAATTTATTTAGTGTACGTGCATGGAATTCAATTCGAGAGATTTTTTTTCTTTTATAAGCAGGGTATCTTAGTGGAGCTGTACTCGAAAGCTTTTTTGGCCCTGAGCAAAAACTACTCAATTTTAGCCAGTTGAGAACTAATTAAAGCCGTAATAAGGGCTTATTTAATTTAGTAATTTTTTCGTTAAAAAAAAAGTAAAACGTTAAATCAATATAAATATAATATAAGGGATTATAATTGTATTTTGCCTTTAGTGGTTTGGTAGGAAATATTTGACTTTTTATGCAAAAAGTTGGTGTTTTTTTTTTCTTTTTTTTTCATTTAGTAGAGAAAGGAAGTTTCTTTTTCACTTCTTTTCTTTTTTAAAAAATGAGATAATTTTGAAGATATGTACATTTAATGTGATCCTTATCTAAAAAATGGAGGATTTACATTATTTTTACTTTAATAGTAAATTCCCAAATAGGCAGTAAAGGCACATGTAAACCATCCTCTACACATGTACCGGATAAAAATATGGGAGGTGGCTAACGAAGATAAGTAGGCACATACACTAGGTAAAACTATGCATGAGAGCAACGATTCACATCATGACTATCTTCCGTGGATGTAGTTGTATTGTGATACCACGTAAAATCACATGTCTCTCTTATGTGGGATGAATGTTCTCGATTGTAGGTATTTGTGCTTTCGCATACACACAAAACAATTGGTATTAGAGCCCACGTTGTGAGTGAGATCTATGTATTTTGTCGCTGGGTCTTTGGATTCGCATAATTGCGTGAAAAAATCAAAAAGACAAAAGGAAAAATCTTTATCTAGGGTTTTTGGTTGCTACATGATAGAGGGAGGAAACAAGTTGACTCTGGACTTCTCGATTCATATCGACTTAAGCTCGAAGGTAGCGGATTTAAAACAAAATTAAAATTAAAAAAAAAAAAAGGATAAGTGTTTGTGATCAACTGTGCTTTCCCAATGAGGTTGTTTGGATCTAAGGAACCCGTGCCTGTATGGAGGCTGGTTTGGTTTGGACAAGAAAGAGTAAAGAGGATCTGGACTCCCGTCATTGCTGGAGAAGTCATGTTTGAGAGGAGAATTTGGTTCCGATTTATTGCGGTCCGCATATCTGATTGGTGGGCCATTGTTGATGACAAGCATAGAGAGTCACAGGCCATTGCATTAGTTATGTCGAGGAAGCCGACCGGAATTTGCATTGATCAGAGGATTAAAGTACGGCCACGACTCGAGTTGCATATCAAACCCTGGGTTCGGTCTCTATGAAAAAAATTAGAAATTTGAAATGGATCGAGGGTCATATCAAATCTAAAGGGTGAGATCGATTTCTGTTTCACAGAGATTTGGGTGTAGTCGCTACCTAGTCGTCGTCGCCAGAGAAAATCAGGCTTTTGAGTTGGTGGATCTTGCAAATTAAGACAGAACAGAGGCTCGTGCTTGCTGCCATCACCACCAGAGAAGAGCATCAGGTGTTGTATATGGCCAAAATCCTCAAGACGCCGTCACAGTTCTTGGTGATAAACCGAGAGATCAATACTGTTCCGCCAGTTGCTGGGGAGGAAATAAATTAGAGGATCTCGAACTCAAAGTCATCATCACTGGAGAAGAAGCTGGATTGTTATCATCAGCTACCTGTCTACTTGCGGCCACCGTCGTCGCTATCGGTCTTCATTGTTGCCACACCATCGCCGGACTCCAGGAAGAGGAGCAAAGATCAGTAACAAGCCTATCTCTGTTGTTTATTGAAGATAGAATAAGAACTAAGAGCAATCCCATGTCAGATCCAGTTCGGGTTTGGGTCAGATCGGCTTGACCCGTGTCTGGAAGCCCAATAAGCAAAAGGCGACTGACGTCAACATTACGCCAGCACTAGGTCAACTGTATAGTGTGATCAAATCACTCGCCAAAAGTTGTTTTCTCGTTATATCGAGACTTTCCGGAGTTGGATTTTCATATTTGTTTTCCGGTGCACACTCGTGGTGACCTGATTTTTACAATGGTACTAAAATCAGGGTAGACCGTCGGCTGGATAATGAGTTGTCTGATAAATATATTCATTTGTTTCGCCCCGAGTCACTAAGTGGCCGAACGGGAGAGGAAAGGAGGTGGACAGTTGATGATTGGGGAGAAAGAGAAAGAGGAAGAGGGAGAGATAAGGAGATAGAGAGAGAAAGAGAGAGGGCGGAGGTGGGCGCGGAGAGAGGAAGGGATAGGGAGAAGGAGAGGGAGAGACTGAGAGGGCGTGGAGCTAAGCGACGACAGAACATGGAGAAGGAGAGGAAAAGACAAAAGGAGGGAGAAGGAGAGGCGGAGAGGGTGAGGGAGAGATGAGGGAGGTGGGCTGCCAAAGAGGGAGAGGGAGAGGGAATTGAAGAAAGGGAGGGGTGTTTCCATTTTTTTTTTTTTTCCAAGGGTGTCCATCAAGGGGCCCATTGACGGATATACATGGAGCAACTCCTACTATGCAAATAGCAGTTCCCTTTTTTTTAATGTTTTGTTTTGAAAGCTCCCAAAAACATAGGCCCTGTTTTCAAATCTTCCTTTTCTAATAACAAGTTGCATTATGTGTTCAACTTTCTTGTTTAGACAAGTGTGCCTAGATTACAAGGCTATTGATATTGAAACCCATGCAACTTAAATTTAGGGTAATTCTTTATCCTTGAAGGAATTAAACTAATGCTATCAACACTTTTAGTGGACTTTTAAGGCCCGTTTATTTTCATAAAATACATAGAATTAAACATAGAAATTCATGTTCAAGTAAAGTAAGCTACATAAGTGATTATAAAAGATGTGAGAGGTGAAAGAAATGAGGTGAGGAGTTAAGGATATTAGGTGAAGATGTAGATGGGACTATGACTTTCCTAGGTATTGAGTTACGTGAACTCCCTTTTTTTTATGTTTTACTTTGAAAGCTCCCAAAAACATAGGCCCTGTTTTGAAATCTTCCTTATGTGTCCAACACAAGAAGTCCCTGTTTTGATAGGCCCTGTTTTGTTTTCCGTTATCCCCTTACTTGTTTATAATATGTGCAGAAGGATTAAGTTCTCTTCTTTACAGAGTGGAAAGAGAACGGTTGATTACATATGTGCCAATCACAAAAAGAGGAAGCAGGCTGAACCATTTATTTTTTGCAGATGACAACTTGCTTTTTGGCAGGGCTAATATTACTGAATAGTGCAACATGCAAGAGATTTTGAATGCTTATGAAAATGCGTCAGGACAGAAATTAAATAAGGAGAAGATCAGTTTCTTTTTTAGCAAAAATTCAAAGAGGGAGATACGAGATTAACTCCATGATGAGTAAATTTTGATGAGGAAGACAGGAAAAGGAAACGAAGATTGGTTGGATGAGCTGGTCAAGACTGAGTAATACAAAGTTGAAAGGAGGGCTGGGTTTCATGACCTGTAAAGCTTCGATAAAGCCCTATTGGCCAAACAAGGTTGGAGGTTATTGCAAAATTCTATTTCTTTGATGGCCCGCATTTTTAAGGAGAAATATTATCCGAAACACACTTTCCTGGAAGCTAAAATCAGATCTAACCCTTCTTATGCTTGGAGGAGTATAATGAATGCCCAAAACTTGCTGAATGAATGATTGGTTTGGAGAGTTGGGAATGGAGCTTCGATTCGCATATGGAAGGATAAATGACTTTTATCACAATCTACGTATGTTATTCAATCTTCTATCAAACTACTAGATGCAAATGCAAAAGTTAAGGAATTAATTGATGCGGTACAATTTGGTGGAAAGTTTATTTGATAAAGGATATTTTCAATGAAGATGATGCTATTAAAATCTGCAGCTTGCCTATCAGCCCAATTCAACAAGATGATAAGTTGGCCTGGGTTGGCACATCAACTGGAGTATTTTTGGAACAGAGTGCCTATCATATGGAAAAAGAGAGGTTGAGACTACTGGAGAAAACACAACAACTTCTTTGCATTGTGGGATTGGGAAAGAAATTTGGAGGCTAAAAATTCCTGGAACTCACAAAATGTTTCTTTGGTGAGCATGCAACAGTCTACTACCCATAAAAGAAAACAACTTATTTTCATGTCATTTGGTACCGAACCCTCTTTGCCCAATATGTGAAAGGGACGTTGAAACTCTAACTCACATTCTATGGAATTGCCCATCTTCAAAGGATTGCCGGATGGAATGCAATAGGAAACTTCAAAAGCTGATCACATGCGCAGATAAGGATTTTTTTACTTCTCGTTGAATGTTTAATGTCGTTGCAGTATATAGAGGAATCTGGTTTTGAAGGAATAAATTCATTTTTTAAGGGGTTTTTACTCAACCTTCACAGGTGGTTAGTAAGGCCAAGGAAGCTGTTGAATATTTTTACCATGCCTCCCTTGCATGTAGGGATCCTACTAATTCAAATATGGATAATTTAATCATAAGATGGGAATGTCCTCCAATGGGAGTGTGGAAGGCAAACTGGGATGCTTCCATAGATATATCAAGGCACTTAATTGAAGTTGGTGTGGTTGTTCGTGAGCACAATAGTGCGGTGTGAAGAAAGGAATTCTAGCTGCTATGGACAATTGACTGACTCAGCTAAATCGGTTTGAGACTCCTTTCAGTCATGGTAAGTTGAACATGTCAATGGGGGATGCAAATAAAGTGGCACATAGATTGGCGAAGGAAGCTCTGCTCCAACCGACAGATCATATTTAGAGAGATTGTGCTCTACAATTTATTCATCATCTTGTAATCAACGAATGTGATATTTCTGATAATTCTTAATATTCATATTCTCTCTCAAAAAATAATAATAAAAAAAAAAACATCTTGTTTAGACGAGTGTGCCTAGATTACAAGGCTGTTGATATTGAAACCCATGCAACTTAAATTTAGGGTAATTCTTTATCCTTTGAAGGAATTAAACTAGCACTCTCACCACTTTTAGTGGACTTTTAAGGCATGTTTATTTTTCATAAAATACAGAGACTTAAACATAGAAATTCATGTTCAAGTAAAGTGAGCTGCATCAAGTGATTATAAAAGACGTAAGAGGTGAAAGATATGAGGTGAGGAGTTAATGATATTAGATGGAGACCTAGATGACCATGACTTTCCTAGGTATTGAATTACTAGGGTGACGGCTGGGTATTCATTTTCCTTCTTCCATTATTTAATTTCCATTACGGGAAGGTCATTTGATGGTTATTTTTGGATATTCACCTTTGGTTCATCATGTTTTAACCACGTATAGAAATAAAAATACTAGGTATTCAATTACACCTAACAAATATTGCACTTAATATTCCTAATCAGTTGAGCTAAAAAAGCACCCAACGAAAACTTAGGGGGATCATTTGAACAAAAGCACCCAACGAAAACTTAGGGGGATCATTTGAACATGGAGAAAAAAGGTGCAAAACATGGAGGTGAAGAAGATCATTATAATTTAACCTTTTTATGTGGGCATTTTGCTCCACTTGTTTAGTGCCGACCCGGACCAGCTTGATTGACTAAATGTGCGGGCTCAGGCTTAGCCTATGTTGGGCTTGTGCTAGATATAGGCCCGTCCTTCAAAAGCCAGGTCACACCTGGATATACCTCACCCTAACCAGCCCATGTCAGGACTACCCATCTTCACAGGTTCTCACTATGGGTCCAACATTTCTTTCATACCCAAACTATGCTAAGTCTCACAATTAATTCACAGGGTTCCTTGCTGAGGCTCATTAATTAAAAAATAAAATAAAAAAATCCTAAACAGTTCAAAACAAATACCCCATTTTAAATGGGCTTGTGCTAATATTTCACCCCAGTGAAAGTTAGACCCACCACCATCAATTTGATTACTCACAAACTATGTGAGGTTTTATAGTGATCATTTTTATCACAATGTTCCAAAAATTCTTACATTAAGTGATTTTTTTTCTGATATAACTCCAAGGGATAGTTCAGTTGGCTTAGGACCATGATTTGCACCAGACGTTGTACGTTCGAAACTGCACTACCATATTGGGGCTACAAAGGAGTTTACTCGGCTTCCCTCTCGACTAGAAGGGAATAGTCTAGTCTAAAGGGTTGTGAACCCTTCGATAGCTAAAAAAATAAAAAGCAAAAAAGCAAAAAAGAAGAAAAAGATATTTTTCAAGATCTATGTATTCTGAATGATTAAAATTTTTTAACAAATGACCCCACTTGGGATCTAGGAATTTATAAGATCCGGGACTCTTGCATTCTAAATGGACCACTTAGATAAATCCAAGGAATAGCTCACTTGGTTTATGATCACGGTTTGCACTGGGAGGTTGTGGGTTCGAAAATGCACTGCTACACTGGGGCCACATGAAAATTTTACCCGGCTTTCTCTCGTGGGCTCTTGAGGATTATTCTCGCTTTCTCTCCTTGCCCTGGGAGATTATTCTTGCTGCGTTATTAAAATAATAATAATAATAGTAATAATAATAATAATAATAATAATAATAATAATAATAATGGACCACTTAGGTGCCGCGTGCTCTAATCGACAACCTCACGCGGTAATAAGTCTTTAGTGTCTAACACTTGTTAATTTGAGAAGCCTTTTCTGTACGTCACAGGGAGGAGGAGGAGGAGGACGAAGAAGAAGAAGAAAAAAACTCCTTTCCATTCCTTTCCTTTCCAGCTATGTTTAAGGCTTTCAGGTGCATCTCCATCTTCTCCTCTGCTACATCTTTTCCTAGAATTCCATCTTCTTTGCAATTTCTTGTTGATCTTGGTCATTTGGTAATGGAAACGATCCCGTGCTTGAATTGATAGTTATTTCATATGCTTACATCCATTTACGTGTTCTTCTCCGAAAGCGCTATGGGTTTTTTCTTTGATTCTATGTTCAGGCGGGTAAACCCCAGTTTTTTTTTTTTGGAATCGGGTTGAGCTCATCGGTTGTAACGTTGTTGGTGTTAACATAGATATCATGGATTGGGGTGTAGCCCTAATTTCCATAGCTAGATTGGTTATGATTGACATATAGAGCTTGAGGGAGAAGGGAGGTTTAGTTGTTTTTTGATGTTGGGTTTTCTCTCGTTTTCTTGGTGGGGTCTTTTTTTTTTTTTTTTTTCCAATTAGATTGGACTCTTTGGAATTCGTGGTACAATGGGTTTTGGCAAAGGGATTTTGAGGAGGTAAGGGGTGAATGATGTAAGGTGGAGATGTAGATGAGACTCAGAGTTTTCTAGTATTTGTTTTTCTATATATTTGGCTAGATAATCATTTTCCGCCAAAAGTGGTGATTGGTCAATGATCATTTGTGGATCTTCACCTTTCTTTCTTTGATTTTTAGCTAATTAGAAAGAATGCATGTATTAGAATTGGTTGGGATTCAACTCCATACAAAAAAAAAAAAAAAAAGGACTGTTGGGGTTGGATTTGTAGGTGGGAGTTATTGCTAGAAGAAGAGATTTTTTTTTTTTTTAAATATATACTTGTTATTGATTTTTCTCTGTGAATACACAATCTAATTTGTTCATAGAGAAAAATCAACCCAAATCAAACATTCCAATTTCCAACTCATTCACAGAGGAAATTTAAGCAAACCAACATTTCACCATAACAATTTCTATCTATCAAATCAAAGATTTCAAAACTATCCGTGAAGAAACAAGAAGTATCAAATCACCAATCACATCATAACACTTGATCGAAAATATCGAACTACTTACCGAGAAGGGAGAGGATTTGGCGAGTAGAGTCGGTAATTGCAACCAGCGTTTCCTCTCAAACCGATTTGATTTGCTGGTTGAGGTTTGCAATAAGTTCTACGTTAGATCCACCTAATCACCTATCCCTCCGATTCGCGCTGCCAGATTGTGGTATCGCATCTTGCAGTCATGATGTGATGTACATTCGATCAAGCTGGAAATCCTTTTTCAATTCTTATCATACTTGTCTGCATGGACTTTGAGCTTTTCATCCTCATCCGCAGTCCAAGGTATCTACGTGGGAAGCCACCGCGAAGGCGCATTGATCTTCTTCGTTGCTATCTCAGGTGAAGGAGACCTTCCGTGGAGTGGAGCTACCGGTATCATCAATGCAGACGATGGTAGTGAGGATGTGGGGATGAATGCACTGATGATGACGATATGACCTTTTTTACAGGCATGAATCCTCACCATCGTCATCTGCATTGATGATACCACATCATCATCATCCATGCACTTATCCCTACGCCATGAATCCTCGCCATCATCGTCAACATTGATGAGACCAGTAGCTCCACTGCACGAATAGCCTCTCCTAAACCTGAGATAGTAACGGAGAACAATGCGCCACTTGTAGCATTGTGATGGTTTCCCATCTATTATTAGAATATGACTGCGGACGAGGATGAAAAGCTCAAAATCGATGTAGACAAGTATGAGAGGAATTAGTAAAAGATTTCCAGCTTAATCAAAAGTAGGTCATATCATGATTGCCAAATACTATATCATACTATGGTGGCGCCAATTGGAGGGATAGGTGATTAGGTGAATCTTGTGGAGGGAACTCGCCGCCAATGAAAAGATTCTCATGGAACTGGGGGAAATCAAAACGAGCATTGGAAACCTCAACCAGGAAATCAAATCGGTTCGAGAGGAAATGCTGGATGCGATTACCAACTCAACTTGGCATATCCTCTCCTTCTTTGTAAGTAGTTCAATCGATTCAATTAGCTTTTATGACGTGATTGGTCATTTGATACTTCTTGTTTCTTCTAGGGATTTTTCACATTTCAATTAGTACACAGAGTTGAGTTTGAAATCTTTGATTTGATGGATGGAAATTGTTATGGTGAAATGTTTGAATGTTAATGTTCGGTGACTTTGAATGTTTGATTGAATGGTTTGCTTAATTTTCCTCTGTGAATGAATTGGAAATTGGAATGTTTGATCTGGGTTAATTTTCCTCCGTGAATGAGTTACTTTCTGTCTACTCCACTTGTGACCGACCACTAGACAACAAAGTGTGGAGTGGAGGAGGGGCTTGAACCCTCAACCTCAGCCTTGGTGAGGCCATCCTCTATCATTACACAATTTCTGCTGGCTTCAGTTGTGGTGAAGCACTACTGAGTAATTCACGTATCACTTGATAGACAACTTCTGTTTTTTCACTTGATTAAATGAGGTTGTGTATAAGTTTTTGCAGTATATAAGGTTCTCTTTTTTGTTTTCTGGATGATTATCAACTGACTATATTTTGGTTTTTGAAATAAAACTGTGTTTTTGTTTCTTTGTTTCTTTCCTTTTTCCCCCTTTTTAATGCACTGGCCAAATTGTAGATATTTTAGATGTTGATATTTATAATGGTCCTATCACCCATGTGATGAAATATAGGTCGCATCTGGTTACTCTTCACATGTATGGCACTGGAGGCTCTTGAATCGACATATTTCGGAGTTAAATAATAGAATTCATGAGGCCGACCTTAAATTGATGGGATAAGGCTAAGAGGAGGAGGATGATTTCAAACACATGCCAAATTATTTTGAATTATGGATTTATAGAGAACAGTTATTTTTTGACATTTCACCAATGCTTAGATACCAATTGATGTAAATGAAAGGCACCAATCAATATTCAATTATTAAAACTCAATATTCAGTCCAAAGAAGGGCACAAAATTGATAATACTCAATATCCAGTCCAAAGAGCACAAACTTGACAATGAATCATAGAATTCACCAAGCAAGCACATTAAAAAAAAAAAAAAAAATGCAGCAAGAAGATAGGATGACTAATGCATGAACCCTGGGGTCAAGGCAAGGGGAGATGGACCTCGCATTTCTGAAAAACAGCCCAAAGTTTTTTCCTCTAAATTAATCAATCACAAGCATGTCCAGCAAGCGGCCCTGCAATGCCTTTTTTTTTTATAATTAAAAACCCTCTAAATTTCTGTTTCTTCTCATATAAATAGAACTTGAGGAGTTTTTAGTTCCCCATGAAGCCTTCTATATTTTGCTTCTCCGTAGGTTTCTGTTCTTGTGTATTATGCAAGGTGTGTAGCCTGTCGATCTGTTCCTAATCCTTCAATTCTAGAATGAATAATCCTTTTGGAAAGAACAATACAAGCAATGGAGTGGGTATAGTTGTAGATAAGGATTTGAAAGAGAAAAATTGTGGGGGTAAAGCGATTGAGTGAAAGAATTATAGCAATTAAACTAGCGCTAGAGGAAGACATAATTCATATCATTGGTGAGAAAAATTGTGGGGGTAAAGCGATTGAGTGAAAGAATTATAGCAATTAAACTAGCGTTAGAGGAAGACATAATTCATATCATTGGTGAATATGTTCCCCAAGCAGGATTAGATGAAAGTGTCAAGAGCCAATTTTGGGAGGAGATGGATGGTTTACCATGAGAAATTCCAACTAGTGAAAAGATTTTCCTAGGAGGGGACTTAAATAGGCACGTAGGAAAGGATAATAGAGGATATGAGAGAGAGCAAGGAGGATAAGGATTTGGAGAAAAGAATGAGTTAAAGAGACACTATTCTTGACTTTGCATTAACATTTGACCTTGTAATAGCACACACTTGCTTTAAAAAGAGAGAGGAGCATTTAATTACGTATAAAAGTGGAGCTAGCAGGATCCAGATAGACTTTCTTCTAGTTAGAAAAACATGACCGTTTGGCTTGTAAAGACTGTAAGGTTATTTTAGGAGAGAGTTTGAGCACACAACATAGGTTAGTAATTTTAGATACTTGCATTAGAAGTAGAAAAAGAGTAGTAGTAAATAAAATGTACCCTAAAACAAGGCGGAGGGATTTGAAAGGAAAAAGAGCAACAATATTTAAGGGTAAAGTGATTGAGGATGAACATTGGAATTCTGAGGGGGAAATAACAACGATGTGGAAACAAATGGCTAACTGTATTAGGAAGGCTGCAAAAGAGGTGCTTAGAGAGTCAAAAGGGAAATGACACTTTAATAAAGAAACATGGTGGTGGAGTGTAGAGGTTTAAGAAGCTATTCGAGAGAAGGGACGTCGTTACAAAGTTTGGCAGGGTAATAGGAATATAGAAAACTATGAGATGTATAAGAAGGCAAAGAAAGAAGCTAAGAAAGTAGTAAGTGATGCATAGTGTAAAGCATATGATGACCTATATAATAGGTTGGGAGCTAGTGAAGGAGAGGGATATTTTTAAGCTAGCAAAAATAAGAGAAAGGAAAAGTAGGGGGTTAGATAATGTAAAATGTATTAAGAGCAATGACCAAAAGGTTCTTGTAAAGGACGACGATATGAAAGAAAGGTGGAGCGAATATTTTAGCATACTTTTGAATGAAGATTATATAGGTGACATAAGAACGAAAGAGGATACTTCATTAGCAAAATTTTTTTTTTTTTCATAGAATTGGAGTGGTGGAAGTGAAGAAAGCATTACAACAAATGAAGGCAGGAAAGGTTATGGCTCCAGATGACATTCCGATTGAGGTTTGGAAATGCTTAGGAGAAGTCGGGGAGATTTGGTTAACCCAACTCTTCAATAAAATATTAATGACAAAGAAAATGCCGGATGGAAGGAGAAGAAGTGTTGGAGTACCTATTTATAAGAACAAGGGAGATATACCTGTACCAACTATTGTGGGATTAAACTTATGAGTCATACTATGAAGCTATGAGAGAGAGTCATGGAGCAAAAGACTTAGATAGAAGACCAAGATATTTGAAAATCAATTTGGTTTTATGCCAGGGAGGTCAACGATGGAAGCTGTCTTTTCACTTAGGCAATTAATGGAAAAATGTCGAGTGGAGGAAAAATCTGCATATGGACTTCATCGATCTAGAAAAAAGCCTATGATATGGTACCTAGAGATTTAATTTTGTGGGTTTTAAATAAAAGGAATGTTCTAAGAGGTTATATTGAAATTATTAAAGACATATATGAAGGAGTGGTAATGAGTATAAGAACTACTAGTGAATAGACATGGGAGTTCCCAGTGACAATAGGTTTGCATCAGGGTCAGCCTTAACCCCTTATCTATTTACACTAATTATGGATGAATTGACTTCTCATATTCAAGAAGAGGTGCCTTGGTGTATGTTATTTACAGATGATATAGTGTTGGTAGATGAATTATGAGATGCTGCGAATGCAAAACTTGAGAGATGGCGGGAGGCTTTAGAATCCAAAGGCTTTAAAATAAGTTGTACAAAGATGGAATATATGGATTGTCACTTTAGTGGGCATGCATATAGAAACAACTAAAACTACAGTGATAATTAAAGACCATGAGATACCACAAAGTAATTCTTTTTGTTACCTTGGCTCTATAATTAATGAGGATGAGGATATTGATGAAGATGTCGAGCATAGGATAAAAGCGGGATGGTTGGTGTGGAGATTTGTTTCTGGAGTGCTTTATGACTGACGAATGCCAATTAGGTTGAAGGGAATATTTTACGAGACAACGATTAGACAAGCTCTGACCTATAGAGTAGAATGTTGGCCAATCAAGGTCACATATGCACAAAATGGATGTAGCAAGGATGAAAATGTTGAGGTGTATGTGTGGTAAAGCTAGAAATGAGAACTTTTGAGAGCGTTTAGGTGTAGCAAGAATGGGGGATAAAATTAGAGAAACCCCGTTTGAGATAGTTTAGGCATTTTCAACGTAGGCCGACAACGGCGCTGGTAAGGAAAAGTTTGACTATGAAGGTTGATGGCCCACCAAGGGAAAGATCTATGCCAAAGAGGACGTCGATGGAGCTAGTAAAATTAGATATGAAGAAGTATAACTTTTCTGAGGATTTGGCTTAAGATAGATCGGAATGGAGAAACAAAATTCGTGTAGCGTACCCCAACATAGTTGGGACAAGGCTTTGATGATGATGATGATGAATCCTTTTTAATGAATAAATAATCAAATCTCTTTCCTCTACACATAGCTTTGGAGCTGACATAACAAACTACGCAATCTATATTTGTGTGCGTGTGCTCACTTGCAGAGCTTCCATGTGGACTGCCTTGTGCAGCCCACCTGTGGTCACATGCCTCGCTTGCGACCTACATGTGGGCAACATCTCACCTCCGTTAGATCCATAGTTACCTGATTCACAGTTTGATAGATTTGCATTAGAGACCTTAGTTTGTAGTTCGGTACTTAACCCAATTTGAAAATTCGATGGGTATACTCATTTAATTTGCTTAATTTGTAGTTCGAGTTCGACAATTTCGATGCACTAATTCGGATGCAGAATTTAACTCATTTAAATCAAACAGAATGTGTATCTTCCAATCAGTTGGCCCATTGAAACAAACTTTGATACATTAATAGTTATTTTAGTTGGATTTCGAAAGTGGACCTTTGATAATTTTATTGAAAGAGCTCCATCCACCCGACTCATTGTCAAAAAGGAACGGCAAAATCATCATTCTTCTCAAAGCGAAGGGCTTTCCCATATTTTTCCATAGGGTGGCCCTTTTCTACAATCCCAAAACAGAAGGGATGAAATAAGGATACTCTTCATTAGAGGAGAGGATTGCAGATTGCAGAGATTTTGCAGCGGAGGAGAAGATCTGATGCAAACAATCGACTACACATAACTTAGGATTTAGAGGATCTATCGTTAGTACCTTCATCCTCAACCAGTGTATCGAACAACACTGGGAATTTTGGGATTTTCGAACTCCATCGAATCAAGTAGAGATTTATTCAAATCGAATTGTTCGTTATCATTTACCCATGAGAATGAATTAGGAATAGCGATTTATTCAAATCGAACTGTTTGTTATTATATACCCATGAGAATGAATTAGTTAACTATGGTTAGATCATCCTAACCGTCTATCCATGGTAGGGCTGTCAAATGGTCGGGTCGGGCTGGGGTGGTCAAAGCACAATGGGTGCCGAAGCACGTGTCCAAAGACACAATAAGAAGTCTTCTTAGAGACGATAATGAAGACGTACCTCAATGAGAAAACCCAATTTTAATTAATCAACTCTGAGAAATAATTCTCTACAATGCCATTTAAATAGGGAAATATAACTTAAGCCCTAAGAAACCTAATTAAAATAGGAAACCAAATAAATAGGAAACCTAATCCTAAATACAACTCATCAAATAAAACTATTAACTAATAACAATTAAATAAATAGAAAAACTCCTAAATCTACTTGGGCCCTACACATATGGTTGAGGTCGATCTGCATCAACTACCTAGGCCCTTACTGTACTGTCATGGGCGAGGGCCTGCCCCACTGCCCCAGGGCCTGAAAACTAGAAACCCATTTTTAGTTTTTTCTACACAGCCACCGAGCATCGAGTGTCAACCAAACACGTTAGCCCTGCTCCTTTATTTGTGCTTGGGATTGACAATCTTGGCTTTCTCGTCTAATTAACCACATTACAAAGAAAAAATAGAGCAAATGTGGCAATTACAAATAGAAATAAAGAAAATCAACTTAGAAAAAGGAAAAAAAAATGAGACGGCAAACCTTTTCCCTTGCATCTTATTACAGAAACACTTTGAAGGGGCATTCATTTCTCAGGCATAGGCACAAGTACAACATCCTTTATTGGGTTCTAGAAATGTTGGCAAAATACATACTTTTGAATCCATTATTCACTTTCAACTGATGGACTACAGGAAAGAAAATGGGAAGTAAAAGAAATGACCAAACCCCCATGCACACAAATATGCATGCACACTAACAAGCAATCTGCAATGTAGCTACATAAATTACAACAACCGTGCATAGGCAATTGATGTACCTTTTTCTTTTTAGCTTTTTAATCCAAGAGATGTTAGAACAAAAGGATATCCAAGAGTTCAAATGCCAATAATCAAACATAGATTCATTTCATAGGTATACGAGCAACAAATTTCTAATAAATCCATTATTTCCTATCCTGAAAAATAAAAGAACTACAAAGCTTTGCAAAATTAAACTTCAGAAAAGACCTCAAAAGGGGCATTTTAGTATGTATTTAAATATATAATGTACTATATAAAATAAAAAAATAGAAGGGCCAGCCTCGGCCTAGCCTAATATTTTACAAGCCTGGCCTGCAAAAAATCTGTCCAAGCTCAGCCCTCAGGCATTTTCTTAAATGAGCATGCAGAAGAAATAGAATGAGAAGTAAAAGAAATGACCAAAACCACACGCAGATAAATGATCATGCACACAAACAAGCAATCTGCAATGGAGCTTCATAAATTACAACAACAGGCATAGGTAGTTGATGCACCTTTTTCTTGTTATTTTTAAATCCAAGAGATGTTAGAACAAAAAGATTTCTGTAAGTTCATATGCCAATCATCAAACATAGATTCATTTCAAAGGTATAAGAGCAACAAATTTCATTAAATCGATTATTTCCTTTTCTGAAAAATAAAAGAACTACAAAGCTTTGCAAAATTAAGCTCCAAAAAAGACCTCAAAAGGGACCTTTTAGCATGTGTTTAAATATATATAAATATATATATTATATAAAATAAAAAAAATGCTGGCCAGGCTGGGCCAGGCCTAGCCTATTACTGTCCAAGCCCGGTTCTCAAATTTGAGGGCTTGCAAAAAATCTGTCCAAGCCCAGCCCTCGGGTGTTTTCTTTAAAACAAAAGCCCTCATTTTAAGGTCTTTTTAAGGTTGCCCACCCCCCCCCACCCCCCTCGTCTGAGTGCCAGATTGATTGGCCTAAACCATGGCCCTCAAGTTTAATGGTTTTAGAAGGCATCATTTTTTAGGATTTCTATCCAGCTATGAATTAAATTAATTGAGTGTCAAATTTGGGCTTGTGCTGATTCGTGTGGGTGGGGGTTGTAGTGAATTTGAGAGCGTTGGATTGGTCATAGGGGGTTTCAAATACTGAAAAAAGGGGGTCACCTGGAGTCTCTCATGAGAGACATCCGCAGGTGATCCTTGCTATCCGTTGGTCAGTTTCAAACCAATTTCATCCTCATCTGTTCCTTATAATTTCTAATAAATGCTGAAAGGAATCCTTAAAAGTAGTGATGTTATTCCGTTCTCTTGACAATAAAGGGGAACTCTAGTCTCTAAATATTTGATGTGGATCTAGTTAACAATTGCACCATCTGCATGGACATATTTTTATGAAAAATGTTAAGTGTTACTACTTAAAGGACATTTTGATCTGCCTTCCAACTATATGATTTCAAAAATGATTTCCAACTTCTCATGTATACAGGGGATCTTCGGAGCAAAATCAGCCACCTCAAGAGATCCCTACACAATCATGGTATCCTCCATCCGTGGTTGGCTCATCATCAAACTCTTCTCGTCCCTCCACTGCAAGTTCTTCCCAACATCAAAGAGCTTCGGATCAATCACATGGGCAATTTTCTCCTACTGCGGCTGCAAGCGTAATTGGTCTTTTGAAGGATAAAAGGCAAGTTCTTTCATATTTCAGTGATGAAAGCATAATTTACAATTTTACATGCTCTTGTATTTGCTCATGATGTTCTTTATGTTTTGTTTGGTAGTATTCTTTTCCACTTATTGTGCGTAGAAGTTCAGCATAGATCTTGCTGAAGCCTTTGAAAAGTACATATTTATTCTTCCATCATTTTGTTATTCTCTTGAAATAGTTAGCTTCATTTATTCCAATGAAGCGAGGACGGGGAAAAAAAGGTCTACAGATACAAACACCACAAAACTAAGGGCAAAGACCAATAGTAGTTTTGTGTAGCATAACAAACTTTCTAATCTATGAAAACTCCATATTTGGTTTGGCTAAAATGTATGGTTTTTAAAGTGGCTGAATATTTCAAGCCACGACATTTTGAGGATTGGTAGGTCGCAGGTGGTGAGTCCATTTTAAAATCCATAATGAAAAATCAGCTCTGATTTTTTGAGAAAGCACCAAGTTACGTTCTGTCAGCAGAATGACTTGAGTGTGTGTCCCATGATCTTCCATCTGATGCATAACAGCATAAAAGAGTTTTTTTGGCTCTATCTAAACCGGATGGCCTTTATTTCTTCCTTCATTGTTCCCATCATCCCCCACCACCACCACTGAAAAAAAAAAAAAAAAAAACCCTCTCCTCATTCAGCCAGCTGTCCCTTCTTTCTGCTCTTTCTTCTTGGTCTTCTCTCTCCCACTTTCAGCCCACTGGAGCTGCCTTCCCTTCACCAGTTAAACAGGCGATACTTCTTCTTCTCTGAACTTCACAACTTCTAAGCTCTTCTTACATTGCAAATACCTTGGGCTGCTTTGTTTCCACACCTGATTGACAAATGAAAGCAAGCTTGTTGATCAATTAAATTGTTTAACCAAGGGGCTGAGAATTACTTAGGATACATTTGGGAATGGGAACCAACAACTACCATCTCAAGTTGGGGAGTTTGTGGCAAAGGCAAACTTGGGTTTTTGAAGCATTCCAACTGAGGTTATATTTATAGCAGATAATTTTCATCGACTAATGGAAGATGTTCTTGTAGTAGTTTTTTTTTTATCCAATTGTATTGAGCTTGTGACACTACTTTTTTGACTACTACGATCGTTATCTAAATGAAATATCTTCAGTCATTATACATTTTGTTTCAAAATTTGGTGGAGTGGCCTGGTCTAAGTTGTTTTATTAGTAAATATTTTTCCTCTTAAACAGATTTAAGAGGAAATGACTATGTTCATAAGCACAGTGTTGTGTTACAAATGAACTATATGCTCCTCTTATTTGTGTTTTACATGAATCATATTACTATATTCTCACTAAGAATCTTTTCCATTGTTTGACACACGCCTGTGATTCATTGTCAATGATGGCTACACAATTACAAATTTTAGAATGTTTTGAGTTTGTTCTGTGGGACATCTAATACCAAATAACATAATTTGTTGAGTCATGGTAGATCTAATTATTCATCGAGTCATGATATGAATAGCTAATGTTTAAAAATCAAATCGTTGGGATGGATGAGTTAGAATTTATAAATGATAACATTCTAATGGATGTTAAAAAAAGGGTCATTTTAATTAGTGACCTTTTTCTTCAGCTTGCTGCACCAAACATGGAATAGCAAAATCATTGAGGAAATATCATTGTTGCACCAAAAATGAAAATTGAGGTAACAGAACTCCATAGTTATTATATCCTTAGATTTGGATATTGTTAGTGAAAAGAAGTCCATAAATTTGACCTCCACACAGACATACTCTAAAGGTCCCATGGCCCTATGTGAGATAATCGAGATATTCTTTGCAGTGCTGATCGATGACGTACTATGAGAATGTTGAATCATTGGCCCACCTTTCTTTAATCCCAATTCTTTTAATAGCGTCTTCAACCATAAAAACTCAACACCTATGAGCCATGGCCCGGTACTCAGTTGAATGAAATTACTACCTTTTTCTTGCTTTTTCAGGGGTCCAAGTTTTCACCAACCATCATACAGTACCCTGTACTCTGTAATACTATCCATCATGGATTCCACCCAACTAGCATCAGTATATGGTTCTGCATTCACATGCCCATGACATATATGCAAAATGCTCCCTTTTAAGTATCTAAGAATTCTGTGAACCACAGTCAAATGATCGGCCTATGAGGAATGCATGAATTGACTTACCAAACTTATAACATATGAGATATCCACTCACGTGATATTCGGGTAAATTAATCTCCCACTAGCTTCTAATATTTCCATTGATCATGAAGCACTCCACCTTTCTCAATAGATAATCCATGATTCTATTCAATAGGAGATCCGGTAGATACTTATGTTATGAGATGACAATTCCTTTCTTAGACCTAACAACCTCAGTTCCAAGAAAGTCTTTCAATGTTCTAAGATTCTTGATTTTGAACTTCTCTCCAAGATTGGTTTTCAAATCCTTAATTTCCTTTTCATTGTTGCCCTTCATCACGATATCATCTATTTTCACAATTGGCATTACAACTTCAGTACCCTCATTTTTTTTTTCTTATAACACAGTATGATTTGCATATGACATCTTCTGTATCCATATCGAATCATTGCCTTATTGAACCCTGTCAAACTAGGACTGCGGCAATTCATTTAGCCCATACAAAGCCTTCTTAAGTTGATAAGACTTTTCCTTTTTGTCCTTCAACTGAAAAATCTTGTGGTGGATCCATTTATACTTCTTATAAGTCACCATGAAGAAATGCATTCTTTTTATGTCCATCTGATATAATGGCCGAGAAAAATTTGCTGCTAAGGACAGCAACTCTGGCAAAATTCAACTTGGTGATGGGTGAGAATGACTTACACATAAGTTTGTGTAAACCCTTTGCTATAAATCTGGCTTTATACCTCTGAATCAACCTATCTGGATTGTGTTTAAGTGTAAACACTCATGCATCCTACTGTTCTCTTCCCTTCAGGCAATTCTGTCAATTTCCAAGTCCCATTCTTTTTTAGTGCCTTCATTTCATAAATCATAGCATCTTTCCACCTAGGATGAGACAATGCCTGAGAAGCACGTGTAGGTACATGCTCCAAAGATGGCTAACTGACAAAAACATGAAAGGTGGGTTATAAACAATGATTAGAAACAAAATTTTAGATCGGATGTGAGTGACACTAGTCAATGTTCCCTTACTCAATGCCATAGATAAAGATCAGAATCAGCATGTTAAGGCTTACTAGATATTTGTTACTTGAATGAGGAAGGTCTTAATCCAAGACTTCCGCTGATTATGTGCCAATGAAATCGATAGTCTAGTTTCCTCTATTCTGTGAGAATATACTTGTACTGGCTTCTTTGGTGTTTGTAAGGTCTTGCTCTTCTCGGGAGTCTCAGATATTTGCTCTTTTTCTTCACTAGTAGAGCCTTGATAAGATGGAGGGAAAACTGATTGAATGTGAAATCTCCCCAAGACTGTTTGCATGACGTATTGTTTTATTTTTTATTTTTTTAACTTTCTGGAGAATAATCTGGAATATCTCACAAAATGCTACATCCATAATGACAAATAACTTTCCAATGTACCAGGGAGGTAAAATTTTTATCCTTTTTTTGAACTTCAAAGCTGTTAAAGATTTGCTGTGAAATTCAAAGCTGTTAAAGATGTTATCTTGAGAAAAACCTTAAAAGCCCAAAAAATTGGATTAGGATTTGCTGCTGGGCCAGCTTCATTTTCCATTGCTGCTGTGTATGATTTTGCTTAGTGTAGTTGTCTAAATTCAGCATTTTGTAAACTAAGAGTAAGAAGTGAAGCTAACGTTCTTTTGACTAGCAATGAGTATCTCCATAAAAAAGATGTTTATATTTAGAAGTGTAAATAAACAGTAGCATTGTGAAGTATCGATTATATCTCCACATCGAAGAAAAAGGAGGCTCCATACGTCATACTTCGTATTGGTAGGTTTCATTTGCTTTTCTAAAATTTAAAATTTTATTTCACCGTGAACGTGTACAGTCCATAAAAATTCATAAGATAAGGTTCATTATTCATGGACACAAGCCATTATACTAGAACCTCCCCAAGAAATAGGGCATATGCTTGAATATTACTCTGGTCAGATTGACTATGCATGTAGGCTTCTTACCTAGGAATCTGATATGAGACCTTAGAGATCCTATAAGTTCAATACCTATGAAACAAGAAAGGGCCCTAAATTTTTTGAGTAAAAATCAATTTGTGGCTGTAGCAGGCAATAATATCCGTCGCTACAGGTGATGTGCCAATATCGAGATAGTTTTTAAATAGTGTATTGACTGTTATTTTGACCACACTCTTAAATCCCATTGCTTTCACTGTTGCTAACAGGGCCCAATCTGTTACTGGCTGACGTACCTTTTTGGGTGATTCACTATTCACGGCAAGGATGAAAATAGCGGTAGCGATGGGCTGCCCTGCTGCCAAAACGCTATGTAGCGTAGCGGTGCAATTTGAAAAAATTGTCAAAAAAATCTGAAAAAATTTCAGAAAATCCAGAATATTGGAAAATGATAGATTTTTTTTTTTTTTTTTTTTGAAAAAGAAACAAAAATAAGGGGGCGTAGCTGTCCCCTCATTGTATGAGATCCTGTATCGTTGTATGAATAGAAAATAATATTGTGATGGTCCATACCTTGTATTTCTTGACATTTGGCTATGTCTCATTTTCTATTAAAGTGAAATTTGGGAAGGCCCTATTCTTCTAATGGAGTAAAATTTGGTTAGGGCCCTTACCTATTAGGGTCAAATATCAATTTAAGATTTGGTTAGGGCCCCTACCTATTTGAATCAAATTTAGCTAGGGCCTTGATTTCAATTAGAGTGAAATTTAGTTAAGCCTATTTAAATTTAATTAATTTCAATTAGAATGAAATTTAGTTAAGCCTATTTTATATTTAAGTAATTAATGGTAGGATTAATAATGTATAATATTGTGTTCATAGATATTATTAAAAATGATAAATTTGTTAGGAGTTGGGATCAGCAGGTCGGCCCCTCGCACAAATTTTACCAGTGATACGTAGCGTGTAATATAGGACTCGGGCTTTTGGGCCATTCAATGCATTCACTTATTTTTATAATGGAAGAGTCCAGAAAGTCAAAAGGGTTACGAAACCCTTTTTTTCTCCTCTTGAGCCCGAGATTGAGAGATGCAGAGAGAGGGAGAGGGAAAGGAAGAGAGGAGGAAAGGAAGAAGGAGAAGAAAAGGAAAAAAGAAAAGAAGAAGAAAGAAGTAGGAGAAGAAAAGGAAAAAAGAAAAGAAGAAGAAAGAAGAAGGTGATGACCGCTGCTGCTGGTGCTGCTGTTGGACGGTGACGGTGATCGTGTCGGTGGTGGTGCTGGTGAGGTGCTGCCCCAAGTATGTATTCTTCTTCAGTTGCTCTTTTTTTTTTTTCTTTCTTTCTTCTTTTTTGTTGCTGTTGTTATCTGATTCTTCTCCTTTTCTTTTTCTTGCATCAAATGAACCCAGCTCAAACTGTGGCAGCTGCCCCTGCAATGTAGTGGCCTTAGCGGCCACCATGGCAATATAGCGGTCGTTGCGGCCGCCACGGAAATGTATTTGCCGCTACAAGCCGATATAGTTGTGAGCGGCTGAGCGCCGATAAATACAAGGCCTCTACGCCCGATTTATCGGCCGATATGCTACGTATCGGCTGCTTTTTTTCATCCATGATTCACGGAAGTCAAAAGTCAGGATTGTGTACTGATATATTCTACAGAAGTGCATAGTGAGCCCTGCCATTGTTTACTTTAAGATTTTTTTGGCTAAAAGATTTACTCTTTATGCAAATAATACCAGTGCCATTCGGCTTGCTTCCAATCCGTTATTCTATGAACTTTTGGAACAACTGAAGTTGACCTTCATTGTCCGAGATTAACGGCACAAGAAAATTATTACTCTTCCTCATGTATCATCTACTCTAGAGTTTGCTGGTATCTTTAAAAAAATCCCTGAGTATTAGTATGGTACTTAAAAAAAAATTCTCACTCAACAATATGGATATTGGGGGCATAAAGGGAGTATTGGTATTTGGTGGTGGTAGGCAGTTCGAGATTGATTATCAGTATGACGATGAAGCTAAGAGTTGTTTGATCGTTTTAATATTCATGGTAATGATGAGGGAGATAGGCTCGAGCTAGCTTGAAACTCAGTGCGATATTGAAGACTTAACTACCCCCATGGCCCAAGCCCCCACCCCTTAGTTAATATTATGGTTTTGTGTTTTTCTTATTTTAGTGTTTCTATTGGTGTTAAGCTATAAATAATTATTATATATTGGTAACTTCATGCTCAGTGTGTATGAAATGATCTTTTCATTAGGTACAAGAAGTGGTCAACATCAATTTTTTTATTTTTTTTAATTTTTATGGGTAACAGTGATGAAAATTAAGTATCTCTATAATTGATTTAATATACAGTTAAATTATCAAGCACACTTGTAGCATTTTTCTGTTATTTTTTAATTTTTAGATTTTTCTTGTGATATTTTAAGACTGGTATGGCATGGGCCGCACCGCTTCGTCCTGATCCTGACTGCCACAAAGATTGGCACCGGGATTTGAAACCTTGATGGTAATCAAGCCTAATTCAAAGGGCACGGTTTTACAAAGAATTCCAAGAGAAGAAGTTTCTAACATTAAGGGAACACTTACTTTTGAGGTCTCCTTTCCTTTCTCCTCTTTTTTATTTCCTTGATCTATATAGTTGATGGGGTGGACAATGTTTGGTGCCATGATGATGCTACCGAACTACTGTCCAAGATAATCCATCAAGTTAGAATGTGTTTCGCCGCCGCCGCCGTCATCATCAAAGCCTTGTTCCAACTATGTTAGGGGTCGGCTACATGAATTTTGTTTCTCCATCCCGATCTATCATGAGCTGAATCCTAGGATAGGTTGCACTTCTTCAGATCTATTGTTACTACTTCCATCCACTTCCTCTCTGGCCTACCACTCCCTATTGGTCAGCCATCAACCTGCATTGCTAACCTGAATTGGACATGTCCAAACCACCTCAAACAAGTTTATCTTATTTTATCACCTTTTGATGCTATGCCTGAATGCTCTTGAAAGTGCTCATTTTTGTTTCTTTCCTTGTTTTACCAAACATCCACCTCAACATTCTCATCTCTTCACTCATATTATGTAGGTATTTACACATATAAATTATTGAGTCAAAATATGTTTCACATATATAAATTATTGAAGCTATCTCTAAAACCTATTCTAATGAGGAAGTATTACTAAAATTGTAGTGTAACATCTAGTACTTAGTAGTAAGAAAGAAGTAATTTGTGCGATGTTATATCTTCTGAACTTTATTTTCCGAAGCTATTACGGATCTAAAATCAGCAGTCCATTTAATGGAACGTTCTGAAATTTGAGGTATATCTTTGTTTATTACTCAATATATTATTAATTTGAACCTTTTCACTACTACTTGGATAAGATATGAACCTTTTAGAACACTGTTCTTTGTAAGCTATACTTTTTAACGCCTTATTCCATGAGATTCGAAGCATTACAAACATCTTTAGTTCTAATACAATTAAATTTAGAGGTTTTTACAAAAGGGCCGATTATATTTTTAGACAACCTCAAAAGGCCCCTATCTTTTATATTTTTACAAAAAGGCCCTTGGTCTAATGGTGTAACATATGATTGTTAGTTTTGATGGATAAATGACAAAAATACCCTTTATTTAAACTTAGCAAATTTCACTAACTTAAGTTACTTTTAGTGGCCCCCCTTGGATACATGATGACCAAGGGAGGCATGGTGATAAAAAAAGGATTCGATGTAGATTATGACAATATTTAGTATCAAGTCATTATAATGATCCTAGTGTTTGGTTTTAGGCCCTCAAAGTTTCAGGGGAAAAATTGTTATCTTACCTTTTAACTCCAGGGATAAGTCATTTGAGTCTTTCTTAAGGTTAAATCCTTAAAAATATGGACTATCTAGTTATCTTTTGTAAAGTTTGACTATTGGTCAAGTGAGGTTTAGTAAAAACACAAAATTTACAAGCCTTTTGAGGTTGCATGAAAATATAGGGACCTTTTTGTAAAATTCTCTTAAATTTATTCATGAAGTCTGGTGACTGATGAAGTCCTTTAATTTCCAAATTAACGTAATATTTGTTTCATTTTTGGAGTCGAGATCTCTTCATAATATTTGGATAGCTCATAGTGATGCAATTGGTTGCTCTTATTTCCTTCTCAGTGTTGATGAATTGCGTAAGCTCTTGACCGACAAGGATGCATACAACACCTTCTTGCACTCGCTCGATCAAGTGAAAATTCAAAACAATGTAAGTTATCACGTTTTATTCTACAGTTAATTGTAATAGTTACTTCTTCTTTTTATACATCTTTGTATCTTAACTTTTCATATAACAGCAATGAACAAAATTATCTTGATACTATCTTTAAATGTGGTTTTCTGGAGAATTGAACTTTGTTTTTTTTACAGATCTAGTTGCCTCAACTTGGTTCTTAAATGTAATGATGACGTGAATAGGGTAAATCAATGTCCACTTCCCCTTCCCTACTGGAAATATAAAATGGAAAAATGAAAATTCGAAGAATTGAAATTATTTAGGCCTAGTGGATGTCTAGTCTACAGGAGTGTTCTAGCTCAATCAATTTTGTGCGATTTGTAGCTTGTCTTTGCTAAATCTATGTTTTCTATATTTACATAAAAATGATTAAGTTATGCTATCCAAGATGATCGAGATGTTGAGGACCTAATAGCCTATGCACTACATTTATAAGTAGCAGTCTGAGAGGAGCCACGGGACCTGGACGCATTTACAAGGGCCTGCAGGTCCATTGAAACTCAATCCATAGGCCACAGCTCATTACATGGACCAAGAGGTCCACAAGACGAGGCCTTGTCCTTTCCAGTTCAACCATGGGGCTTATTGGCCAATCCAATGGGCACATCCAGCTCAGGGAGCTTGCATGGTGAGCCCTATGGCCATGGATGACCAGCCCTAGGGGGCTTTATTTCAACTTGCAGTCTAGACGTGGACAATCTTCTCCGAGATAGGTGGTTGAGCAAACTCCCTTACGTAGTTTTTTTTTACTGTATTTGGTTGAAAGATGCAGAGGTTAATTTTGAGTTCTTTCTTTGCTAGATCATGTTGGTAAGGTCTGATATTTCTGCAATTTTCTGTTTCGTGAGATTGATCTTTTAAGAGGCTGATCTAGGGCATGGATCATCTAGTCTCTTATATTCAGTTATTGCCTTATGGTTGGGGAAGACTTTACATTATTAAGTTATTCTTTTTTGAATAAATCATTAATTTAATCTTTTGGAAGCTAAAATAAATAATTTTGAAGTTATAGTTTTTTTCCCTTGTAAATATAAATACATTTCTATTATCGTTTTTATTATATTCCATCTATGGTTTGGCATGGTAAATATGAGCACATTTCCAAATTAGTTAAATGATTATCTATACCTTTATATATTTAGATGGGGGACATTCATGTGCATCCATTTTTCACCATAGGGTGAGGGCACTTTCCCTTTTTTGCACATGAATCCCCCCTTTGTACTTCACCCTATGTATTTGAAATCCCCCTTTTGTACTTGAAAATCTCCATTTATGGAAGCATCCCTCACCCTATGGTGAGGGATGGATGCACATGAATATTCTCCTATTTAGATATATGGCTACATATATTACATATATGGCAAAATGCGTGAAAGACTGAAAGGTTATCTTTTTATTGTTGAGATTATTGAGAAACAATTGGGTTTATTTGTAATTTGGGTCATTGGGTTTATCTATAATTTTAAGAGTAAGCTTCTTAGATTAGGATTTAGCTATTTGAGGATAAATTTGTGAAGGGATAATGATTAGATTTCCTTGATTGAGTTTCATACTTTGTATCAATATCTTTGGTTGCGCTCTTATAAATAGCCATTGGCTATTATTAATGAAATCACCTAAAAGATTTGAGTTCCAATTATTCAGTCAAGATGTAGTCCTTAATTTCAACTTGGTATCAAAGTTTACTACATATTTTGAAAACTACATATATTTTCCATATGTGGGACCCCAAAGAATTTTTTTCTACATAGTGGGCCCCCAAGGAAGAATTCTTGGGTCCGTCCCTTGATGGGGAGATTGATGAAAATGTCGAAATAGGATAAAACCAGAATGGTTGAAGTGTAGACTTACTTCTGGAGTGCTTTGTGTCTAACGAATGTGAACAAGATTAAAGGAAAATTTTTATAGGACAACGATTAAACCAGCTATGGCCTATGGAGCAGAATGTTGGCCAATCAAGAAGCAACATATGCAGAAAATGGATGTAGTAGAGATGAGAATGTTGAGATGGATGTGTTGTAAAACCATGAAGGATAAAATTAGAAATAAGCGCTTTCGAGAGTATTTAGGGGTAGCATCAATAGGGGATAACATTAGAGAAACCCGTTTGAGATGGTTTTGGTATGTGCAACTCATGTCGGCAACGGCATTGGTAAGGGAAACTTTGGCTATACGGGTTGATGGCCCACCAAGGGGAAGGGGTAGGCCGATGAGGACATGGATGAAGTTAGTACAAGTAAATCTGAAGAAGTGCAACTTATCTGAGGGTTTGACTCAGGGTAAATCTGAGTGGAGAAACAAGATTCATGTAGCTGACCCCAACATAGTTGGGACAATGCTTTGATAATGATGATGATGATATATTACTATTAAAAAGAAGCTATTCAAATAATAATAATAATACGATGCACACCTCATAGCGGGGCTCACCTAATTATATCCGAATGGACCACACACAGGACACCCTTCAATTAAACCTGTCCACTCATCCGAAGGTTTGTACTGTTGGATTGATGGGTCAGTTTTTAAGGGCTGACACTTGTTGGCCGTTGATGTAGGGTTAGGATGACTAGATGGGGCCCATATTTTATGCACAGTTTGGCCCCAACCAGATGAAGAGATCCCCACCAATCACATCCCTAAGTAGGGTCCCAGGTTGGCCCCGCATCGAGGGGTGCATTTAAGCTTAAATAGCGACTGATCCCTTGCACTGGCTTGATAGCCTCCTTCATGGTCTTGATCTCTTGAGCTACCCCATTGTCTTTTGGCTCAGGCAGAGAAGTAGCCGTGGGAAGGAGGGACGCTTCTTCACCCTCAATTTCCGCATTGACGAAACCTGGAGATTAAGAAACTAAATTTGCAATGTTTTATCCGAGAGAAAAAAAAAAAGAAAAAAGAAAATCTATGGTGCTAGACATTTTTATCCCTCATACATTCTGGCTTCTTTTGCTTCTGAATATATTTTTTAGAACCACCGCTTCCCTACTCCCACTATCGAATCCAATCCTAAGTTTCTAACAATGAAGTCATATAGTGAATTTAAAAAATATAAAAATAAGAGAGAGAGAGAGAGAGAGAGAGAGAGAGAGAGAGAGAGAGAGAGAGAGAGAGAGCTGGTTTGATTTTGATCTTAACACCTTGTGTAGGGAAGAGGCGAATGAGTTGTGTCAAACTTTGGAGGACAATGAAGAACACATATAAACCTCTCCTTAGCTCATGCACTCATCAGCTTAACTTGCGGATGAGCTAGTGGGCTCCACCTAATGATCCATCTGAGTGGACCACAAAACAGGGACCCCCCTGGTTGGTCACTGATCCCGGGGTTTGGCACCTATTACCCATCTGAATGGACTGGACTGGACTGTTGGATTGATTGTGCATTCATTTTGGATGGTGAAAACTTGAAGGCTATTAGTAAAGTGGTTAGGGCCATCATTTGAGCCTTTGTCACTGTGCACAGGTAGGTGGGGGGATCCTCCCCAAATCCCTGGGTAGATTCCCAATTGTGCCCCACAAGTATTTGTGCATTTGAGTGGATGGGCACGGGAGGGGGGATTCTCAAAATCCCCCCTGTTGCTCCCCTATTTTTTTAGGCCGTGGAGCCCTTCTTGAACCAATCCAATCTTTTCACATACACTATCCCCCCATGAATTGTCTCAAGTCCAAATTTGACACTCATCCAACTCCGACTCATCGTTGGATTGAAATCCTAAGAAAATGATGCCTCTAAAACCAATGAACTTTAGGGCCATAGATCAAGGGGTTAGGATGATCGAAGGGTGTTGAAATTTTGAACATAGATAGGTCTTTTTCAGATCTTTCTATCCAATGGCATTCCAAGGTTGTCATGCATCATAATGGGCCCCATTGGGAGAGGCATTTTTCCTAAAAAAAAAAAAAAGAACTCCTGAGTTTTTTAGCGCTCCTCTCTCTCTCTATATATATTCACATATATATATATATATATATAGAGAGAGAGAGAGAGAGAGAAAGAGAGAGTACATAATGAGAAAACTAAAACCAAGAGACTGAGGAGAAATTTTGCATTCAATTGAGTGATCTCCCATTCTGGTATGATCCTCCCATTCTGGATTGTACATGCATTTGGACATTGTGAAGGAGCAGTTGCGAGGATAGTTCACACTGTGGTCATCTTGGCAACTGAATCAAATGCTTCTGCATATTCTATGCCATTCTTCTGGGTGTTCTTAAGCACTACTAATCAGACCTTATAACTGTCCAAAGTCCCATCTGATTTAAGTTTGACAAAGTAGAACCATTTACAGCCAGTAAGAGTTGCATGAGAGGGACAAAGAACAAGTTTCTCCAGCATAGCCTTTAGCCAATATTCATGCTTCATAGCCTGAAAATGCGACATAGGAATATTCACAGAAGATCTTGACATAAACAAAGATGAGTGGAAAACCATAGGATCGGGAGGTCAAGAAAGCCAAGTTGACCTACCGCGAAGGAATTGGGTACTTGGATCACGTTCAGGAGGTGAATCCTAGGAGAGATGCTCAGCAACAGTCTTCCTGTTGCATTTGTTGCCGATAGACAACTCCTGGCTTAAACCTAGTTATTGACGTAAAGGAGTATCAGAGAAAAAACAAGGAGATACAAAATATGAGAGGAGGGAAAGGAAATCACATATTAAAAAATTTTCAAGAAAAACATTTCTAGGTGTGTGGATGCAGTAGATGATAGGGTGTTGTACACATCAATTGTCCCCTCACCTAGGACTTCAGTGTGGTTACCATTGGCAACTTTGACCGTCCCAAGAGAGGGCAATGTTGTGTATAAGGTGAACCCAGATCGTATACTTGTCATGTGGTTACTAGTACCCAAGTCAATAACCCACGGAGGATTGGAAGATGATGTAGAGCCCACATGTGAAGTACCCAAATCAGAATAAGATGCCACACCAGCTGCATGTGAAGATCCCGTCTGCTAATGCTTGCAGGCGCTGACTCGATGCTTAAATCTCTTTTCTTATTGCTTGGATTTCGTCATTGACATCTAACTCCCCCCTTACTACCAACATTCTCTCTAGAATCAATTTTTTCAATTGAGGATTCTGCTGTAAATACTGTGTCAAACCTAGGAGGTTGACCAACTAAATCCCAACATGTATTTCTAGTATGATGGGTTCTCCCACAATGAGTACAGTATAACTTATTTCGATCTATGCCTGGTGGACCGCCATGACCTAGTGGACTACCACGACTTGGTTGACCATGGCCACCACCACCGTGACCTCCACCTCTAGCACCACCATAACCACCGCCGTAACCACCATGACCTCTACCACAGCCACCATCACCTCTGCCTACGGGATTGTCGTAGCACGTGCAGACCTTTCTTGACCGGACACTGGAGGAATAGAGTCTAACATTGCAACACGTTGGCCTTCCTCAGTCTGTAATAAGGCAAACATTGCCCCAATCAATGGAAGTGGATCTTGACTTAATATTTGTGTTCTTACAGTTTCATATTCCGGATTTAAACCCCCAAGAAGATCATAGATATGCTGAACTTCAATATGCTTTTCTTGTTCTTTCTCACAATACGGGTGAAGAGGTTCATACATACTAAGTTCATGCCACATCCCTCATAATGTTGCATAATAATCACCCAAAGACCTATCTCCTTCTTTAAACTGAGCCAACTCTCTAGTCAATTAATAGATTCTAGCGTGATCTTTTTTCCAAGAGTAAGCCGTCTCAACGGCAGTCCACAACTCATAGGTGGTTTTACAATAGCGAAAACATTTTGAGATCAGAGGTTCCATGGAGTTCAGAATCCAATTCATCACAAGATATTTTCTGACTCCCAATCCTCATATTTTGAATCCTCTTTTTGGGGTTCCTTAATCAGACCATTAATGTATGCCAATCATTTTTCTCCACCTATAGCCATTCTTGCAGAGTACAGCCATTCTTATAGTTCTTCCCATTGAACAAATCCACCGTAATCCGAGCATTAGGGCCTCTTTGTTTCCAAGAGGGATAGAGTAAGAGTAGAGTAAGTCTCAGATTAGGAATAAAATTAAAGTGGAGTGGGTTGAAATAAAATGAACAGTGAGTTGCTTTACATGGGTTTGGTTCGTTGGAATAAAGTAAGATGAAAGTGAGGGATAACAACTTTCATGGGAAAGAACGAAGGTGGGGGTAAAGTAAGCAAGTTTTTCAGGTTGGCTAGAATGAAATTTCGATGGGTTGAGTAGAGAAAAGGGGGGTGTCATGTCACCCGACAGCTTTATTTCCCTTGTCCTTTGTGCTCCACCCAAACACGCTTTGAGGTAAAAATTTCAACCGTTGCAACCTTTTTTACTCCTCTTCTATTCTATTCTATGGCAAACAAACAGGCCATTAGGGTTAATGTTTCCAACGGGGCTGAGCACATTTTGTGTTCCACCATAACTATCCCCTTTAGAGTTGGAATTGCTATTTGCTACTTCCTTCTTTACCCTCCGGAACAACTTATCTGATGAACAGATTCTATGGAAGTAGTTTGTAACCAATTTACCACAGAAAAATTGTTTTTCCACACTAACAATAAACAATAATTACCAACCACACATGCTACGCACACATCTGATATGTAGTGAGAAATAAGTCCTTACCTCAACATGCCAAGCATACATCCGGACTATCGACCACAAATCTGGACTGTTGACTTTATCATGGGTTGTCACACCTCACACCACAAACCCAATTCAACATTGCCTTCTCCAAATCCAACCACATTCAATGCTTTACAACACTACGAACACCAGCACATTTGATGCTGCACAAATCAGGCCCTTTCAACACACATACTGCCTAGCCAAACCTGCTTTAGCCATTGGTGAACTCTACATAGGATGCCAAACCATTCACAGGCTGTGGGAGACCCAGCCGCATCTACTGTAAGCACTTGGAGGCCCAGCCGAACCTATACTCAGGTTTGGCTAGGGTAGATGGTCTCCAAACAAATTTCTGCTTTGATACCTAGAAGTTTCTGCAAGTTTTATTTGTTTAGAAGACTTGGACTTAAGGAAGAAGAAGAAAGAGAAGAAGAAGATAATAGAATAGAGGAGAGAAGAGAATAGAAGACGAAAGAGAAGAAGAAGAATGTTGAGCAGAGAAGGGATACAGTCGTCATACATTAGGTTAGACGACTGTATTCATGTTTATTTTATTTAGATGATTCTTAAGTATTACATATGGCACTGTCCATATTAATAAAATCAGATACATGCCATAACAAAGATATAAAACTTCATATAAACCCTTATATTTTCCTACAATAGGATCATAACAAAGATAACCTTTTTATGTGGAGCATATCCCAAAAAAGCACATTTGGTGGATTGTGCTGTAAGTATTGTCCTTTGGATTGGTGGCAAATGAATGAAGCTAATGGATCAGAAGTTTGAAGATGACTATAATTGGGATGGTGTCCATGGAGGCGAAAATAAGGAGTTATGGTGGTCCCTAGTACCTCATGAACCACTTTAATAACCCCCCACCCCTCTCAAATTGACGTTGGTTGATTCACCATCATCAATTTGAGAGGGGTGGGGGGGTTATTAAAGTGGTTCATGAGGTACTAGGGACCACCATAACTCCTTATTTTCGCAACATCAATTTGCTAATAAAAAACTGATGTTTAACTTGTGGGAGAGCTTTGGTGAAGATATATGCAACTTGTAGATAGTAACATGTGGAAGAATAATGAGCTTGTCATTAAAGGCGCCTTGGATTTAGTGGCAATCAACTTTTATATAATTTGTTCTGTCATAAAAGACGGGATTTGCTGCAATTTGAACTGCACTTGTGTTGTCTACGTGCAGAGACGTAACATTGTATTGAGGAAAACCAAGTTCCTCGAGTAAGCATTGTAAGTTTGTAACCAAACAATCTCAAGCATATAGAGGACATATAGCGATATTCAGCTTCTGTTTAGGATTTTGAAACGTGATTCTATGTTTTATATTTTGAGGAGATTAAAGCATTGCCTAGGTTGACAAACAAGTGTCTGGGCATCCATCCGTCTTCAGGTCTTGGATAAACTTCTACTCTATGATGCACGGATATGGCATGGATACGGCAAGGACACGGCAGAGACACGGATTTTATACATAAAAGGTGAAGTATCGGATACGATACGACACGATATGTTACCCGTTTTGAAGTATCTGTGCATCGTAGCTTCTACTAGAGCACGATCGCATCAATCAAACCAAGTATAGACTGGACTGGTAAGATATGTGCTGTGATAACATCTGTCATCCAATCCAACCTTGGAAGACTGCCATTTTCATCGGTTTAGCTGCTCTCAACTTTAATTACTGGGGCCATGGATGAGTTTCAGGTCTAAGTGCTTAAATCTCCAAAATTCTGCCTTCGGCCATAGGCCACTGTACTTCTCACTTCCCCAGAGGAAACCGCACTCTGGTTCAAACTTCAAACTTAATGCATTGTCTGCTAACCCAATAATGGTACCATTTTAAATAATCCATGGATGATTAATCTTCGAAGAGAAATATTTATGTTGGGGTCTTCCACATCGTCTGTCCAAGTCCAGATCAAGATGTAACCTACTCATGTCTGGGAGTACAATTATAATAAAATATCCATTTGATGTTTCATGTGTCTTATTAGTTAGTTCCAGATCTTTCTGACCTTTTTCCTCATCTATTGCCATTTGCCAGCTGCGCGATGAACTTCGCAAGGAGACGATGCAGCTTGCAAGTGAGTATTGTCTTCACACTTTTTTTAACTATATACTGGCCAGACACTTACTGAGATGGCAAAATGCTAACACATCTGTTGAATAGGGGAGAACCTGGAGAAAGAGCCCCGAATTTTGGAGCTTAGGAACCAGGTGGGCTTTTGAACTTGTTGCACCATGAAGCTTCACAATTGGTGAGTGCTGTATAACTTAGTGACTGTCACAGTGATAATTAACTGCTGGTACTTTTATATTGGAGTTACAGTGTAGGATCATTAGGACAACTGAGCTGGCAGCCGCACAAGAGAAATTAAATGGGCTTGAGATGAAGAAAGAGGAATTGTTGAGGCTTTATTCTCCCTCGATGCTGCTTCAAAAGATGCAAGGTAAAGTATATTATGTTATATGCATATTGCAATCTTTGTTTTCCTAGGAACTGTGAGCGTACAGACACATTGATGCATCGTCTTGGAGGACCTGAACCAGTATTTGGTATCTTGTCACTTCATGAGTAATTGACTTGCAAGTGATATAAATAGAAATTTTCCACTGAACAGATGCATGCAATGCATATTTTTGTGCATACAGTTGAGAATTGACAATTTTGCATTACATTGACCTAGGATGATATGAATAGTGATTTAATAGGCATTTGTTTGGATGTACAAGTCAAACATGTGGGTTGGATATGTCAGGAGAATGGATGATACAGTCCTTCGGTTTGGTTTGGGAAGCATATAGTGTCGAGTTAGTTTTCCACGTATTCCTTGGTAATATTTCAGATCAGGTCTGAAAAGCTGTGAATGTGGGTGCAAATGCATTCTGCTTCCGTGAAATAATGGATATAAGTGGAAAAGTCATGCACTTCCTGAACATTTTCGGGTCTCGCAGATGGATTTATAGACATTGAATGATTAAGGCATTCCCTAACTGTATTTAATGATATTCACAGATGCAATAAATAAAGCAGAGGAAGAATCTGAGATCCTTCACAGACAGCTCCTTGACAAGGAGATTGACCTGTCTGCTTTTGTACAGAAGTACAAGAAGCTCCGTACAATTAATCACAGGAGGGCACTTATTCATCTTGCTGCCAAGACATCCTCCGAGTAAGCTGATGATGCCAGTTGGTGGGCTGGATTGTCATGGCAATGTTCTATTTGCATTTGAGCTTGTTCATGGAAATATCTACTTGATTATGAGCTTGTGTTCTACCAAATATAGAAAAAGAAAAAAGGAATTTGTGTAATATTTTCTTGGTTTGTGATTGTAAACTTGGGTGTTTGTTCACATGTTACTTCATTTGTATTTAAACTATGTGATGTTTTCCATTGTTCAATAGTCCACTTTTCGGAAAATGAGAAATCTCTTAAGCTTGTAGCTAATGCCAGTCAGACAGTATATCCTAATAAACTCTGTTGCATTCAACCAGTACTCTGCCATGTGTGTATCTGATAAATGGGATTGGATATGAAATCACTCAAACCCCCTCATTTGCCACGCCTACTCTGTAGCAGCTGACTTATTATATTTTGATTTCTTTTTTCTTTTTATTTCAGTATATTTTTTGCAGGAATTTTCATTTCTTGTACTATAAACGATCTGATCCAGGGATTAGAAAGCCATACTCGGACTCGGACTTGGCCTGAGTGAAGTCCGAGTGCGAGTCTGATCTAACTCGCAACTCGGCCCAGTAGTTAAACTGTTATTTTTTTTTTTCTATTCTGTGTTGTGTTGAGAGAGAGAGAGAGAGAGAGAGAGAGAGAGAGAAGTTTAATGAGTTTTTTTAAGAGTTGACCACCAGTGGCCCATCATCTTCTTCTTCCTCCCCTTTCCTCCATTGCTATAGCCAAGTATGATTTGTCACTTAATTGTAATAGCCCAAACACTCAATTTCCCTCTCATCACCACCACCATCATTTTCTTCTCCACTTTCTCCCTTCTCTACCCTTTTCTTTTTATCCCTTTCTTCTTCCCCTGTCCCTTCCCCTTTCCCTTCTTCACTACCATTGCCAAGTGAACCAGATTGTTTAGTAACATTCTGGTGGGCTGTTACAACAATGTTTGGTTTTTTTTTTTGGTGGGGGGTGGGGGTGTTCTTAATTCACCCATTTTTTGGTCCTACCAAGTCTCTTTTGGAGTTCCTATTGTATGATTTCTCAAGGTTCAAAATATACTTTCAGTTTGCAATTAGGGACCAATCCAACTCTTTGGTCAAAACTTTTTTTTAATTTTACTTCAGTTGATTAACATTTGAAGTTGGAGCTTTACAATTTTTTTTTTTGTTGATTTGTTTAATAAATTGCCTTATGGATTATGAGTATGGTAGTAGTCGGTATTAAGGTTCATTTCCTATTGTCCGTTTATTGTAATACACACACCGGTAAGGAAAAGTTTAGCTATGTAGGTTGATAGCCCACCAAGGGGAAGACGTAGGCCGAAGAGGACGTGGATAGAGGTAGTAAAAATAGATCTAAAAATAAGAAATTTTAGCTGAGGATTTGACTCATAATGGAGAACCAAAATTCAAGTAGCCGACTCTAATTTAGTTGAGACAAGGCTTTGATGATGATGAACAATTTCTAAAACTGCCCCACTAATGAAAGTAGAAGCCATTCCGGCTTTTCACTCACCCATTGTAGGAGAATGCGGAGGAGACTCACCTTTTTAGGAGAATATGAGGAGAGAAAATATAATAAATAAGACATGTACAAGATATCAAACTATGAAATAGGGGATTTGAATTTGATAAAAAAGAAAAACAAAAATAAAAAACAAAAGCAAGAGATGTGCCTTTGATTTCAAGTTATTAGTTATGCTTTTTTTTTTTTTTTTGCTCATCTTTACTTTGCATGATGGGGCACATCTTTGGTTAAATCTAGGCCTTCAAATTAGCACCAATGTTTGGATGAATCTAAGCTTTTCACATTCGCCAATCCCCATGAACTCTGGCATTGTTTCCAATTTCATACCAATCCGATCAGTTAGATGTCATAAAATTCAATCATGAAAAATAAGAGGGCCCTACTAATGGATTTCTAATATTGCGATGCAATTAAATCTAATCGCTTCACAATCACTTAACCCCATGAATTGACACTATTTTCAATTTGGTACCAAACTAAACATTAGTGTCCTTCGATTCAATCACAACATAAGAGGGCTCCATTGAGAAAGAGAAACACCCCACACCCCCCCCCCCCCCCCCCCCCCGAAGTCATTGTCCCGACCCCCCCCCACCCCCCGACGACGAAGTCATTGGTCCCGAGTTTTGGCACTCATCTGAATGGACTAGACCATTGGATGAAGGGTTGATTTTTTTTTTTTTAAATGAAACCATTAAACTTGTGGGCAAAGATGAAGGGGTTAGGGGCACGGGATTGGGGTCAAACTTGATATGTGGGGTGATCCCACATAGACATTTCCATCCCACTTGGTCCCATCCCCAGTTGGGCCCCACAGTTGTAGCCAATCAAAGGCCAACTCAACATGGTCGTACTTTGATTGGAGTGAAATTAAAATTAACGAGAAAAAGGATTATTTTGAGCGTTTTGGATTTATTACGTGAGGTCCTATATTTATTTATTTATTCTAGTTGCCCTCTTGGGAAGTTATATCTCATAAAAAGTTGTGATATTTTTAAATTTAGATTTTTCTTGTCAAATATTACTTAAAAATATTGAAATTGGTTTTTAAATGATCAATAATAAGTTAGTAAACAAAAAATATTATTGATTAACCATGGCTTGTGCCTTACAAGAAAGCAATTTATCATTACTTGGTAAGCGACTTTTAATGCGTCCCTCTCAACCATTCATACTTACAATAGTGATCATGAAATCAAACAACAACAACTAACTAATCAACGGATCTTCATTATTTAATTGTGAGTGGATTGGTTTATATGTGAACAATCTGACGAGGGTCTTATTTTTCTTAGGAGTGAGATACAATTCTTAGTCCTAAAACAAGAAGAAAATAATCATTTAAAGCGGTATGGATCAATTATATGAGATCCTATTATTCTCTTATTTTAATTTCTCTTATAAAATTCTGGAAAGTTATGTCTCAAAAAATGTTGGGTTACTTCCCGATATAGGATTCTTTTTTCTTTGGTTTTTTTTTTTTTTTTCATTGGAAATATACGGGTTTTCTTTGAATATCATTGAAAAAGCTGCAAAAGAGAAATTAAATTTTAAACAATTAGTAATATTATTTATAGGAAATTCTCAAAAACTCCCCTATCTCAAAAGGGGAGTTTCTGCCCTGTCTAATAGCCAATAATTTGTTAGTATTTTAAAAGATCCACCTTTGTAGGAAAATATTTAGGAGAGAGAATCGGGTATGTGTATCACTGATGACACGTGTCATATTTTTATTCACTAAAAGAAGGGCATTATTTTTTTAGAAAAACACCCGGAGAGTTTTGTAGCGTGGCTCATTTTATTCATATATATATTATTATTATTATTATTATTATTAGGTGGCCTTCTCTCGTCCCCTGGTTCTGTCACTGTATATGAGGAAAACTAGCCTTTCTCAACCTTTGTAGATCTAATTTAATTGAGCTTGTTTCGCAAATCTAATCTGTTTGAAATAGCTGGTTCGGCCCAATTTGATACAAATCGGGTTGATCTGGATCACGCCCATGAGATTACAAATTGATTCACAACCAACTTCAGTGTATATATATAGGCAATCAAATCGGCAAGCAAATTGTATGTTGATCCATGACCCATCACAAGCCATACAACGATAATAAATGTCCTCAAATTGAGAGAAGTCAAAATTGTTACTCTTTAAGTCAAGGGAAACTACAAATGGGGCAACCATGGTTTGAGTTGACTAGCCTTGCTTTGAGTAAGATCTAACAACAAATGGGCCAAACATGATATATCAGGACTTGATATCGAGTTCGCATGTGAGATTTGGTTCTCAATCAAAATAATTATACCACATGTCCATCCAATTGTTCAAGCCGTAAAATACTTTAATTGAAACAATTAGAGGATCTAATTCAATTAGCTTTATTTCAAACACATCCTTTAGGCCCGTTTGTCAATTTACTATTAAAGTAAAAGTAACGTAAAGCCTCCATTTTTCGGATAATAAAAGACTAAGAGTTATATTAAAAGTACACAAATTAAAAAAAAAAAAAAAAACTCTTTAGAAAAAAAGGAAGTAAAAAAGCAACATTATTTCTTCACTAAAAGACAATAGAACACCTACTTTTTACACAAAAAGTAAAAGAAATTCCCTGCCAAACAACAAAATACTAATTACCATCATAACCCACTTATATTTTATTCTCTCTTGATTTAATACTTTACTTTACTTTTATTTACGAGAAAATTACTAAACGGGAGCCTTAATAATAATAATAATAATAATAATAATAGTAATAATAAGTTTTTATTTTTTCTGACTGCATAAAATTTCAAGCGGAGCCTACTTTTGTCAATGGTAAAGATTGAGAACCTTACACCATCACCACCTATATGGACTACCCCTACAAGAAAATCTCTCAAAATAATAAATTCACTAACTATGAGTAGACCCGGGTCCATACTATGTTCATGCAGCCCAACGCAATTCAATATTGGTGTAGTACTGCGGTTTGCACCACATTGAGGCTACAGAGAATTTTATTCGGCTTTCTCTCCTTTTGCCCGTAGGGATTATTCTAGCCAAAAGACTGAGACCCTGCCTTATAAAAAAAAGGGATAATAGCAGATTACCTACCTGTACTTTGCCTGTATTTCAGACTACCCCCTTGTAGTTTGATATTTTGTACTAAACCTACCTATACATTAAGTCACAATGCAACTAGAGACGGCCGTGACGGAAAAGATGGAATGACAAAATTATCCCTCCATATATGAATCGTGTCTCGCCCTTTTCGATCATTTTGACTTTTTTCGCTTGCGGTTTTAAGGTTCGTTGTTGGAGAGACGATTTTGGGAGAAACTACTTAGGGTTCTTCGTTGGCGAGGAGGTTTTGGGAGAAACAGACCCTCCTTCAAAAGGCGATCTAGATTTCGGAGATTCCATCAAGAAGTTTCAACGATTTCAGAGGTATGTATACTCTCAAACCCCCCTTAATAATGTCTGATGCCGAGGGTTTTGGGGTTAGGGTTTTTATAGAAAAGATATTCTCTACGTGCATGGATTGTAAAGTTGTTGATGGGGTTTGTGCAATCTCTATGTGAAATTTGCATTTGAAAATTGTCTCTTTCTGTGTCTTATTTTAGTGAATGGGGATGGGTTTTTCGACTACTTTTAGTGGATGTATGACTTTTCTTTGTTTGATATAGTGATATTGTGTGAAAATGGTCCCCTCTTATGCTATCTATTTCATTCCCTTTTTGTATTTTTATGAATGTTGGTGGAATAGGATCCCCACCTGTTTGCACTATGTCGGCTGCTTCTCAGCCAAATAGCACCCAATTTTCACAAGAGGGGACCATAGTAACAATTTTTTTTTTCTTTTTGTCTACTTTGTCTGCATAGTGAAAATGGAGACCACAGCCAGATAGCACCAAATTATATCTTTCTGTCTACACAGTTATAATGGAGGGGACCATAGTGACACAATTTTTTTTTTTACATCTATGGTTTTGTCAAACACCCAATTTTCTATATGATTGTACATGAATTTGCCTCAAATAAATGTCATTTACATGCAGATGTCGTTTGATGAAGTGACAGGACGATTTCACCATGGTGGTTATTTTACAGAGCCACCAAATAGTGTATACATTGGGGGTGTGGTCGATGAAATTACTTATTTTGATGTTGATATAAAATATCATTTTTTGAGTTTAGGGATTATGTGATGGAATTAGGATACCCAGCAAACAGTATAATGTATTTTAATGTTCCAGACTTGGGTTTTGATGATGGTTTAAGGCAGATTGAATCAGACAAGGATGTAGTGGATCTATTAGAACATTATAAGGGAAGTGAGGTGTTGACTATTTATGTAGAGAGGGGACATAAACCTTTGATGGTTGTGTCACCTAAGGGGAAGGTCTTGATGCAAAATATTCACAGCAAAAGTCCCTTGAAGCAGTTACCTACAGCAGAAGTTGCATCAGGTAGTAGGAAAATTAACAGTGAGGAGGACTATGCTGTTGCTGTTGAGGATGAAGGCAGTGAAGATGACCAAGATCAGCAAGAAGGTCATCATGATGACTCTAATGATGATGACAGTGAGGTTGAGAGTGCTCACATCAGATTAGATCCTGATGAGTCTCCGGCGTTATATGAGGATGTTGGGAAGGCTGATGATGAGGATATCTTCAGAGGATCTCGTGAGATTGAATCACAACCTCATGAAGCTGAGGTGTGGAGGGAGAACAGACCCAAAACCAACAAGTACCAGTTGATGAGAGTTGGATGACAGATGCTGAAGATGAGGATAAGCTTCAGTCATTGTGTAGTTCATCTGATGTGAACAACAGGCCGAAATTCTCTAATTTTAATGAGCTGACTGATATGGGGAATCCTTAACTCAAGTTGGGTATGATATTTGCAAGTCCTCAAATATTTAGAAAAGCACTTGTTGAATGGACTGTAAGGCAGGGCTATAACATTAAATATTTAAAAAATGAGAACAAGAGAATTACAGTTTGTAAATATGATTGTGGATTTAAGATTCATGCATCACCCATGCAAGGTGAGAAGACATTTTAAATTAAGACATTTAAGCCTGATCATACATGTGGTATGAAGTTTAAAAGTCATTTGGTCACTTCCAACTATATAGCTAATAAATACCAGCAGAGAATGAGTGATGATCCGAAATGGTCAATCCCTACAATACAGAAAGAGCTGAGAAGAGATTTGAAAGTTGATTTGTCAAAGGATAAGTTGTATAAAGCGAAGAGGAAGGCGGCAGATAACGTTTTGGATAAGTTGTATAGAGCGAAGAGGAAGGCAGCAGATAACGTCTTTGGAGATATTAGATTGCAGTACACTAGATTGAGGGACTACTGTGTCACTGTCCAAAAGTACAATCCAAATACAAGTTTATTTGTAGTGACACAAAGACCTCACATGGATAGAATTTCATATTTTCAGAGATTGTATGTCTGTTAAGAGGCACAAAAGGTCGGGTTCGTTAATGGATGTAGACCCATAATTGGTCTAGATGGGTGCTTCCTCAAAGGTATTTATGGTGAACAAGTACTAGCTGCAATAGGTAGAGATGAGAATAAGAATATGTTTCCAATTGCAATGGCTGATGTAGAGGCTGAAAATATAGGCTCATGGACTTGGTTTTTGAGATCATTGATTGGTGACATCGGAGATGGGGGTCACATGGGCTGGACTTTTTATGTCTGATAGACAGAAGGGGCTTGATGCAGCATTTGAGATAGTTGTTCCTACTGTTGAAATTAGACACTGCTTCAAGCATATATATGATAACTTCAAAAAACTTTTCAAAGGAAAATTGTTGAAAGATGCTATGTGGGCTGCAGCATCATGTGGATCACCAAGAGAATTTGGTAATAATATGCAGAGGATCAAAGAGATGGACCAGGCTGCATATAATTGGCTGATAGCTGCTAATCCAAACATATGGGCTAGGTCTCATTTTTCCACAAGGGCCAAATGTGATGCATTAACAAACAACCTCTGTGAGTCTCTCAACAGTTTCATACTTGAAGCAAGGGAGAAACCAATAGTTGGTTTGCTTGGGTGTGTGAGGAGGAAGTTGATGAACAGAATTCAAGTGAAGTTGAGAGGAATGACTAAATATGAAGGCACAGTTTGTCCGGGGATATTGGAGAAGTTGGAAAAGAACAAGAATGAAAGTAGAAACTGCTTTGCCAACTGGTCAAGCAGAGGTGAGTTTGAGGTTGATTGTTTTGCCAAAACTTTTGTTGTTAACATTGAAAGTAGAATATGTTTATGTAGAATGTGGGATTTGACTGGGATACCATGCAAGCAGTACCTGGAATGCATGATTGGATAGAAACTAGAATGGAAGCAGTTGGTTCTCCTTTGTATAGAAGACCTGCAGGTAGGCCAAGGAAGTTGAGGAGGAGGGATCCAGATGAGTTACCCAATTCCAGTAGAGTTTCTAAAATGAATAGAAAAATGACTTGTGCTAGATGCTTGAAAATAGGCCATAACGCAAGGTCTTGTAAGGAACCAGTACATCCCAATTCAAGACTCTTTAATTCTGGATCAAGTTCTCAGCCAGCTTCTCAGCCTCAGCAAAGTTCTCAGCCAACCTCTCAGCTTTAGCCAGGTTCTCAGTCCTTGCTTGCTTCTCAGCCCATACCAGCACACAGGGTAAAGCCTTTTCACCCTTGTGATTTTTTACTTTTAACTATAGTATATGCATGTACTCACTATGGTATTCAAATTTTGATTGGTCAGGGAAGAGTCAGACAATCTTCTTCTCAGCCAAATCAATCAACAAGAAATGTCAATGATAGAGGGAAGTTACAAGCAGGTAGAGGGCGGACTAGAGCAGGAAAACAGAGCTCAACTTGTTGATGATAGCAACCACTATTTTAGCCAAAACTTTTTTCTGGATGATGTTGTGTCACTGATGATGACTGTATTAAACAACTTTTTTTTTGGATGATTATTTGGATTTGGATTATCCTTTCTACTGTTTGGATTTGGGTCATAATGCCAAGTCTTGCAAGGGCCAAATGTGTTTCTAGTTTTTTATTTACTGTGGGGATGATGATGTTTCCAGTTTTGTAGTTACTATTTGGATGATGTTTCCTTTTGAGTTTGTTATTGTTTGGATGATGACAGTTTTTTGTTCACCGTGTGGATGATGGGGTTTCCAGTTTTTAGTTACTGTTTGGATGATGTTTCCATTTTATTTTGTTACTGTTTGGATGATGACAGTTTTTTTATAATGTTTGGATGATGATGTCCCCATTTTCATTGTATTTCCCAGAGAATGGAAGTTTTTTTTGTTAGTGTTTTCTTATTATAGGTTAATTAAAGTTCATCAAAAAATAAAAAAAAATAAACAAAATAGAGTCATTGACAAACAAACAACACCAACCCATTTTCTATTATATTCCAGATGATACATATGATCATGGTAATTCCAACCCATCTATAGGAGTCCAAGATATCATGGGATAACACATAAACAACACAAATAGAATTCCGACCCATGTCCCCAGCAACACACGTAAACAACATCTTTCTCTTCGATAAGCTGACTTCAGTTCCCTCTCCAATACATCAATTTTATCCAATAGCTTTGGCACAAGCTCTGTTTTTTCATCAACCCATTCAAAAAATCCACACGCTGGCTGGATCTGAGAATAAAATAAAAAAAATACATTAATACTACCATGGTTGACCAGACATTGAGAAGATTAAACAGATGGATCAAAGCATAACCCCATATAGTGCACAGCCAAGAAACCTCCTCCCCATGTTCCGCTGTGCTCGGGAAGTTCTCAAAGCAGCCCTATGCCCGCATTGACAGTAACGAATTTCACCATCAAATTGAGAACTTTGACCACGAGAAAACTGAGTATATGAATTTGAAGAGGAAGGCATTTGATATGGCTGAAGAAGATGACTGACAGCTGCTCATAGATTGATGGCTTGAAGAAAACGACTGAGAGCTGCTCCTAAGCTCATGGCTGAAGCAACTAAACACCCAGACTTATATCCTTTCTATCCTCTTTTTATAGGCTAGGTTTAGGGGCAGAAAGGTCTCGTTCTAAAGCCATTTAGAACAGTAAGTTGTTGCAAGTATGCCTTATAGGCCATTTATACATATACGCCGTCAATACTAACAGAATCCGTCATTTTTGCATGTTAATATAAATTTCAGGTATGTTTAGTACAAAATACCAAACCACATAAGGGTGGTTTAAAATACAGACAAAGTACAGGTAATCAACTATTATAAAAAAAAAAAAAAAAATTAAAAAAAATCAACTCATGGGGCCTACTTGGATGATTTCCATCAATGTTGAGGTACACATTCTTTCTTAGTAGGAGAGGAATCGAAGACATGCTTCGGCTGCGTCTTTTGTGCACAAAAAGCAACACCACTCCCCTCCTTCCATCTCCCATCTTCACTTCCTATACAGCCAGCAGCCCTTATTCCTTCTCACTTCCATCTCCAGGGCGTCAATGTCGACTGCTGCGGAAGAAGAAGACAAAGTTCATTTCGAATTGTAGCGAAAAGCAGAGACAAGGTCACGAGGGAGAAGAGCCCATTTCACGTGCTTCTCCCTACGAGATTCTGGGCGTAGAACCATCAAGCTCACTCGCCGACATCAAATCCGCCTTCCGAGCCAAAGTAACACCAAACCCTAAAAACTCTTCCCTTCCAACTCATTTTCACTTCCGTTTCGTTGCATGTTGTGTTCTTGGGCTTGTTCGTGTAACGCTTTGATTCTGCTGCCTGTAGAAATTTGCAGAATACTAGTTCTGACACTGTAGAAAAGCATTTTCCGCAGGATTTAGTCCTCTTTCAAAGCAACAAGACAATTCCGTGCATGTAGATTTCCATTTATTTATATGGGAGAGAGGAATCTTGCATTCCTACCTCTCTGGAAATCGAAATCCTATCTATCTATTGTGGCACTTTAAATGAAGGAAATGTGGACTGAACTGAAAACCAGACCAATTTTCCTCCCTTGAGTGGAATCTTCTTGTTACGTAAATGCACCATGGGCCGCACTATTTTGAAGCTGGAATTCTTCTGCACTCCTGTAGGAATTTCTTTATGCAGAGTTGGGGAAAAATGACTCAATTTTTTCCTCTTTTCAAGTGGAGAAAATCGGAGGCTTTTCCTTTCTTCGGAGGAATCCTTAACGTTATATATTGCTCTAAAAATGCAAATGCAAATGTTATTTTGCTTTAGTGAGGAGAATAAATGTTAAAATTTCAAATTTGGTTTAGTTGGTGATAAAAATTTACTACTCAGATGAATGTTAGTATGGGGGATAGCTTAATTATGTTCATCAAAGTGGAGGTGGGGAGTTTCTTAGTCTATAATTTGCAGTATTATAATAAATAATAATAGAAAATATCCTTCCAGTGTTATTGCTTTCTTTAAAGAGCTTGCAATAGCTAAGGTGTGAGTTTCTTAGTCTGCAATTTTTCATTATTCATCGTCATGAAGGCCTTGTCGCAACAATGTTGGGTTTAGCTAAATGAGTTTTGTTTCTCTATTTCAATCCATTTTGACCCAAATCTTTAGATAAGTTGTACTTTTTCAGACTTATTTTTGCTACCTCCATCCACGTCCTTTTCGGCCTACCTTTTTCCCTTGGTGGGCCATTAACGTGCATAGCCAAACTTTTTCTTACTGGTACTGTTGCTGGCCTATAGTAGACATGCCCAAAGCATCTCAGAAGGGTTTCTCTAATTTTATTCCCTATTGATGCTACACCCAAATGCTCTCTAAAGTGCTAATTTCTAATTTTATCCTTCCTAGTTTTACCACATATCCACCTTAAATGTTAATTGAAAGTTGAAATTCACTCTCAACTTACTTGATGATTGAGTAATTGAGTGTTGCGCTCCTACTACTAGTTTCTTGACTTCTAATGGTTAGTTCAAAATTATGGTTGTAATGCATAGTGCATACTATAAAATTTGTGTTCAACTTATTTTAATATATGCATACTATTAAATCTATTTAATTCCAAACAAACTTTACAAGTTTCAGAGAAGACAACGATACAAAATATTATGGCTTAGGGGGACCAATATTTTGCTATGAAGTGTTTACTAATGGAGAAAAGCATTGTTTTCCAAGCATTTTATAATATTTTGGATTTTTTAGATATTTTTTTTGGATTATTTTGGGGTAAAATAAAAATTTGTACCGCCGTTAGCTACAGTGACCGCGAACCACGACGCGATACCGCGTCATAACAATTTTCAGCTTCGACCGTGACGGCGACCGTGACTGCAATTTTAAACCATGAAAATCGCTCAATGATGGAGGGGAAATCCGACTCTATTATGCAATGATAATTCAATTCCAAGTGCTGCTTTCTACAAATTTCACATAGGATAGTGTAGGCTTTGAATTCAGGCCTTACAATTAGTATTCAAGTTTTAAATCCTAGCCACACATAAAAATGTAAAGAGCTTCATTGGAAAATAGCAATTGTAAAGAAATCTCCTTCAAATACATTGTGGAAAGGGTCTAAGCAGAATTCCTTAATGTATGGTTTTCCATTAGAAAATTGGCTGGAAGCTTTGAAAGGATATAGATTTTAGGGATTAGAGAAGTTTAGAAAGAAGAGATTGTTGTACGGAGATAAGGAATTGGGGATTTGGAGTCGAGGGATGAGATAAGGGAAAAAGCAAATTATATGGTTGTAAAAAGGACATGAGCATGACGAGCCTATTATATGGTTGGGTCATGTGTTGGCCCTTCAGGTTGGGTCTGACTTCTTTAGTCTCTTTAACCATTTGGACTGGTCCAACTGGCCCCATGGAGGCTAGAGCCAGTCCATGTACGTCGTCCATTATACATCATGTGAGTAGAAATCTACTTGTCCATGTTGTGTAGAAACCAATTTCCTTGTTGCATGGAATCTCAGTGTTCATGAAAAGCCCTAGAAAATAAAGACTGAGCCATTTAAAAATGATGATTTATCATGAAAATGATGAATGAATACTATAGTTATTTGACTGACTATACGGAAATTGAATGTCTCAAACTCTATTAAAGAATTTGAGAACTGATGTGGTGCACCATGGTTTAGAAAGTGGGACCTATTGAACCTTGGATGACCTTCTGTTACAGTTTTTTGGTCCAGTTGACTTTGCATAACATTCTAATCTAATGACTTAAAGAGAAGAAATATCCTTTTAAGTTAATTTACTTGGATAATAAATAACTCTCATAAAGATGGTCATTATCCTTTAGGTTTCCTTTACCCTTTGTCCATGAATTTCAAACTTACTCTTGACTAATAAAGTACACTCATACTAATGGAAACCCCCAGACTATCCTCTTTAACATTGACAAAATTTTCATCCAAGCTGGCATTAATTTGAAAGGTAAGACCCATACTCATGTAATCCACCATCTTCTCTAAAAGATATTATTTTCCTAAATGCCAATTAGACTAATGTGAGATATCTATAATTGCTGGCTTGTTCTAGTTTCAGATGACCATTTTAGATCGGATTAGTTGCAACTCACGATCCACAAGAGTGTTGCACTTAGATCACCTATAGATGCACTTGTTCACTTATTGGCCAAATGCTTTTGCAAACAATAAAGGTTCAAAGTTAACAATTTATGTTTATTCTTTTATTCACAATTGGTTAATTTTATTTATTACACTTGATATGAGGGCTATAAGAGGTTTGGCTGACCTCATTCTAGGATGTGGGATCTAATTCGTATTCTGCTCAAACCTTAATAAATGTCAGTCTCACCTGTTGGAATTATTCATATTACTTAGTACTCTGGTAATAATGAATTTATTATATACTTAATGTAATTTTATAAATCTGGCTATGGTCTGCTTGGCCTGTGGGCCCCTGGCCTACCTGAAAAAACTTGGTTGCAATTAGTAGGCAATAGGCTAGAATTGGATCTGGGTACCTGCTTGAACCTAGTTTATTTCGATGTCCCTGGTCTTGGTTGGGTCTGGTTATGTAGTCTCTAACAATGAGTTGTTTCGAGTTGACCTTTACATGGCCCTAACTTGACCTGTTCACAACCCTGTTAATTACTTAGGTAGATAAAATGTAAGTGCAAACTACTGTTGCACATGGTGTGGATGTATTCTTGGCAGAAATGTGTCAGTAGACGTCGTTCTAGCTGCCTTAGTTGTGTGCTTTAATGAGGCTGAATCCTTTTTGACCTTAGATTGGTGAAACAAAGCAGTGTTACTATAATTTTTTTTTCTAATATGGTTATTGGTGGATCCAAGTGTACTAGTTACATACAAGAGGACTAGCTCCCATCATCAAAAAGTAATGATAATAAAGATCAATCTCGTTTCCTGTAGGAAATACAGGCTTATTGAAGGCGTTGAGCCAGAGTCCTCATCAGTGAAATGAAATTTCCAAATGGGACAACAATTGAATGGTGGGTTTCATGTTTCATCTCTAGATACTGTGTTGGTCTTGATAGAAGGCCTCATCTTGTCCTGTTTGAGTGACTAAGCCAGCTCCTACTTCACATGAAGACCTTATCTTGTCCTCTTAAAGTGACTAAGCCAGCACCTACTTCTCATGTCTTTTTTTTTTTTTAAACTATACAGATACACCTCTGGAACGTGCATTGAAAGTGTATGCCACCTTTCATGTGAAGAAATCACATGCTCACTCTTAGTTTAATGTCCCTGTACATTTTAGTTAGATGTTATAGTGAAAAGGCCTAATGTATTCAAATCATACTAATCAAACCATCATATGAAACGATGGCATCAAAATGGAATTCATGTATATGTCATGTCACTATGGAAAGAAAGAAAGCAATATGCATGTGAATTTCACAAAAATATCACAAGCTGTTGTTCACTAACCATATGAGCTTTTCCTTTCACAGAAAATGGCCCCATGCGGTCTGTCGGATAACTTTCCTTACTAAGTATAACATTTACGTGCATCAGTAAGGCAAACTACCCAAGATTAGCTTGTATTTATACCTACTTTTTAGTTGAAGCAATGATTTACCATTTGAAAAGAAAAAAAAGGAAATAAAAAATCCAAGCCGGAGGACATCAATATTTTTTTTTGGTGTTATTTCAGGTAAAGGAGTTCCACCCTGATGTATGCAAAGATGCTGGTGATTCAAATTTAATGATTCGTCGTGTGATTCAGGCCTATAAGGTAGGATAGTAAGTTTTCATAATATATGTGCCACTGTTTTCCTATTCATCAAATGTTTCTTAGGGTGAAGATTACATCTAAAATGCTTGTGTGTGTATTCTTTGGCATATATTTATTGGACTTCCACCATGATATGTACGCTCTGCTATGACAATATATTGGGAAAGGTGATGTAAAAGCTGCTTTTGTTGAGATGAACACAGTTGTCACCATATATGGAAGGAGCCGGTCTATTGATCCCAGTATACCAGTGGGAAATTAGGGGCTCAATTTGTTGTTGCTTATCTGCTACACATGCTCAATCTGTTGGCTCCTTACTTTTGTAGCTTTGGCCTTTCAACATTTAATTCAAAGATATGTAACCAAGTCAAGTTGAAAAACTAATAGCAAGTCAATCTTACCTTGGAAAGATGATCAATCAACCCCACTCAAGGATTGGATAAAATTGCTTGGATGGTTAATTTCAGCAATCGTATGAAGGGGAAACATTATCTTAAAACTTAGATGAAAGATGCTTCTTCTATTAAAATAACGTCCAGATAATTTTCTTTTATGAAAAAAAAAAACGTCCAGATAATTCTCTTTCAATGTATATTTTGTCTCTTAATGCAAGAAATCCTAGCAAAAGCTTGAAAATAATAGGTCTATAAAGATCCCTCTAAAATGTGTAATTCATATAGATACTTTCTTCCATAACTTAACAAGCAGCACATTGAAAATTATTTTAGTGCGTCATGCAATTTGAAGAAATAACTGTAAAAACCATAGATTGCATACTTGTGACCTGGGCTTAACTAGGCAGGCCATTGGGAGGAGTGAACTCGGTGCCTTGAGTAGTATATTTTTTTCACAGAGAATAAAGTCAATTGGAGTTAATTCAAAACATTATATAGAAAAACTAAAAATCTAAAGATGTCAAATGAATATAGTAAACATAACTTGAGTTTGAGGAGCTTTGGGTAACCCTTCGTCATCATTATCACTGTTGTTGTCATTATCACCATTATCATCTTGTTCGGGTCCTTCAATCTTGTGTCAGCTTAATGCATTCTGATTGTAAAAATAATCAAGCTATGACCATATATGCATATATTTCTTACCGTGGCGCATGAAGTAAGATTAGTTCTCTCTCTCTAGATAATATATATTAGCTATCTATCTATTACCATCCCTCTCTGCTCCCAATGTGTGAGTTTTCAAACTAATTTTTTGTGTGAGGGAAAGAGAGAACTAGAGATCAACAAAGAAGAAAGGACCAGAGGTGCAAGTGATTGACAATGTCACTGTCATCTTAGCCTAATCCCATGATTTATTGTTGCCTTTATGAATTCTGCTTGAACCCGTCTCTCTCTCTCTCCACACACACATCTCCCCAGACCATGGCCTCATTATTTTATCCAAAGTCTTAATCTGTTTTCCCCTTTCTAGTAACTTGAACTTGTAAGTTGTAGCACTTTGAATCTTATCATAGGAGCTAATTCAAGCCTTTTTGTACTCTAGAAATCATCTTGAGTTACATTACTTGATTTTTTGTCCTTCTTCTATTGAGGCTATTTTCTTATGTATTAATTTTATTTTTTCTTGTAACTCCACACAAGCTGTCTTAGCATGCGTATGTCAATGGCATTTACTTCAGCTTCTTCTCATTTTCCACCCAGCATTTGATTCCATACTACATTTCAAGTCTTAGTGTGAAGGCATGGTTATAACTTAACCTTGTTATCAACCTTCCCTCCTCTATTGTGTTGTGCGTGTATTGCTTTCATTTTGCTGATATCCTGTAGGATCAGATCAATACAGTTTGCCGCACATGAGACACAAACAATGTTTGCTCTCTGAATTCAGAACAGCATGCCGACTGCCCTAAAGAAGTCTTGTGATCCATCACTCCTCGGACTACATAATCCAACTGTAGCCACCATTTCATTGATTAGAGAAAAGAAGGAACTGTGCGCCCTTACCATGTGCTGATGTTTTGGTCATAAGAAATATAGTGCCCGTCTCGTAATGCACCATAAAATTAATAGCGTGGTGCTTTGTAGGGCCCTTCCATCCATTGCACAAAAGGGTGCAAACTGTATTCAGCCCATGTTTTCATGTGATCTTGTGTGTACCTTTTGAAGTCGTAGATGTCCATATCAAGTTACTTCTTGCTTATCTCATATGTGGAAGGAGGTTTCACATCGGGGCCCACCTTGGCAACGGTACCCGCATGTGGTGGCATGTGTAGAAGCATGAGGTGGTGAGTGTAGTAGCATGTGGTGGTACGTGAAGAAGCGTGTGGTGGCAAATGGAGAAGCCTGTAAAGGAAGGACACATGTCCTTTGTTTGGAAGCTGATCACATTGGTTAAAAACTTACATCCTAGCTTAATCTTGGGTTATTACATGAGTAGTCTTGAGTTGAGTGTTTTTTGAGTTGTCTAAAGTATCTTATCTTGTTTATAGTAGAATTTGCATGCCTCAAGAGAGGCCTATTTCATGCGTCATGCAAAATTTTGATATGTTTAGAGTACAAACTTTGTATATTCTCGCATGCATATGTATACCTCTACTTTATCTCATTATGTACTCATGTTTTGCTTTTGCATCTCCCTCAATTGTTTAAATCATATAAGAACTTGATTTGCTACTGGTTTGTTAATACAGATATTGTTGGAGCAACATGAGTCTGAGGCTACTGGAAGGTAGAATAGTTGTTCAATATTCTTTGATATATAAGTGTTGGGACAATATGTACATTGATGGATATTTATGTTGCATTTTTCCTACGTTAAAATAGATTTTGGTTGGGCGGGGGGGGGGGGGGGGGGGGGGGGGTGGGGGTGGGTGGACAATATGAACCCTAAAGTAAAATGAAGTTGTGATATCAAGTTAAGAATTAATAATCCAATTAAATTATAAATCAGCCACTCACGCACAATTTAATGTTGAGGATTTTGGGAAATTATGTAATGATCCAAGGCTTTATCACAAGTCCTGCAATAGCGATCCCTTTTCCTTTTGAGGATTTTAAGTAAGAAGGGATGGATCCAATGGAAGATAGAACTTCCAATTACTTAGGGATGAGCCGATTCCAGTAGATTAATTGCTCCCCTTTTGAGGATTTGAAGTAAAGTCTTGGCTCAGCCTTGGGTGCAATGGATTCAATGTGTAATAGGGATTAATAAACAAATTCAGATCTTTTAAGTAAAAAAATAAAAAAGAAAAGATCTGAAAATAACTTTCCCACAGCAATGTTAAGGTTTAAAATAAATTCAGATTTAGGGAATTTTGTTAATCTAAATTTTATAAAGTGGAAACATTGGAAAATCAATAAAATAGACTGTGGACCAGGTTCGGCCAAGGCAATAAGTGGAGATGAAATGTTCAGCTGCACTGGTTTGGGGCCTAGACGGGTTTGGCTGGGCTATGGATGCAAACAATAGGCGGCTGATGTGTTTTGATGATGAAGGCTTGGGTTTGGAGGGATCGGATGGGTTGGTTGAAGGGAAAGTGGATATTTGGATAGGTTTATGGCAGGTGGTAGTGGCTTGGATCTAAGGGTTTGATGGCTGATGGTTGATGGAGATGGTGTAGATCTAGGATTTTGAGTAATTGAGTGTGTTGGTGAGGGATATAGTGATGAAAGGAAGAAAAAAGGAAGAATATAGAGAGGAATAAGAGAGGAATACCTTGAATTGGCCTTGCACCGAACTCCAATCACTAGAGGCAAGAAGATCTCAAAGGAGCACTTGAAGAAGAACTCAACGGAGAATTCAAAACTCAGTTTTATTATCATTCATTATTTAAGAAAAGAGACAAGCAAAGTTTTCTTATAACATAAAACCTTTAACATAAATTACACCATAATGAAAATAAAATAAAAAAAGAAAACAAGTCGAAAGAGCGAGACTTGCACATGTGATGCAAGCCCTAGGGTTAGGCTTTGCGGGGGAGTGCCAAAGCACAATCGGTGCCCAAGCGCATTACCGAAGACACTTCAAAAGTCTCCGTAGAGACGATAACGAGGACACACCTCAATGGGAAAACCCAAATTCAATTAATCAACTTTAAGAATTTCTTCTCCTACGATGCATATAAATAAGAAAGAAAACTTGGTGGCTAAGAAAACCTAATAACCTAACTTAGGAAATAAAATAATACTCGTAATGAAATTGGAAACCTCAATCCAATTTCAATTCCTTAAATAAAATTAGAGACTAATAACTATAATTAGTGAATTAAAAAAATTCTAAATCTACTTGGGCCCTACACGTGGCCTGAGGTCTCCATCCGCATCAACATGGGACGTTTGTGTGCAAGGGATATGTGCAGTTGTGCACACATCCCAATCTCTTTTCGTTAAGTTATGGGCATGGTTCGAAATCACGGTATTGGCCGGCCCCAAAAATTGATACGGTATCATCGGCTGCGGTGCGATTTTTTTTAGTCCAAGAACTTATGAAAGAATATCCAAAAAATCCAGAATATTATAAAATACTGGAAAACAATGTTTTTTTTTTTTTTTTTTCCATTAGTAACAACTAGAAATCAAATTATCGGTCCCCCTAAGTCACGACATCTTGTATCTCACTTTCTTATCTGAAATTGTATAAATTTTGTTTACAATTAAATAGATTTAGATGTATATAGCTAAATAAGTTACAACATCACTAATTTTATAAAATACAACAATAAAAATTAACCCCTTTCTAAAACCCCCGTTATATAGATCTAGCATCTAAATGTGTAGATCTAAGAGAATGAGACATATCCACAACAAAAAGGGGCATGCAATCATCATTTCTGAGCTATTTGTAAAAAAAAAATCTAAAAAAAGCACAAAATACTAACTTTGGTAGAATTGTATGTGATTTCCCCTTACCAAATTCACAAAAAATGTGTTTTCGATGGCTTAGAGGTGTTGGAAGTGTTTAGAAGGAAGAGGAGCTGCTGGCGTTTGTAGGAAATTGGTTGAAATGGGGAAAAAGATGAGGAAAAGGGGGAAAAAGGGTTTTAGGGCTGTCGGAATTTCTCGGCCGATATATCGACCCAAATCGATAATTTAAAATTATCGGAAGTATTGGCAATTGGGGATATTTTGGCGATACGATACCGAAACCGATAATCATCAAATTATTGGTTTGGTGTCGGCCAATTTTTTCAACCATGGTTATGGGCCCCCTCTTGGGCCCTCTTCATGATTCTTTTAAACTTTATAACTCTTTAAGCTATTTATTTCTTCCCATGTGGCACTTCCTAGTGTGGGGCCTGTAATGTGATTGCTCGCATGGGGTCTTTAGTCCATTAGAAACTTGATCTGAAGACTCAACCGTTGATTGTTGTCAGAATAACAATTCAACGGTGGATTTTCGTTTTCATGACGATCAAAGCTTGGATAATCATCATCCATCCCCCAGATTAGGTTGATCTGCAACCCTACGTCTCTGTGGAGGGAAATTTAACCAATATACACTAGGCCACTCATTGGACAATCGAAATTTAGTAATATTCATGTGGGTAGTACATCACCTGATGGGGACATTCGATACAAATCAAACCTATTCCTCTTGGACATGGTTCAAAATAGCGGCCGCTATGTACCGTAAAGACCGCATTATTAGCCATAACAGAGTGGCCGCTTTATCAGCCATAACAATTGAGGCCGCTATGCTATTTTTAAAATAGCGGCATCATTGTCTAAAATCTAGTAGAACCAACTAGTTTTAATCTAAAACATTGTTTTTCCCATTTCTTTTTCTCAATAGCCTTTCCTATAGTTGTTTCTACCCTTATATGGTTCTAAATCACTAAAAGAAATACAAGATTGGCTACCACACAAGATTTGAATTTTTTGACTAGTTAAAAATTCACACCACTACGCTACTGCGTATCGCCTACGTAGCGTTTGGGCCATTGGCCGCTATGCTCTCCACAACCGCTATTTTTATCCTTGCTCTTGGAAACCCTTCGAATGCCCGATCCAACCTCATTATTCCTAAGCTCATTCTTCCAAATCAAACAAAATTTATGGGAGGAAGATCGATCAATGACAATGGTACTAGCGCCCATGAGCTCGCTCTTAGAATAAACTGAAACCTAGAGGAGGTGCCATATACCTAGAGAATGAATTTTTTAAGGCATTTGACAAGATTCAGTTTTATAAAGATCTCTGCCTCACACCCGCCCATTACAAATTTACAATGGTAAAAAGGAATGTTCAGCTCGGTTTTTAATTTTCAGATGATGTAAAATACACAGATTGTACAGTCATATTCTGTATTGAAAAATGTCCGAATGAACTTTACCTTTTAAGCCTCTTTGTTTCATGTAATGGAATACCTGGGATTGTATTTCTTAAAGTGGTTCAAATGAAGGACCAAAGTTGAATATAAAAAGTGGCCATAAAATAACCTCCCCTTAAATTGAAATTTACTCAAGGGAAGATAGGAAATAAATTCCCCTACCCAGCCATGGCCCTCATAATTCAATACTTAAGAAAGTCAACGTCCCATCTACATCTATGTCTTACATCCTTCACTCTTCACCTTGGATCCTTCACCCCTCACCTCTTTAATAATCCTTCGATGGAGCTCATTTGACCATGGATTCCTATGTATTTTGTGCACACAAACAGGCCCTTTGAAGCTTTTTGGTGCCTTAACAGTTCTACAATTCTTCCTGCTTCCGCTTAGATGACTATTCGGTAAATCATTCTTCTGTTAATCTATTTTTTAAAATAATATATCTATAGGTATTCCTTGCATTCCGGCCGATGAATACTTAGGCATCATTGATTGTCATTTCTATCTGCACCTCTATTTCATCATGTTTGCATTTGTTTATAATGTATATCTTCTTATTTTTACTGTTTGGATTCATCTGTAGGGAATCTTTAGACCCCTTTGAAGAACCTGAATGTGAGGCACTTGATCTCTTCGTCAATGAGTTTCAATGTATTGGTAAAGGTGCACATTCTTCTTTTTGTTTAGGTTGTACTAGAGAACAACAGATGCTACAGAGAGATTATATTGTTTAAAATTGTGCATGAGAGATGGAATCATGGAGTAATACTTCCATAGAAGCAAGAACTCTATACATTTTTGTTGGAGCTCAAAGATGCATGCTAAAACATTATACAAACTCCTTGGTATTGTAAGATTTAATTCAAAGAAATCTAAGCCCTTCTCTATAATGGTCTTGAAAACCCTACAATAAGAAAACATGAAAAATAAAGAAGAAAGGAATAAGAAAGAATAGGAACAGAGTCTAAGGTAGTGAAAAGTGCAGAAAATCCAAGACACTTTGGAGGTTTAGATATCGGAATGGATCGACATAATTGTGGTTAACAGTAAGGGCCATACCTGAAGATGGATCTAAGGGTGGATCCAACTGAGAATAGGGACCAGAAACAGTTGCAGCATTTGATAGCACCTTTTGTCATCAGACATAAACCTTATGAATGGGAGGAGATGTAGAAATGGATGCATAATCACCAAAAGTAGGAAGGTGAGAAATCTATAAAATCTTGGGAGGAAGGTGAATAATACTATTAGATTTTTTCCAAGAAACGAAACAATGCGAGGGATACGAAGATGAGGAACCACTGGATACAACAAATGAATCCTTTATGATTATCACCATATCCTAAAAAACAACATTTAACAGCTTATTCAGAAAGTTTGTTACATTTTTGTGGAGGGAGATGAACAAAATAAAGACAACCAAACACAAGAAGATGAGAATAAGATGGTGACTTTCCAAATAGATGCTCATATGGAGAAATATTATTGAGAAGACAAGTTAAAATCGATTAATTTAATGAATTGCAGTATGAGCAGCTTGAGTAGCTTCACACCAGAAAGTAGATGGTACTTTGGATTCAAAGAAGAAAAACTCTGTTTCCAATATTATGAAGTTTTATGTTCAGCTAAACCATTTTCTTGAGGGGTATGATGACATGATTTTTGAAGAACAAAGCCTTTAGCAGTTAAGATCAATGAATATTTCTCAGATATACTCTCCCCCTGCATTGAAGAGGAAAATTTTAATAAATTTGTTGAATCGGTTTCCACAAGGTTATAAAATTGTTTAAACATTGGTGAAAGCTTCAGATTTCAAACAAAGAAATTGAATCCATGTAAAATGAGTGTTATCATTGACAAATGTCACATAATATTTTATATCCTAGTTGCCTTGAAGTTGGGGCAATGTCCCAAATTTCTGAATGGCTAGTATCAAAGGGTTCATCTGCTTTTACTCAAGCACCATGAAACCCATTTAGGATGCAAATATAAAGAACATGTAACTTTATTTCTAGTAAAAGACATCCAATTGTCCAAGTTTAAACAAAGAAATCAATATAGCTATATTCAGTAGTCATTTGTAAAATCTAAAGAGTGAGCACTTTGGGGGTAGGGCTTGTATCCAAAGTGAAAAGCTGATGCAGCATGGGATTTGAGATCGAATAGACCAAACCTACAGATTGGATTTGGCTGAATTTAGATGGATTCAAAGAACAGTAGAATGCATGGGCTTAGTAACAAACACAGATCAAAGGCAAAATTGGAATTCTTCTTTCATTAATTAGAGAGGTATTGATCCCCAAAGGGGATTTATATATTTATAAAAAGCAGGGAGGAACGATCCTTTCACACTAGGATTCTACTTATTAAAGAGAAATAGTTTCTAATTAATAAGGAAACTTAAAAAAAGGTCATTGCCCAATGTGGGTCCCGCCGAAGCAGGGTCCTCGGAGGGTCCAAACTGGAGGCAAACCTAACCTTTGGCTTTTTTGCACAAAGTGGCTGCTCGTAGGTCTCGAACCGACGTTCTCATGAGTGGCACTCGAGACTCTAATCAATAAGGAAACTTAACTAATCAAATTAACTGAAGCAAATAGGAAACTAAATAAATTGAAGAATCCTAATTAACATAAACTTCCCATATCAAAACAATTGATTGATCCCATTGGACCCGTGGGCCAAATCAATGGGCTTGAGCTAAATTGACCCAATTGTACAAGGCTATCCATGGCAATGAAGTGAGTGGAAAATCTTGTTGAAGCCGGATGCACCAAGACTCTTTCATTTGTGAATGTCTTCATTAATGCTAACAAAGCGTGATATAGATAAATCTTGTAATACTTTTACAAGATTTGATGGCACTTTTCATATTTTTTTGCTTTCCGATGTCCTCCAACAGCAGGTCTATATAATGTGCAGCACATGGGGTCCAAAACAATTACTTTCTCTTTTCCATAACAAGTGCCCGACTGCCTTAAAATTGGCACCATTATCAGTAACAATCTGTATAACGTTGTCCTCACCAACACTTTTGGCAACTTTATCCATAGGTGGAAAATATATTTTGCAATCCGTGACTCTTTTGATGCATCAATGGACTTAACAAAGATGGTCGCAACCATGGTTGAAAATAGCACTCAACAGCCATATTATTAGCTGCAGTGTTTGAGGCCGTTATGCTATTTTGAAAATAGCGGTGCTACACTCTAAAACCTAGTAGAGCCGAGCAATTTTAATTTAAAACATTGTTTTTCTTACTTCTCCTCAATAACCTTTCTTAAAGTTGTCTCTACCCTTATATGGTTCTAAATCACTAAAAAACACAAGATGTACTGGTACATTAGATTCGAATTTTTTGACCATTTAAAAAACTCACATTGCTACATATCGCAATAACTACTACGTATTACCCGTTATGTAGCGTTTTGGCCACTGGCCGCTATGCCCGCCGCAATTGCTATTTTGATCCTTGCTCACAACAGCAGAGTATACTGAAAAATTTATTGTGTTTATGTGCTGCTCGTCCATCCGTCACACATAATGGTGATTCCCCTCTCCTCCCATACACCCTTAAAAGTAGCCACCCAAGTCTTTATAACTTTGTACTCAATTGCTAAATACTTGGTACCCATATCATCGACGGAAGGCGCTGTTAGACCAAGACCAACCTTCGTTGCAACATCTAGTATGGTTTGGAAGTAAGGAGAATCCACTGCTTGAGGGGGTATGTTCTTATGAATTATCTACTTTGCTGTAGCGGCTGCTAATTTTTCTTTGGCATTTTTAAAAGCCCCCTTAAACTTCTTTGATATTTTAGGCTGTTTAGCTGACTAATCTCTATGTGCAAGAGGATCGTCTAGACCAAGTATTGCACTACTGGGATTCCGTGACACTATGTGAAGAAATAATCTCTACATTGTCCTCTCATTGTTCGAGTGCTGAATGCTCGATGCATTGCCCTGTCTTAGATGAGTCCCCTGACTCATAGTGTCTTCCTCTTCGCGTGGCGTCAACTTGTGCCTCATGGCGCATTTCTTCTGATTGTGCTGTTATAAGCGACGCTCGTCGTGTGGCAGCTATATGTGGGTCATCACCTCAAATTTTTTTTTTTTAAATCCTATAAAAAAAAAGAAAAAAAATTCAAAAACATGAAGGAATTTCAGATTCATCTATGGGGTTCATAGATCTTACAGTTTGGAAGGATTTTAAAATGTTTTGTCCCCAAATTGTTAAAAAAAATAATTAAAAAAAAATCCTACCCGAAAATAAAAAATTAAAAAAAAAAAAAAACATCAAGGAATGGTGGCTTCATCAATGGGGTTCATAGATCTTACACTTTGGAAGGATTTTAAAGTGTTTTGGTTGCCCAAATTGTAGATTTAAAAAAATAAAATCCTAAAATCCAAATTAAGAAATAATAAAATTTCAAAAACATCCAGAAATGTTGGACTTATCCATGCAATACACTAACACATTGTAATGATTTTGAAGTGTTTTGGTTTACCACAATGAAATAAAAATTTAATTTTTTTAAAGAATTCCTAAAAAAATACTAAAATTAAAAAAATTGTCAAAAAAATCAAGGCATGCCAGATTCATGTGTGGGAATCATCGATCTAACACATGGTAGTGATTTTAAAGTGATTTGGTTGACAACATTGAAATAAAAATTAGCTTTTTCAAAAATAACCTTTAAACCTGAAAAGAAAAAAATAAATAAATTAAAAAATACAGGAAAGAATGTGGGATTCATCTATGGGATTGATAGATCTAACACTTAGGAGCCATTTTCAAGTGATTTGGTTGATTTTATTTAAGAAAAAATGGTTTTTTTCAAAAAATATAAAAAATGATAATAAAGAACAAAAATAATTCAAAAACCATAAAAGGATGTGGGTTTGATCTATGGGAAATGTAGATCTAACCCTTAGAATCCATTTTGAAGAGACTCATGGAAGAAAGGGAGAAATAAAAGCAAAAAACTGAAAAAAGCACATAAAAAATACCTTGAGAATAATACCTTTTAGTTCGACAATAATGAACGGCTTTGATTCGCTTGATCTTTGTGTGTGTGTGTGTGTGTGTGTTCTAGCTTTAGAATGGAATTAGAATGGAAGAAAATGACCTTAGGGACCCAACTTGGAGAGAAACAATAGTGGAAATGGGGAAAGGAGCAGTAAAAATTAGTGAGAGAAGGCATAAAAATTTGCCGGCTGTTTTTTTTTTAATCACAGCTGCTTCGTATCGCTGCTACGTTTTCTGGCACCGCAAACATTAAAAATATGTAGTGGGGGGGTGCCGGTACAGTTGGTATTTTGATCCTTGTGTGGCGCTACAACTCTCTGGTTCTGTGCAAAAGGTTGCTGAGGCGGCAGCGACTGTCAGGGCGGTGGACAGTAGCCTGCTGAAGCAGGACCTCTAGAGTCGCAGACTTGCCGGCTTGTGTCAAACCATTGCATATTTTGTGGTTGCAGCTCCAGCTCGACTCATCTTGGCTTGTTATAGATCTCATCGACTTTTTCAAAATCATGCAGCACAACTTCACGCCTAATCTCTTGGCACAAGTCAGTTCGATAATGGTTGACTATTGTATGCTCTTCTTCCATCACTTTGCATCGGACAACCTGCTCATTGAATTTTTCTGTGTACTCATCTAATGATAAGGTGCCCTGCGTGAAGAGAAAAAAAAAACTCTTGCTGAAGGGTATCTAGATAGTTAGATGGTAGGTATTTGCTTTCAAGCTTATCACATGTCTTCCCACTTAGTGATAGCAGGGCATCCCATGACAATTGAAAAAAAAAATTGTAGAGTTTTCGTAAATGCAAATTGAGCGCAATTTGAAGAAAGCATATAATGCAATTTCTGAACTTGAATTGAGGCGCAGGTTTCATTATTGAAACAAATAGGCTAGGAGTCCTTACTATGCTGATAAGACTGATGCTGGAGAAGGTTCAGAATCAGCTCATGAATGCTCATGACTTAAAGCCATGCGGGGGTTGCTTTCACACATCTCAAGGAGATAAATGTAAGAGAACCCAATTTCTACGAAAGAGAAAAATGAAGAAAATTTTGAGTCGTCGTTGCTGGAAGGGTTTGTAATTAACCTTTTACATGCAGTCAAAACCACCTTACTATTCCAGATTTGATCACTATATCTAAAACTCTCTAATAAGATTTTTATGAGATCATGCTTGGACTCTTCAACAACTAGGACTTGGTTGATACCAGTGCCAAATAGAACCTATCTAATAGGAGATTCTGACTAGACCCTTCACTAACAAAAAATTAACCAAGAAAAAAAAAGAGTACTTGATTGCTCTAATTGTGATTATGTTGAAAATATGGGATGTTGAATATTGGTAGAGGCGTAAAGCAGTAATGATTCTTTCCAATAAAAATAAATAAATAATGGCATGCAGTTATTTGCAAAGGGGGATTTGGGATAACAATTGAGAAAGGGACAAAATTAATAGGACATTTAAATGTAAAGGAATGCAGGAACTAAAAAGTCTCCATAGTTCAATTAAACATGTTTGATTGATAGAGATAAAAGGAGAAGGGTGATTTATTATTTGTTTAGTGTGATTTTTATCATTTGTTCACCCTAGAAGCAGATGATGTTTGGGGGTGTTTTGGATTTGGTTAATTTTGTATGTGTGCTTTATATTTTTGAATTGTTTTCTTTTTTCTTTTGAGTTTGTTTAGAGGGTTGTATAGGGTTTTAATTATAGGCTAGAGGTTTCTGAGTTTTTCTTGGATATTTTGTGTCTGTTTTGGTTTTCGTTGAAATAAATTTTGTTACTGTTTTTCTTTCTTTCTTTCTTTCAAAGATAAGCTTCGACACTTACTTACCAACGTGTAGTGAAAAGTCAACTTTTTTAAAAAAAAGATAGACCTATGAAAATCTTGCAGTCGCCACTGATATCTGCCAATGGAGTTCTTATCATTCCTTTGTGTGGTTTTTCTTCTATGGTGTGATGGTAAATGAAGTTTATATTAAGCTAAAAGAAAGCAATAAACTAACCCATGAAGTCTTCAAAACTTACCAACAACTAAAATAATAGTGTCACCATATCGAGTATATAATCAATGATAAAGTTTAATGGGCAGCTTCAGAAGCTGATGAGGTCACATTCATAAAAGTCTTTCTATTCCTTTGCACCCATAAAGACCAAAGGAAAACAACCACAATGCAAATCCACAAAATTGAGCGCTCTCAATTAAATAGTTGGAAAAAATTGGCTCCAAATTTCTCTCACAGAAGAGAGAGGAAATGGTTAATATTCTTTGCATTCCTTTTAGAAGAATTTTTTCAACAGTGCTAACATCTATTGCACTGTGTGTCGACTTATTTGTCATTTAACATAAAATTTCTGTATTTTTGTCATCAGGATGTCCATATTCATGTGTAGCAAGAGCACCCCATGCCTTTTCATTTGACACTCTATATGGAACTGCACGTGCAATTTCTCAAGGTTAGATTGTACTTTTAACTTCTGCAGTCGGATAGTGAGTGAACACTATATAATTTGTTTCCTTCAAAATTGATTAATATCTTAAATTAAATGGAACTTATCTAGAACATTACACCTAGGGCATAGATCAATGTCCTTGAATGACTTCCATCAAAACTGCAATTATTTTAGATGTTGTAAAAAATATATAACATAGCTTGTCTAGCCAAGTTCATTCCTCATATGGTTTAAGTCAGTGGAATTTCTGTTCATTTCATTTGAAATTTTATAACAGAAACCCAACCTAGAAGCCTAGTGGGTCAGGTGAGATTGGAATCCACTATTCCCTTGTTCATAGTTACCCTTGTTCTGGGTTGGAGGGGGTTTCATCCCCGAGTTGGCTGGAGGCTTTCAGATAGTTGATGGCAATAATTTGGTGCATTCTTGTCTGGGGAGTTTCAGAACCCCTCAAGCTAAAAGCATTTGGAATTCTAGAATTGGATGCATTACAAGGGCTATTCCAGCCGTAGTTGTCAATTTTGTTCTGTTCTGGCCAATTCCAGCTGGAATGTGCCAGATTTGGCTTGGGACAGAACGGAATACCCCCTAGAAACTTTCTGGCCCCAATTCCGGCTGATTCTGGCCGTTCCGGTCAGTTCTAGCCGGGATAAAGGTGTTCAGGCCCGATTGACTGAAATGGGTCTGTCCCGGTCGGAAATAAATCCCAATGGTATGCTTTAATTTTTTTTCAATTATTTTTCTCTTGATTACTCCATGGAAGAGTCATTAGAGGGGAGAAAACCCTAGCATTCTCACACACCACAGCCAGTCACCTCGGCTGATGAAGCAGTAGAGAAAAAAGAAAAAAAAGGAAAGAAAGAAGATGAAATGCAGCAGCCAGCGTAGTAGTGCAGGCGACATCCAGCGCACCTTCGACCTGCAACTTTTTCCCCCCATTTTCAATCCCCCCGCCCCTCCTCCCTTCTTTTTTCTTCTTCTTCTTCTTCTCTCTCTCTCAGCCGACTTTTGAGAGTTCCAAAACCAAAAGCACCCTTTTGCTGTTTTTTAATAGTCTCTCCCTTGCCTTTTCCTTTTTCTTTTTCTTTTTATAGTTATTGTTCTTTCTCTCACTGACTGGAGACTACTTTCTGGGAAAGTATTTTTTCTTGTTCTCTCTCACTGACTGCCAACTCGCTTTCTCTGTCTGTCACAGTTGTCAGCATCTTTTTCTTTTATTATTATTTTTTTTGTTGCACTTGCAGCTATTGCTTTATCTCTGGTCCATTATTTTTTTTTTCATTATGCTTTTCTCTCAATCGCTAAGCTTTTGTTCATATATTTTTGTCCTCTCGTAATGCATACAGTTCTATTTATTAAACTCTATTTTTTCTTTAGGTTAATCTATTCGATTATATTTTTGTGGTGAGTTTTTATGTTTTACAATTCAAAAACAAAAAAAAAAAGTTTTATGTTTTTTCAGTTACATGTATTTTTCACATTTCATATTTCATTCGCATCTTTTCCATAACGGAATGCCGGAATTGACCGGAACACCAGAACATTCCACTATGGGGCCAAACCGGAATGGTGGCCAGAACGGAATTGACAAATATGATTTCAGCCATAGCACTGTTTCAAATCCAGATGCTTTTTAGAATTCTCTGTCAAGCAGAGAACTCAGAAAATTCAGTAAGACAAGGCTGAACATGAATTTGGATTCGGAATTCCCAGGCAAGGTGAATTCTAGTTAGAAATTCCACTTATCATATGAACCCTTAGTTCATCTGTCTTTTTAAAGTTTGGAGGAAGAAGAACATCCAACTGTTCTTTTCCTTCTTCTTTTTTTGGGATTATTGTTGGAAATATATATATATATATTTTTAATAACTTTTACTTTATGAAGAGATAGCTGTTCTATCCCAGGAGGATGGTGTGGGTTTGGTGTATTGGTCTCCAGTTGCATGCTTGGGATGAATCAGTGTTCGATGTTCTTGATAGAAGATTCATAGAGTTTGTTCGTGTGGATAGAGGGACCAGATACAATTCTTGCTTTGAATTTGACAGGATGCATTTGGAAGTGGAAGGTTAATTGAGATCCTTGTTTATTTATTTGTCATTGGCTACTATGTTGTAGTTAGAGAAGAGAGGGAGGCTGAAGACTGATAGGGCCTGCTGCCTCTTCTTGGAGGATTTAGTTGGTTAGGAGTATCCTGGTCACAAACCACTTGATGACACTCCATCAGAGAGTCCTTTGTTGGTAGAAATTGAGGAAGAGGTTGTAATGCCAATATATTTACAGTGAGAGAGGCAGCTAACTAGGAGGGGAAGACATGCTGGTTGGCAGTTGTTAATTCTCAGAGATTGCTGCTGCTAGCCACGCAAGGTCAGACATTTGGCAGTAAACTGTTGGCATCTTTCTCTAAGGAGAATGTTTACTGGATAGAGAAAAAGGATTTGAATCGGTTTTTGAAAGAGGTATTGCATCTTGGCATAAGCTCAAAGGAGCTGCAGACCCCCCTTAATAGTGACTCAGTGTCTCATAGAGATTGGCAGAAGAGTTCTGTAACAGTACCATCCATGCCCCCTTTTCATGCTGAGTGTATTGATTCTTTTTCCAGGAAGATTGAAGGCTCTTGAAATTATTTTAGCCCCTTCAGAGCACATTTGTATGATGTGAGTGTTCCACACTCCGTGAAACTCCTTGCATGGGCACGTCATCCCGAGAGAGAGTCTTTCCATTCCTGCCTTGATTTGCATAAATTCACTGTCAGGACTGTTCAAAGTAGTAAACAAGCTTGAGAGTTTGATGCTCATCCATAGTGGCTATGTGAGAACAGTTCTTTATGTAAACCTCTTGTACATAGCTCCATATTGGAGGCGTTTCTCTATTCACAAGTGCTACTCAAAACTCTCGGCACATATTCATTCAAACTGAAAAATATGGGATTCTTCTTGAACCCAAATGATTTCCAGTAGAGCACCTTTTAAAAGGACAAGAGCCTTCAGCACAGTTTAAAGGTGCTTGTTGCAAGCACAAGGTTGTGGGTTTGATTCAAGTTACGTTTAAAATATCTGTAAATTGTTTTACAGTTTTTATGTTTTAAATAGGGATTTGATTAAAAAAAAATGGTTATCTTTTTTTTAACTTTCCAGACGGGTGAGGCCAGTTACTCTCTTCGAGAACAGACCCCATTGGGCAGTTAACATGAGCTGGAATGGATTTGATTCCTCGAAATAAGAACTTATTTGTGGCAAACATGACCAAAACACAGTGTGCTACTTGGTCAGCAATTACTGCAAGAAATAGGCCACAATGCACTGAATTGAGACCAGCCGAGTATTAAGTTTCCTGTTTTGAAGATGAGTAAAGAAAGAAATTGTGCATTCTCATTGTACACATGGACTTCTTATTGTTCGATTTTTTTCTGATCTGGATGGACACAATCCTTCAAACCCATATTCCGTCTCAGCAAATTTGATTTACCCTCTGCTTAGGGGTCTTGGAAGAAATTGTTGGGCAATTTTTTTATACCGTTGAATCCCTTGGATTATATCCAACGGAACCATCTTCTCACCATTGAAACCAGCTGCTTCAGTTGGCTGGCTGCATTCAACCTTGAGTCTTGAGACAAGCCCCACTCCTTGCCTTTTGCGGGAATCTGAAAGCATGGTACATTGTAATTGGTACTGTTGAGGGCATGTTGGTAACTGTCCTGGCAGAGGAATCCTCACCGAATTTTCTCGAAATCGAGGAAAACCCATGTTTGGTAAACTCAGCCAACAAAGAAAGCTGGTTTCTACATTCCACACTAGAGTTGATTTCCTTCGTCCGACCTCCCCCCATCGGATCTCTTAAATCGTTCATTTTTAAAGGGCACTATAAATACTCTTTTCTTTGCTACAGAAAATGAGAACGAAGATGATCAACCTCAACGACAAACTCCTGCTGGATTGACCTCAAGCTCCCTGTTTTGCTAAACCTCCGGTGCTGGTCGACCTCAACCCCACATCTCTTTTTCTTTTTCTTCCTCCCTCTCTGTCTCTTTGCTCTCTCTTCACCCCTTTTCTTTTCTTCACTGTCGGTCTCTGTGACCCTCCCTATTCTTCATCACACATGAAAGCCCCCACCCTAGCTAGTCTTCCTCCCTCTTTGTATTCTTCATCGCACATGAAAGCCCCAAAATCTTCAAAACCCCAAAATCGCACCACATTCTCCAAATCCCCAAAACCCTTTTGATTTAAGACTTTCTTTCTTCATTTCTGGATGATCCAGGAGTGATCTTCTCTCCATCTCTATATATTGCTGCTTTTGGTTGCTGTTTTGTCTGCTGCCTGTATGATGGAATACCCTCTGTCACCACTTGCAAGATAGAATCATTTGTATGGACTTAACATGTTTCTATGTTTACCAACATCTTAAGGTATGAATTCCTATATGTTCAATGTGCAGAAACAGATCATGATCATGAACCCAACTTGCTGTTGAATTCCTTTCATAAGTATTGTTTGTCGTTAGTTTTTTTTTCTTGTAGATTTTGATATGTATTGTTGAATTCCTTTCAATGTTCACCAACATCATGAACCCAACTTCTAGGTTTTTTTTTTTTTTTTTTTTGTCTTGTAGTTTTTTTTTCTTGCCAAACATGGATTCGAAGAAATTATTGATGATTTCTCTGTGTTAGCCAAACATGGAATGTCATGAATCCTCTCCCTTGTAAATCCTCATTGAGGAATGCCTCATTCCGTGCCACAAAGGAACCTTCCAATCTTCCCTCCCATTACCAAACGTGCCCTAAATTTCTTGAAGAAGACCGATGGGATATGGATACTGTCTCAGATAGATGGCGACTTGGTGTGGGTGCCTAGCTGGAATCTCTCTTGTGTGGTCAGTCTGGAAGGTGAAATTAGATGGAGTGAAGTGCTATGCATGTGGTGCGACAGAAGAATTTAGTTGTGCCTTTTTACTTGTTTTTTTTATCTAAACTACCACTTACATCCACATGTTCTCCATGGTCGACACCCCTTTGCTCAACTTAGTCTATACCCCAGATGCATATGTAATAACATCTCTCTCTCTCTCTCACACATCTGCTACTATACTCACCAGTACAGTTTCAAGTTGGTCGAGGTGCCCGCGTTCAGTCGAAGGCCATCGGCAGCTATTTCTTGCCACAGCTCAGTCTTTTAGAGGGGCTGAAGCACTCATTGTCCGAGTAATAGGTGTAGAGAAAGTGGCTCTCTACTGTGAGAGTTAAGAGGGTGGTTGTTGATTGGAAGTGGTTTCTTGGAGGTCTGCTATTTCTCACCATAGCCATTTGTATGTTTCAGTTGGTTGAAGTACTCCTTTCTCAGTTGGAGAGGCAGAGAAGTTGGCCTCCATCATGGGAGACACAGAGGGTCCCATGTTTCAAAGTGAAAAAAAAAATGGTGGCCTGTTCTTTTTCAAATGCAATAGACAGTGGACATACACACACTTAAATATCTTGGTTGAATTGCCTCAATTAAATGTGACAATTTCATTTCTAGATGATCCTTCCATGCTTTGTAGGTTTGATGATACAATTTCCTAGGCAGAGTCCAAATTTCAAAGGCACAGATTAAGAAGTGTGGAGAAAATTCTCTAATTGGATCAACAGAGTTTAAGATTGAAATTACCACTTTAGAATTAATTTTCTGCAATTACAAATTTGTCTTTGCATCTTCTGGAACCTTGCTTGTTACATCCAAGTGATTGGCCAATTGCTTGACCTCAAAGACCGCAGCTGCCAATTTTCCATTGCTTCTGACTGAAACAGCATATGTTAATAGACATGCCACCAACGCAAGCTGAATTCATCATATGCTTTTGTTGTTTGTAGGACATGGTGAAGACTACCAAGTTCAGCTTGCAGTTGGTCAGTGCCCAAGAAGCTGTATCCATTATGTCACACCTTCTCAAAGAGTTATTTTGGAAGAATTACTTGAAAGGTAGTTAAGTTTGTTGCACAAATATATGTGTTGCTTCTCAGATTTGGATGATGACTTGTTTTCTAAACAATTTTGGTCTCTTTGATGTTTCAGTGCCCTGAAGTCACCCTATAGTTCAGCTGAGGCTGGAATACTGGATTCTCTTCTTGCAAAAGCGAAATTCGAGAACAATAGATATCAAAAGCCTAAGAAGAAACAATCTAAGACTCCAAACCAATATGTAGACTGGTTATAATGTTATATCAGATGTATTTGTCCGCTGCTGAAGCTGTACGTAAACAAGGGAAGGAATCCTACTTCATTGAATGGTAACATGGCATGCTACCTTATATTCATATAGAAAATTAACCTAGGCAGAATGGCTATATTTGGTTTGCCATCAAATTCCACATACTTATCACATGTACGATCGATTTTGTGCTGCTGACTTTCCGACTATCGAGTCGAATTCTTGTTTTTGAGGATAGGGCTAGGAATGAGGATTCTACCCACAGATGTGTTTGTTTGCGTTAAAATACATATGAATTCATGGTTAAATGAGCTTCACTGAAGGATTAATAAAGAGTGAAGCATGAATGTAATGAGGTGAGAGGTGAAGGATAGAAGGTAGCAATGTAGATGGGCTATTGAATTTCCTAGGATTTGAGTTCCGAGGGTGATGGCTGGGTATTCGTTGTTCATTTCTCATGATTCACTTTCCATTAAATGAGAGGTTATTTGATGGTCATTTTTTATACATTACCTTTGATCTTCAATTTTAACCACTTGTAGCGTGAACCCGGATGGAAACAAACAAGCCCTCGGTTCGTTTATGGAGCTTATTTTTTCTGTGCCGGATGATGTGCATGCACTCCCTTTGTGGCAATGACATGAGTTTCAATCAAAATTACTAGTTCCACTATAGATTTGTCATGGTTTGTTCGTATATGATGTGCGCTTGCAAGCAGAGGATGACACTAAAGTGAATGACCGTGCCTGCTATGATACAATTAGAGGCCTGGCTTGTGGGACACCAGCCATCAATGCCATGATTGCAATGCATTTGGGAAGCTTCCACAGGCTAAGAGCCTAAGATCATCTTCATCATCATGATTGCCATCAGAACTCACCATTCTGAAACTGTTGGTGTAACATCATTCATCTCAAACCTGAAAACTCCATTTTAAACGTCTGTTCCTGGCAATTGCAGAAAGCAAAGTCTCATCTCTATTCATTGGGTACAAAGACATCCTAAATGTTTACTCATGTACATTTTTAGCCAATCTTGAGGGAGAATTTGTATTTTAATCTGAACTGAATCTTTAGTAGGAAACAATTAGTGTTGAAGTCATGTCCATTGATCTAAAAAAAAAAAAAAAGAAAGAAAAAATATTAACATTTAAGAAAATCTCAAAACACACTACTTTCATGATTTATTCGTCTGCGATGGACTCGTTTTTTGTAAGTACAATATTTTTGTGCTGAAGATTTTATAATCCACACTTTAATCCTACTTATTGTAGCTAGATTTCTGTTTTGAAGGACAGACAATTATCTTCTCCATGATCTAGATGATTTAGTGGACTTTTTATTTAATCCTTTTGATGTTCTAGTATCCTAAGCTCACACTTACTGCAACTTCACTGCATTATACTTCAATGCAGCGACAGGGCTGAGAGAGCGCAGGGAGAGGGAGAGGGCGGGCAGGCGGGCGGGTGGGGGCTGCGGCGGCAGGCGAGAGGCAGGGAGCGGGAGAGAGAAGGGGAGAGGGAGAAGCTTAGGTTTAAGGAGTTCATTAGAAAATGACTAGGTCATGGTTTCTTCTTACGCGCAGCCAGAGCCAGGTGTTTGATGTGGGATGATTTTGGGTTTGGTTACCTTGGGCTTGCATGGATTGTTGGGAATATGAGAGGCACCTGGGAATGATTTGAGCTTCGATGTCGGTGGGCAAAACACAATCTGAAACGAAGGAGGAATTGAGAGATGATGTCTTCTAATGCAGAGGGCTTTTGGGCGGGGGCCGGCGGTGGGTGAGAGAGATAGAGAGAGGGAGAGGGAGAAGGATTGGCGGGGATAAGGTTAGGTGGAGGTGGCGGGAGAGAGGTAAAGAGAGGGATAAGGATAGTTTAGGAATTATTTTATTTTTTAAAATGCAGTGTGTGGAGCTGCTTAAACAACCGTACCAGGGGATGTGAAGGAAGATATGGAGAAAGCCTCTTGAATTTTGTGTTTTCAACAATGACATAGCATTCAGTCATTAGAGAGGTCGGTGCACCATAGACGAGCCCAAAATTCTAATAGGAGTTGTGGTGGAATTGACTTAACACTGTAATACAGCCAATTTTAATAAGAGTTAATAAAGTTTATTTCAATAGGAGTTAATGCCACCGTAAACTTAAGCACACAATTAACGTTATAGTACAGCCAATTTTACGGTGGAACTGAATTTACTAGACTAATAATTTGGAGACGTCCATATTGAAGGGGAGGGCCTTCATTCTGGATGATTGCTGTTTTTTATAGGTAGGTCCCACGATGGAGTTCCACTCACCTCAGTTACCATGAGTAAGAAGAAATAAAGTTGGGTGGGGGTGATAACCTCACTTGGCTCCGCCCTTGATAATTCTCCCCCCAATAAGTAAAGAGAGTTTGAACAACAATAAATTAAGAGCATGGGTTGTTGCATTGTGTGTTATAGAGAATCAAACAATCTACTTAGATCAATGGTTCCGATGAACAACTCTGCAGTACTTAGCAGTCCAAATGGAATAGATTGATATTAGATCGATGATGTCTAAGGCTGTAAACAAACATATACTGAGTTTCAGATGATCCACCCGGATTCAAGACTGATAATAAAGAGAGATTGACGACTCTTAATCAAGGCAATGAAGGGGATGATTGAGCGGTCCACTTACAACTTGATCATCACCTAGAATCATTCAAAGTTTGTTATGAGTCTATGTAACAGTACATGGGAACCAAATTAATTGTAGATTCACATTAAGAAATTAAAGAAGAAATGCATATGGGTTAATGATAGATGAATAATCAAGATAAGGAGGTAACTTTCCACATCTTATCCTAATTAACTAAAGAAATCATACAGAATAAATATCCTAACATGTAAATTTGTACATATTGCACTTTTTTTTTTTGTTAGAACTAAATTTAAGTAAGGGGAAACGCTCAGTGAAAGACACCATAACGGGCCCCATTTATCACGGGAGCAAGGGGGGATGAAAAGAGCCATCCTTGATGGGCCTAGCCATGATCAATCCCATGTCTCTATCCTCTTGATATGTGGCCGACAAGTTTAACGACTCATATTAAAGAGAAAAAAAGAAGTTTCGACGGTCGATCCAATGGTCCAGTTCATTCGGATGGATGTAAAGCCTACTGGTTGTTTTTTTTTTTTTTTTTTTTTGGGGGGGGGGGGGGGGTTTTGTTTACTCTGTGTGTGGATAGTTGGGATTGGCGACAGGGGGTCCCATCATAGCATAAAATACATGGTGAAATACTGAAAAAATAAAGGCCTCTTTCATGATTAATAGACTATATGGGGATTCCTCAATTAATGGTCAAAATTCCATATTCCTTTGTTAGGATTAGGGAAATACAGAAACTTTCCAAAAGCTTAAAGGGTTTGGTTTGCTCTAAAGGGCGGGCCCACGAAAAATGATTTCTTGGTGGGTCCAAAGCACCACAATTTCAGAGGTTGTAATCTCTAAGATGGGCCCTACGTCCGGCAAGATTTTTATTTAAGAGGGCCCAGTATTCTAATTCGTAAAAGTGGGTAAATTTAAGAGCTTGTTTCTCTCCTTAGATTTCGAAGAGTTTTTGACCAGAGACTTTCTAAATTCCCAAACAACTGAGCATCCAAGAATTCCATCAAAAATAAAAAAGTGAATTCCTAAATTCTTTAAAAGTTATTTGAGATCTTTCATGCTGCTTAAATTTGGATGGGCTAATAAATTTCTAATGGGCGCAGGCGCAGGCACAGGCACAGGCACAACTTAAGCTAAGCTGAGAATAAATTTTTATAAGTGGGTCCGCGGGCGTGGACTAATAAAAACTTCGCGGGTTTTATTTTGGAGGGAGTAAGAGAGAAAGGCACCAACGGCCAACCACTTCAAATCTTCAAAATCGCGACAGAAATTCAATAAACCTCCCCACTGGCTACTCATCTAAAATTCCTTTCTCAATGTCGCTCCTTATCTATAAATCCTTGCGAATTTCAGCTGAAATCTTCATTTCATTTGGCTCTCTCCAAACCCTAGTCTCAAACCACCAAACCCTACTTGATCTGCAAGCGGAAAAAAATGGGCGATCATCCTCCTCACAATATCTCAATCGAAGTCCATCCAACACGACCTGGTCAGAATTTTCATGTCTCCACGGTAAGGTTCTTCCACCCTCCTCTGATAGATACAACCCTAACATCGAATGTTCAAGTGGTGGAAGATTGGATCTCCATGATATGGAACGGCTATGGGTTATTGAATAACCCACTCGTAGTAGGATTTGGGGTATTCTGGACCCGAACGTTTCCTCCAGCTCCAGAAGGACGGGCTGCCACAATTCAGATCTGTGTAGATGCCCACTGCCTCATCTGGCAGCTGAGAGAGGTTGTGCCCTTAGGAATTCCACACCTTGTGCAGCAGTTCTTCCTCCACCCCGAGGTGCGTTTGGTAGGCGTAGACAACGAGATGCACGCACCGCTGCTGTGGGAGCATCACCGTATTCGAGTGAACGCGCGCGACCTGCGCTATTTGGCTGCTGCCAGGCTCGGAGACTTTCATCTTGCCACGCAACCGGCGATGCAAGTTGCTACTGCTGTCTTACCATATTACGTGCCTGCGACTCCATTTAATGTGTTTTTGAGTAACTGGGATGCCCCGGTTCTCACACAGAGGCAGGTGCTCCACGCTGCTGTGTATGCGATCGTTTCTTACAGGATGGGGATTGCGCTGCATGCAAATGAATGGTGAAATTGCTCAGGGAAGATTTTTCTCCTACTATTACATTAGATGTTTAGGAACAAGGAACTATGATTTACAGATTGATGTTCTTATGTTAAATTTGAAATTTGATATGCTTTCAAACGGAAGAGTTGAAACAGGGGAGGGAATTTGAAGATTCCCATTGTTCCTTAAGGGAGGGATATGCAGTCTTTACTGGTTTACCTGCCCATTCACTGCCCTTGGAAAAGGAAAACCCCCGCTAGGACTCATGTTCCACGTTTGGTTTGAACTATAGACTGATTTGAGGATTTAAAATTCACTTTGTGAAATCAAATCTTTTGGTCTTCAGACTATCATGGTTTTTGGGCTAATTCTATTCATAATATGGCTTTCTATGGAATGGCGTGCATCTACATCACATGTAGTAGATGAGTTGCATGAAAGTTTGAATTGTGGAAATGCAGTTTAGTCTATGAAAAAGCTTCTCTCCTGCTTGCATGATGGGGCTGTTTATATAAGTGTACATACATTATCTCTACTTTGCAGGTATGGATGTCGACATGACATCAATGTTCTTCAATTATGGATATGATTAGAACCAGTTCAGTCTACTTAAACTGTTAACCATCACTGGTAGTTCCTTTGCTGGTTGGTTTTCAGTTCTTTGGTTTTGTTGTCTTTCAATGTTGGAGAAGCTGAGGGTTAAGTTCTCCTGTTACCATAATGGTGATTTACCTGCTCTTGCTCTTGGTCTTACTTCATGCGGCCAGTCTTTTCAGTGACAGAAAAAAGCTGTGGGCTCGCTCTTATCAATGCTTATCAAATTGTTTCCCACTTCATGAACTGCATTTTTAAACAGTGATTATCAAATTGAGATTCAATTACCCATTGAACTATCCTGAAGCTCGCTCTTATATAGAATATGAAAGATAGTTCCATTCATATACAAAAGATTAAGTAACATATATATGCAATTTGTCTATACGAAAGATAGTAGGCTCTTCTTTGTAGCTTGGTTGTTGGAAGTATAACTATGAAAGTCTTTTATGCCTGCCTGTTCTTCTTTCATTTTACATGTTCATTGTTTCCTCCTTCCTTCTAATAAAAAGTTTTCATTATTGAAAAATGAAAAGTGCAATTCTCAAACCATTCAGTATGTAAGGGGAGAAAATATTAACAGAAAAATGACATGAAGGAAACCCATGTCACCAAATTAGCAAATTAGCTCAAAAAAAATTGAAAACAGCAAAACCTAAGTTTTAAAAAACCCACACTGCAATTCAATTCAGGGTTTGCAATCTCCCAGCGATTTGAGGGTTTTCCCCTCTTTCGATTTCCTTATTAGAGGGAAGACCAAAAAATGGCCATTGCTAGAGAAGACGAGAAAAATGGGCGCTGCTACTCTTGGGCGGATCCTCTATGCATCTTGGCTAGCCATATGGAGTGGTTGTTTGAACTATGAATGGCTTCGATCTCTAGCACGACATTCAGTTGTATCTTTAACTATGAATGGTTGTTTCAAATTCATACATGTTATTATAGATTAGTCAAGAGGTTGTGTTAGGTAGAGAAGAGATCTTGTTGGGTAAATGAATGGATTTTTCTTCAATTGTGAATCTTTGAGCACAGTTTGGGAGATGTGCAGCATGTTATATCTGACATGTTCTAGTCTATAATAGGTCATATAATAATGAATTTGTGATATATCCCCCTCTAATCTTCCATTCTTGATTTTTTTTCTTCTCCAAATTTTGATCATTGATTTGATGTGGAGGATCTGAGAAATTAGAGATGCTTTATTTTTGTAGATTATTTGTAGGCTGAAAGAAACTGGCTATCTATGTAAGCATCTTCTCCTCATCAACCCATCAGGAGATATAAAAAAGGAGGATCCATGTTTGCCAATTCATAGTGCTTGCTTCTTGCTCAATTTATATCTCGCATTGCTATGCTGTTGCTGGTCCTATATCTAACATGTTCCGAAGGTCATCTTGTACATGTTGGCGCATGAGAAAACTGCATGTGATTGGTCAAGGTGAAAGTGAAATTTGATTTATGATTGTTGGGATGTAATCGAAATTAACATTTCCCACATATGGTTCGTTAACATTGTCATGGGTGTTCTAAAATTCAAGGAGTTTCCTTATTTTGACAAGGCTTACACCTGCTTGACTGTTGGATTTGGATGTTCCCATGGTTCAACAGTTTGCTATGGATTTTTATTCTCTCTTGTGGTTGGTGAATAGTCTGCTGTGACTGTGTTGGAAAAGCGCTTGATTTGAAAACATTGCAAACGTGATCATATAAAGTTGAAAAATAGCAGATTTTAAGTTCATAATATGGACTTTGAAAGCCCCAAATTTCGGACAAAAAATCCATCGGAAAGTGGGTTAACCAGTGCCCCAAACAGGGGTACTTAGCAAGGTTTCAGCAGATTTCAGCTAATGTGTTGCAAAAGTGCGTGGTTTGAAAAGCAGGCAAATGTGATTGTATTGTGCCGGAAAATAGCAGATTTTAAGTTCATAATATGGGCTTTGAAAGCCCCAAATTTCGGACAAAAAATCCATCGGGAAGTGGGTTAACCAGTGCCCCCAAACAGGGGTACTTAGCAAGGTTCCAGCAGATTTCAGCTAATGTGTTGCAAAAGTGTGTGGTTTGAAAAGCAGGCAAATGTGATTGTATTGTGCCGGAAAATAGCAGATTTTAAGTTCATAATATGGGCTTTGAAAGCCCCAAATTTTGGACAAAAAATCCATCGGGAAGTGGGTTAACCAGTGCCCCAAACAGGGTACTTAGCAAGGTTTCAGCAGATTTCAGCTAATGTGTTGCAAAAGTGTGTGGTTTGAAAAGCAGGCAAATGTGATTGTATTGTGCCGAAAAATAGCAGATTTTAAGTTCATAATATGGACTTTGAAAGCCCCAAATTTCGGACAAAAAATCCATCGGGAAGTGGGTTAACCAGTGCCCCAAACAGGGGTACTTAGCAAGGTTTCAGCAGATTTCAGCTAATGTGTTGCAAAAGTGCGTGGTTTGAAAAGCAGGCAAATATGATTGTATTGGGCCGGAAAATAGCAGATTTTAAGTTCATAATATGGGCTTTGAAAGCCCCAAATTTCGGACAAAAATCCATCGGGAAGTGGGTTAACCAGTGCCCCAAACAGGGGTACTTAGCAAGGTTTCAGCAGATTTCAGCTAATGTGTTGCAAAAGTGTGTGGTTTGAAAAGCAGGCAAATGTGATTGTATTGTGCCGAAAAATAGCAGATTTTAAGTTCATAATATGGACTTTGAAAGCTCCAAATCTCGGACAAAGAATCTCTCGGGAAGTGGGTTAACCAGTGTCCTAAACTGAGGTATTCAGCAAGGTTTAAGCAGATTTCAGCTAATGTGTTGCAAAAGTGTGTGGTTTGAAAAGCAGGCAAATGTGATTGTATTGTGCCGGAAAATAGCAGATTTTAAGTTCATAATATGGACTTTGAAAGCCCCAAATTTCGGACAAAAAATCCATCGGGAAGTGGGTTAACCAGTGCCCCAAACAGGGGTACTTAGCAAGGTTTCAGCGGATTTCAGCTAATGTGTTGCAAAAGTGCGTGGTTTGAAAAGCAGGCAAATATGATTGTATTGTGCCGGAAAATAGCAGATTTTAAGTTCATAATATGGGCTTTGAAAGCCCCAAATTTCGGACAAAAAATCCATCGGGAAGTGGGTTAACCAGTGCCCCAAACAGGGGTACTTAGCAAGGTTTCAGCAGATTTCAGCTAATGTGTTGCAAAAGTGTGTGGTTTGAAAAGCAGGCAAATGTGATTGTATTGTGCCGAAAAATAGCAGATTTTAAGTTCATAATATGGACTTTGAAAGCTCCAAATCTCGGACAAAGAATCTCTCGGGAAGTGGGTTAACCAGTGTCCTAAACTGAGGTATTCAGCAAGGTTTAAGCATATTTAAGCTCATGTGTTGCAAAAGTACGTAGTTTGAAAAGCAGGCAAACGTAATTGTATCGTGCCGGAAATTAGCAGATTCTAAATTCATAATATGGATTTGAAACGCCACAAATTTCAGCCAAAAAATCCCTCGGAAAGTGGGCTAAACACGGATACTTAGCGAGGTTTATACAGATTTGTGTTAACCGAATGTTGAAATTCCATTCACATTGTAGGGCTTTTCATGTCTGAAATGATTCCAGGTTTATCAATCACTTTCTATTCGTTCTAATTTTAGTTTTCTCTTCAAATGGAATGGACAAGAAAACCAGCCTCTTGGGCCTCTTTAGACAAAATCTCACAAGATTCAATATGCCAAATAAGACTCTTTCAAATGCTTAAAAGATGAAATATACAAGTACAAAAATAAGTTCTTCATTCATTCACCCTAGATACAATGGGTCATACAACAACAACTTCCATTAATCAAAGTAAAAAAAAAAAAAAAAAAAAAAAAAAAAAAAAAAACACATTTGGAGTATTTCACATATCAACCAACCCCTTACGTAATAGTAGCTTCCAATTAGGAAGGGTACATGATGGATGCTACATTCGACACAATAATACCACAAGCATGACATCATAAACAATCAGAACAACCGTTATAACTTTGTTTAAATCTTGTAACAACATTTGCCATACGGAATGGTTGTAAACAAATCAAACCATCACCTAATTAGCAACAGATGGGGCACTGAATCAGCCCATTCTCATTGCACTCTCCACATTTCACAACACTCTTCCGCTCTGCATCAAAGATCTTGCAGCTACCACTGTAATCCAAACACATGATGAATCTCAACCCTCCACACCCTTGGCACACCTCAGCAGCCTATGGAATCCCTTCAAGAAGAAAGCTCAATTTCCCCTCTTCCAATATCAGCACCTCATCAGCCTCTCCCATTAGTTTCCCCTTCACAAACACCACAGGCACTCTCACCTCCTTCTCCATCAACACCCTCAACTCCTCCCTAAACCCAGAATCCATTGAAATGCCCCTCTCAATCATCTGAATGCACTGTGATTCAATTAAAGACCTCACTCTGTTGCAGTCCCCAAATGTCATCCTAACCGGGTGTGACTGGTTGCAGATCCTCCAAAGACCCAAAGGTTTTATTCCCTGTTTGGCACTGGAATTACAGTTGAACTTGTTTGGCTCCACAACAATGCGCCAAATATTTGCTATACAGGCGAGAACTACAGCTGAACTTGTGTTGCTTTTTTTATTTATATTAAACATAGACTTCTGCCTGTGCTGCTTATGCTTGATCAATGCTATTCCGGTAGTTGACTATGTAAATGGCAACCACTGTCACTAACACCCCCACCAATTGCACTGGAGAGAATGTTTCCCCCAAGTATATGAACCTGATCCCAAAACAAAAATATATAGTAATTAAAGAAACAACCAAAAAATTACATCCTTAAGGACACTGTTGACAGGAAAATACATGACAAAGTATCAAAGGAAGACCCATGTTTAAAAATCAACAGGAAAGTAGGACAGAAGGTCCAAAGTTTCGAAACCATGAGTAGGAAAATCCAAGACACCAACATCTTGCCCTCTACACCAACTTTAGTTAAACTATGGACAGTATATCATTAATAATCAACTAAAGTCAAATCGAATTAGAGCAGAAATTTGACAGACACTGCCCATTCCAGCTGAAGTCCTTTGCAAACCTTTTGCAAGAAATCCCTGTCCAATTACCAAACACAAAGCACACTTATAATCATGAATCCAAAGCCAATCACTGAAAATTTTAGAATGAGGAAGACCCAAAAAATTCCAATTTACGAAACAACAATTGTTATCAAACTGCTAGTACAGCTTACATCTCTTCCAAGATGTTTACAACAGCATTTGCTGAATCTTTCAAGCAAACCCCACCTGAAAACACGCAGCATCCACCACTCCAAACAGGAGGATCCAAACCCAAGCAGCAGTTCCAGAGGGCTGCTTCCTCCCTCTCGCCGCAGCGAACGCGATCACCATCACCCCGGCTAGGATTAGTCGGAAGGACGACAAGAAGAACGGCCCCGCCTTCGGCAGCACCTCCTTCATGGCGACCATCGCCGTCCCCAGAAGAAGAAGGGCGACACGAGCAAAGCCAAATCCCATACTCCATAAGCAAAACCCAGATCGGATTTCCCCCCATTTTCTTCGACTTCGAAGCTCGAGCTCTTCGATGATGGTCGTAACGGCGGCAACATCCGATCAGATCCCGACGTCCCAGCGTCGGAAGAGGCGACCGCTACTACGCACTCGACGTCGGAGCCGGTGCCGATGCAATCAACATCGCTTTGTGTTTCGGTACTGGGTTCTCTGCAGCGGATGAAGGTAGTTTTAGGATTTTGGTTTGAGGCGGGAACAGGGAAATGGGAATTTGGTTTCCTGGGATTTAGAGAGAAAATGGAAGGTGAGGAGATTTGTTGAAATGCGGCAGAGACAGCAATTTACCCTTTTGCTGGGTAGAGACCCTGATTTCCCCTCTTTTTTTTTTCATTCTCCCACTCACATGAAAGTTGAATACACTAGTTGGTCCACGTCAGCGCCACGTGGAACTCCACCTTGGATCGGTCCGAAATTTGGTCTTCCCATTCCGTCCATATAGACTTTTTCTGAAAAACTTATATGAAAACAAAAAGTCTACATGGACAAAATTTGTCCATGTAGCACTACTCATATAAAAATAGCTACAAATCCTCGTTTGGTGATGAAGACGAAAATATGTGGAAAATAAAGAGCCCACCTACTCTGAGTCCTTTGACTGCTAGGCATAACCAAGATGTGCATTGGTAGCAAATGGGGGCCCACTTCATGATATTGAGCAAACTAAGGCCCCTTATTACAAGTGTGTGATTGAAGTAATGGGCCCACTTCTTATCCGCTAATCAAACTGCATTCCATGGATGAGATTCAATATGCCACTGCTAATCAAACTTACATTCGTTTCTAAATTGCATAAAATGGGCCCACCTCTCACAGTGGCCGACCATTGGATGTTAGCTTCTTCCCTGGAACTGAAAAGCACCCAAATTTCTCTCATATCAACATGTTCATCACAAACATGAAAAATGTGCAATTACATGAGAAGTGAGTGTTGGATGCTGGTGGGTGTCTAGAGAGGTGGCCGACTAGACCTAGTACTCAAATTTTTAGGGTACCACTATTTAAGCTAACCTGAGATCGACATGTCTAAGGCTATGATGTTGTTGATGAACTTTTACAGGCGAGAGTCATCAATGATTTGCATAATTTGGATTGCTAAATGAAAGAATTTTTTTTTCTAATCAATGTTCTGAATTCTAAACATAATCAAAACTAAACCCAGTGCCACATTTTCTTTCCATGCGGAATTACAAAAGCAAGTAGAAATGCTATACTTTATAATTCATCATCTTAATTAGATATCAAATATGATGGATCTATTAAAGTAGATGTATTTGGTATACTTGATCTAGTATGTGTCTAACCCCCAAGGGGTTAGCCAAGTGGTTAGGACCACGGTTCATCCCTCTTCCGGAGCTAGAGGTCTTGGTATCGACCTCCGGTTTCCCCTCTTCAGGAACCGATTGTTGAGTTCACTTGTGTTGCCACCTGGGGGCCAGTGGTCCAAGTTGTTTTCCAAAGAGCAGGCTTGCTCGCTATAACGAGCCATGAATCTGGCGTAGAGGTAGAACACTTGATCGCTATAGCGAGCACCCTACTCGCTATAGCAAACTGAGGAATTCCGCCCAGTCCGGACTCTATTTGTGCCGTTCCATTTCAAGCTCTTTCTTAGAGTTCTAATGAAATTCCTAAAGTCTTGTGGACGAACCTTGGGCTATTCATAGACCCCTTGCAGCCACAAAAGAGTACACTCGAGCTATCTAATTCTCTCAAGCATCAAGCATCCGTCTAGAGAGATTTTGTGAGCTTATCTTGCAAGGGAGACTGCGCTGAAGATATTTTCTCTTTCCTTCTTCACTCAAGCACCTTGAAGCGGGCATTCAAGGTGGGTTTTAAGCTAGCATATAGAAGGTGAACGGCGGGTCGTCTGCAAGTTCTTCATAGTCCTTTAGGTTGAGTTTCAGCTGTATCAAAGGTCTAGTGAGTTCGCTTGTAATATTCAATTTATAGTGCTTTGCTTTTCAGTAGTCCTTATCACCTGTGGTTTTTTTCTGAATAGGGTTTTCATGTAAAAATCTTGTGCCTCCTCTCTTTTGTGGTGATTGACTTTTATTTGGACTTAGGGTTAGATTAATTAATTGGGATTGAAATTCATATTATAATATGGGAAAGGACCTTAGCCTGCATTAAGGCTAATTAAATAGAAGGTTAATCTAGGCTTAGTCAAACATTCACATGGTATCAGAGCAAGTTGCACAATTCTACCATATAATCCTTTCAGATTTGACCTATGGAATTCAATAAGGAGGGCACTTCTATCACCAAGCCACCTTTGCTTGAGGGTAGTGGCAATTATGCTTACTAGAAGGTAAGAGTAACTGCATTTTTGCGCTCTCTTGACTATGATGTTTGGCAAATAGTTGAGGATGGTTATAAATCACCAACTGTGGTTGTTGAAGGAAAAAGTATTCCCAAAACAGTGGCTGACTGGACCCAAGGAGAAAAGAATTAGGCTCATTGGAATGATAGAGCTATTAATGCTATATTTAATGGCATTACACACTCAGAGTTTCGCAGAATCTCCACTTGTAAGACTGTGAAATAAGCGTGAGGTCTCCTGAAATCAGTGCATGAAGGCACTGACATAGTGAGGGAGACTAAAATTAAAAACTTGACCATTGCCTTTGAGACCATCCGTATAAAAGAAGGAGAGACCATCGATGAGTTCAGTTCCAAACTCGGTAACATAGTAAATTCTAGTTTCAATTTGGGTGAACCCATTCCAGACCAAAAGGTGGTTAAAGAAAAATACTTGGGTCATTGCCCGAAAGATTTCAGTCAAAAGTGATTGCTATTGAGGAACATACAAATCTCAATGAACTCCCTTGGTTGAGGAACTAGTTGGAAACTTGCTTGAAGCAAATCACTGTTCAAATAAGAAATCCAAGGTATTGCTCTCATGTAGTCTAAAGCAGGTGATGATGAATCTAATGAAAGGTCTGATAATGGTGCTGACGATGTAGAACTTGGGGCTCTTGTCAAAAAATTCAAGAAATTTATGAAAAACAACAAACCGAACCTTAAAAAAGGAATTTCCTAAAAACAAGAGCTTTAACAAGCCAAACGGTGAGCCCCAGAATGAAAAAACCCCTCTAAGAATACTCCTAAACATATTCAATGCTTTGAATGTAAAAGCTTTGGCCACCCTACTTCTAAATGTGCTAACCGGTTAGAAAGAAACAAAGGAAAGGCATTGAATATCTCTTGGGAAGAAGATTCCGAGAATAAAAATTAGTGGTAACTTCCTTCATTGAGAAACGTGGTTAAGACATTCCGAGAATGTATCTACCTTGGATCTTGTTTAATACACTCCAAGATAACCTCACGAACTGGTGATGGTCGAAGCCCAATTGCAGGTAATATTGTAAATGTTTATATGCTAGAATAGGATATGAAGAGTGGATCTGGATCCGAGAAGAAGTATATAATTCAAGCCTGGTTTTATTCTCCTTTCCCCATACAAGTGATCACCAACAAATGCTAGCAAACAGGTTCAGAGATAAGAGAGGAAAGTGTTTTATATAAATAGAATAGAGAAGAAAATATTTTACAGAGGATTTTACAGGAAAAATCCTCTTAGAGTCACTATAGACCAACAATGACCCAAAAGACATGTTGCCGCTGTAGTGGTCCCAGAGGTCCCTTTTGATTTCGTAGTTGGGTTGAAGACATCCCTTATAATAACCTGGGACAGATTAGGCCCAAATTCATTTGGCCCATAAGGCATTAGGTTGGGTTGGGTTGTACTAATTGTTTTTTTTTTTTTTTTTTTTTTTTTAACCTGCTCTAACCCATTATAACCCTTTTGTTATTGTTAGGTTGTTAGAACGATATTTCCTTGCAGAACCTATGGGAGGTAATTTCAACGGCTGAAATTTGGGGTTATCCCCAGATTTCTTTTGCTTCCTCTTATTGGTTCTTCTGTCTTCCGGTGCGGGAAGGAGGAAGAAGCCAGAAGGTCTAGTTGATGCAGTACTTAAGACCTCACATCAACCGTGCCACAATTTGCTATACAAGGAGGTGAGTAGTATTTTCAAGTACACAGAGAAATATGGATTTATCTAGGTTTATTGTGTGTTTTCGTTGATCATGATTATAACCCAAATAGGGGATAAGGGAATAAAAATCTGATTAGTGACGGATGTGGAAATTTTCTCCGGGGTTTGACCAAAATCTGTGATTTTCATACCAAAATAGTAATGGAACATGATTAATTTGTGATGTTGGAATTTTGATAATAACTCAATCAAAGAAGGAATGAATCTGATGGGTTTCCAAGGCAGCAGGGTGCTTTCCAAAACCCAAATCGACAGAACAGAATCTGTCGACTTGGGTAGTGGGGCCATGTGGCCCACTTGATCGTGGATCTGTCCCAGGGATCTGGAAATAGACCCCTGGGCGACCACTGTAGAGATGGACCCATCTCGAACTGTGCCCCATCTGAATCCCAAGATCTATGCATCGGTACTTTTGGGGAATTTTGGGTTTTTGATGGATTGGGTTGTAGGACCCCATTGGTCCACTTGATCAAGGATCAGGACTAGTCATCGGTATGGTCCCTGATGGGCAACCAAGGTGGGCCAGGTCCCAGACAAGTTGAACCATGGAGGGCCCACCATCTGAACCTTCCCTGTTCTGGTTATGAAGGACTGTTAATGGTTGCTAAAAACTATCTTATGTGATATGAGATGATAGAATGAGAAAATCCATGTGGTTGTAGACTCCATCTCTTGAAATCAAATTGTGGAAAGATGAATTAACAGGGAAGAGGAAGAGTTGCAGACAACAGTGGTTTACATCACAATGTCGAAGAGACATGTGGGGCCCACCGATTTACCTGATTAGAGATCAGGACTAGTCATCTGTGGGTTCTTGATGGGCGACCAGGATGGCCCTGGACCCATGTGGTTTGGACCACTAGGGACCCACTATCTCTTGTCATCCAAAGCATTGAGTGTGAGACCCATTTTATGAAAATGTCGAACTGTGCTTCATCTTTATAAAAATAATGTGACGATTACTTTTGATATGAACCCGTAATTTTCCTGAACCTTTGATGAGTCCTGAAAAGCGTATATTTTCATATATATTTTGGACTATTTTAAGGACTTATTGATATTAAAGAGCTTTATTTAATGTCATATCATGTTTTTATGCATTTAGAGTCCATTGTAGTGCATTCATGATTAATTTGCTCAATAATCACATTTTTTTGCATAAACTCATGAAACCTGCCATTTTTGGAGATTTATTTTTTGGAAAGTCAGTTATTTTGGGTTCATCAAGTAGGGTCCCATGCATCGTCCATTTAAATTCCTTACATAAAATTATTCTTGAATCTATTTATTTTAATTTGTGTAAGAGAAATCAAGAATGAGACTCACATTGATGAAATTTGAGAAAGATCAAGAGTATGGCATCTTTCATGGTGGGCCCACATATCTTGGTATTTTTGGAGAGTTTGAAAAGTCAACAATGGAAAGCTAGATTTTTTATTTTAAGAAATTCAAGAAAGGAAAGTGTGTTAAAATAGTTGACTAGTCAATCAAAGAAGTTTGGAAACAAACCAAAGATGGAGGGGGAATCAAGAAACAAGGAAAGAAAGATCCAAAGATCCCTTTGGATGTCCACATGGGTCCCACACACCATTGCACAACGAACATTCCATATGTGCACAATTATTTTTGGATTTTTCAGGGGCAGCAAGATTAAAATGGGTATAACTCTAAATTCAGCTGTCGGATTGGTGCAATCCATATACCGTTGGAAAGCTCTTTTCGAGTAAATATCTTTAGAACCCAAGATTGTGTCAATCGAAGCTAAAATGAGAAAAATTGAAGGCATGAGCATCCATCTCCTCTCATGCTTGAGAATTGCTCACCTTTCACTCTAGAGAATTTCATACCATCTCTCCCTTTATTGCCCTTCCATTTTAATTCACCAAGGGGGTTCTTTCCAAAGGCCATACCACTAACCTTGTGGTTTCAACTAGAAAGAGGGATTTTCAACATCCTAATATGTATTTTTGTTTTTAATTCTCAATCTTATGTACTCAATTGCATACTAGTATTAATAAAATTGTTTCTTTTAAATTCTTGTATTGATTTCTTGTGAATCTTGATATTAGTTTTGCAATAGGGTTAGTTCTTACTTTTGGTTAAATATTTTTAATTGGCTTGGAATAATTACTAACAACTCACCTTAGCATCCTCACAATATACCTTGTTTTCTACGGATACATGGTATTTTTGGATGCAATACAATGTGAAGTTGAAGAGTGTTGATTAAGAAAATTTTGAAAAATCAAAGTCTGAAATTTATTTATTAAAAAGTGAGGATTTATCATTCTCAACTTGGATTGACAACCCAAGTTGAAGAATAGGATCCTAGGTATGCACCTCTAATTTGCTTAGACCCTCAATTGAAAAGAATTAAAAGAAGCAACTTACCACTTTTATATTTCAGTTCTGTTTACCATCTTTCATTTATGCACACCACCCTTATTTTCAGCACCTCACTTTTAATTCTTGCACCTTTTACAATTATATGTCACAGAATTTTGTTTAGATTTGTTGATTGCTGGAAAGTGCATTAGATTCATTCATCATGGTAGTTCAAAACTCAACCATTATTCTCAGTTTTAGGTTTCATTAGATTAGGAAAAACCATGCATAAAAATAGCCCCGCATACTAGTTTTTTTTTTAGACTTAGAATTTTCTGCATCTCATGGCATGCATCGCATTGTATTACTAATTTTATAACTTAGTTTTATTTTTGGTACTTTTTATTTTTGATGTTCTAACTTGTGTGTTCTTTTGTAGCAATTTTAGTTTTTAGTTTAGGATTTTTAGATTTAGGAAGTTTTCTTTTCATTGGATTGTAATTAATTTAATTTTTGGAAAGTAAAAATGATGAATCTACTTTTCTAGATTTTAGGCTAAAATTAGATTTTTAATTTAGGGCAAGAACAAGTTGAGAAGGATTCTTAATTTACATTGCTCCCTGTGGATCGACCTGGTCTCACCAGTTCTATTACTACATCGCGGCTCTACACTTGGGGTCCGATCAACCTTCCAAAGGCTCCTTTTGTAATTGTTTTATGTACAGAAATGTCTATCTGAACCATGTATTATTCTAAAAGTTATAAACTAACTAATATCCATACTGATTCTATTATGGGCTTGTAACTTAGTGTGGGCCCTGGTTGAATTATATAAGTCAAAGTTATATATATATATATATTAGGCATACATTTTGGTTGTTCTGGAGCGTGTTACTGACTTACAAAATAAATTCCCAAGTCAATGGGGGAGATTTTAGATTTGATGGTAATGCTTATGTATATGATTGGACTTGTATTGAGGACATGGGATTTAAGGTTAGAAGAGTAGTACCACAGAGGTGGGTATCAAATGTTGAATTTAAGTGGGGCGTATATAAACTTGATTATGTGGCACTAATCTTATATCAATATAATTAATGTGTATAATTCTATGATAGTGTTACCAAATGCATAATGGATATAAAAGAACTAATGAACTTTTAATGAGAGCATTTCGATATTAACAATATTTGAGACAGTGGCATCCTATTTGAAATATCAGTAAGGATCCCTACTTCTGGGTATTGAATTGATTAGTGACCCCTTGTAGGCCAGGAGGAATAAGGTTGGGTGGGGACTGAAATATTGTTTATGGAATTAATCTCCTTATGGAGAGTTTTTGAATGAATTATAGAAAGGACTTCTTTTTGGAAGGGATTGAAACACTGAAAACTCTTATGTTAGAGTTCCATCATATTATAAGAAGGGGGATTCGGCGACGGGTCCCTGAACATTTCACTTTATTGCATTAGGTCCACAATCTTTTCTTATAGTGTGATAGATCCTTTTTCCACATTTGGAAACCTAAAATGTCTAATTTACCCTTTCTTCAAATCATATCCCATGATTAGTGGGATAAGCCAAATAAAATTCCTAGGTCCGCCACCGTCTCAAGGAAAGAGATGTGGATATGCTTGCAAACAGGACGTCTCCGGATTGAAACCATAGTGGACCCGCACCTGTTTCTAAATAACGGTTCCGGTTTTGACTCGGAAACTGTTTTGTTGGTTCTAGACCCGATTCCAATAGGAGAACCCGGATCCGATCTCGGAACCGCGTCCACCGAGAGGACTGGAATCTATTTCCAAAATCGATTATAATTTCCCTTTATTCATTATTTTTTTTAAAAAAGAAGCAAATTATTCCACTTTTAACAGTGCATCATGTCTACTGGATCAAGTATTATACCCGAAAAAGCTGATTCTGAGGTACTATTTGCTATATTAGAGGCTCATATGGTCTCGGGTCTACGGGTCGAAACCTAAATAGACGCGGAACCGGACCCATTTATCAATCGGAAATAAAATTGGGTTCCAAGCCCGGACCCGTTCTTGAATCGGAACCTAAAATAGGTTCCAGACTCGGCTTTTTGTAGGTTCGAACTTCCGAGTAATCGGAGAGTCGGATGCCCGTTTGCAACCTAGATGTGGAGGAGTTACCCAACTACGAGGGACATTTATGGGTTTTCTCCTTAGCGTATTTCAGTTAAAGTTCTCTTATCACTAAGAGAGTTAAAATAGGAAAGAAGGCTCCATGTGTCACCCATTTCGGCTACAAAACTCTTTATCCGTCATTAAGATAGTCAAAATAAGGAAGATGGTCAAAATTGAATAAAAAATCAGCTTCAAGGTTGAATTGGAAACCGGTCTCTCTCATATATTACAAAAACCCTGATGATATTGATTTTTACCGTAGGATTTAATCACGAGTGGACACCACCCTATTTGTTCACTTCTCACTCCCTATCCACTTCATATTTAGTAAGCTTAATTTACCAATGAAGTAAAGTGAAGAGTTAATTCAGGAGAAAATAAAAGGAGAGCGGGTCAAATCAAAAGATAGTAAATTTTAAAAAACACCTCGTCAATTTAACAAAAAAAAAATGTAGTTGGATATTTTCTAAAGCCATTGAATGAAAAAAAAAAAAAAAAGATAAACTGGGGGTTTTCATGGACCACGCTCGGCTAGGCCGAGGACTGCCCAAAATGGCAAGACTTCTAAACTAGAAGCCTAAGCCTAGCCAAAGCTTCAGTCGGGCCTGAAGTTGCTGGCCAGAGCCTAGCCCCGCATGAAAACGATGAAGCCCGAGCCCGACCCATGTTAAACTTATAGAAACATAGATATGCGTTTCTTACCGGCTCTTAGGCCTGCTCAACCGGTCTGATCATATCACCATCTGCGAGAAGTCACGAGTTTTGAGGCCCCCCCTCACAACTCCCTCCCTTATAAATATGTGTACATTTGGGCCAGGCTGGTTTTCCGGCTCTCCACCACTTAGTTCAAAAAGAGAAAATTGAGCACGACCCATCTATTATAGCCGAAACCACATAAACCTAAAGGAAGCCGGCCAGATCCACGAGCACCCCTATAAATAAAAAAGCTCTTCCTTTTAAAAGAGAATCTCAAAAAACTGATCTCTCACCTTTTGGTTTCACCAAACCTTTACTCTCTCTCTCTCTCTCTCTCTCTCTCTCTCTCTCTCTCTCTCTCTCTCTTATATCAACCATTAACTTCACTTCACAAGCAAAGCAAATTAACCAAACAAGCAATATATTGTGTATTTGTTGTGATTCAATATTATTCCATTTAAATGTTAATTATACATGCCCGTCCATTACATATTTTTTGGACTTATGCCCCTACCTGTGACCAGATCAAGATGTATAAAAACAAAAACAAAAAGGAAAAAAAAATAAGTTTTAAATAACATGGCCATTTCAGTGCAAGATTTCCTCCTCTAAGAGAGGAGGAAAAGCGGCAAATGGGACTTTACCGCCACTTAGCGCAGCGTTAAAGCCACACGGCAGCTTTTCTTCCGTTGACGGAGGAGGAAAAGTAGCAAAAAGTAGCGGTAAATCTGCACTGCTACTTTTCCTCCTCTTAAGTAGTGGTCAACGATCATTAAATTAGGCACAATTAATAAAATCCCACTAATGAGGTATTCAAATAAATTTCAAAAAAACACAAATAATTTCAAAAAATAGTAAACAAATTTCAAATAAATTTCTAAAAATGAAATAAATTTAAAAAATGCAAATAAAATTCAAAAGAACGCAAATAAATTTCAAAAAATGAAATGAATTTAAAAAACCCAAATAAATTTCAAAAGAAAGCAAATAAATTTCAAAAAATGAAATAAATTTAAAAAAAAAAACACAATAAACTTAAAAAAAAGCAATAAATTTCAAAAGAACACCGATAAATTGAAAAGACACAAATAAATTTCAAAAAATATAAATAAATTGCAAAAGATGAAAATCAATTTCAAAAGATCCAAATACATTTCAAAAGATCCAAACAAATTTAAAAAAACTATAAATAAATTTCAAAAGAAGTAAATAAAATTAAAAAAATGCAAATACATTTGCCAAAACTAAGACATCGTCGGATTTCTAAATTAGTGAATAATGTGGCAAAAAACTCAAGTCTTTTTGTCAAAAACTCAGTTAAATTTATTTCAAAAAATACAAATAAATTTTAAAAGACACAAATAAAATTCAAAAGCACAAATAAATCTGCCAAAAACTCATATAGACTTGTTTATAACTAAGATAGATTTGTTCCAGAATCTAGATAAATAGTTTAAAACTTGGATAGATTTGTCCAGAACTCAGATAAATTCATCCAGAACTTAGAAAGATTTGTCTAGAACTTAGATAAATTCATCCAGAATTCAGATAAATTCATCCAGAACTCAAACAGATTTATCCAGAACTCAGATAAATTCATCCAGAACTCAGATAAATTTGTGCCAGAAGTCATATAAATAGCTAGAACTCAGATAAATTCATCCAGAACTCAGATAAATTCATCCAGAACTCAGGCAGATTTGTCCAGACTCAGATAAATTCATCCAGAATTCAGATAAATTCATCTAGAACTCAAACAGATTTGTCCAAAACTCAGATAAATTCATCCAGATTTCAGATAAATTTGTGCCAGAAGTCATATAAATAGCCAAAAACTTAGAAATATTTTGTCCAAAACACAAATAAATTTGATAAAAAAATACAAAACTCAGATAAATTTGACTTTGACTGGAATGTGGATGGACTTCTGGAATAGGTCAGGTCAAACCTGACCTAGAACCAACCCTGAACTGTTGCAGGTCTTAGGCCCACTTTCTTCTTCTTCTTCGTTTAGGAATCAGATACAAGAAAGCCATCTTCCATTCGCCTTCTTCCTCGATTCCAGCGATAGCATGGCGTGGCATCCGATGGCGATTCCCCTTTTCCGGCAATAGGTAGGAACGACGGTGGCGCAGGAAATCAGGCGATGGCGCAGAAAATCGTCTTCTTCTTTGTTTCGTGTTCAACAAGTCATCTTCTTCTTCTTGCATGGGTCTTCTTGATGGCGCAGAAAATCTTCTTCTTCGTTGTAGGGGTCTTCTTCTTCTTTGTAGGGGTCTTCTTCTTCTTCTTCTTCTTTTTCATCTTCTCTTCTTTTTCTTTTCAGGGGTTTTCTTCTTTTTCTTCTTTGTAGGGGTCTTCTTTTTCTTCTTCTTCTTTTTCATCTTCTTTGCAGGGGTCTTTTTCTTCGTTGCAATCTTTTTCTTTTTCTTCTTCTTCGTTGCAGGGGTCTTCTTCTTTAGAGATCGATCTCAACTGTTGAGATCTAATCTGTCAATGTCCATGTCCGGTTTGAAGTGATGAGTGGGAGAATGGAAGATTTGAAATTTAAAATTCAAAATTAGATGCCTAAACAGTTGAAAGAGGGCAAATTAGTCATGTAAAATGTATCCAGGGACTTTTGACTGCAAATAGTCTAGCTGTTTGGACTAGAGCACTTAAAAAGAATTTGCTTAGATTGGAGGCTGGATAGATTCAATTCTAGGGACCTTTCGCTAATTATCTCTTATAAGAACCCATAAATGTGACTATTGAACTTGCCAAAGTTAAGGACTGAATTTGAAACCTCATTAAATAATAAGAAAGCTCTATAGGTCATCTCTTATCATCTCTAGGATTCTTCTACGCTTTTGTTAATGAATTATGTTAGTAATGACCTGTGTATTTGGAATATTATTCACCAGTTTTCTGATAAGTGGTTTGCCCCATTTCATGTGGGCAACGTTTGGGGGAGCTTGACAACGATGGAAATCAGTCATTGGACTTCAATTTGCGTGGGTGATGAGAGAGCGTTATAATTGAATTGGAAAATGATGTTTAGGATTTTAGTGACTGATTGCTTCATCATTGATGTTGAAATTGTTTCCTTATGATTTAAGATTTTCTTTCTCAGTAAACTTGTTATCACTTACCTTCTATTTAATAATTCACTTAAATAAATTAGAAGCATTGCTCAATTCTTTGTCATGACTTGATTTATGGTGATCTTTATTTCCTTATAATAAGGCCCCGGGTCCTATGAGCTCCAGTTTTCGGGGCGTTACATTCCCGCACGTGTTTGTGGGCTATGGGAATATACAAAAATGTTCTTAATTCATAGATCATATAAGAGTGATACATCATATACAAGTTATTGTAACCTGTATACAAAAATCTATATAAAAAACCATTAAGAAATTTACAAAGTAGACGGGCAACAATCACGGGCTAACTAGCTTCTAGTGACAGGATCTTGAGTTTCTGCCCACCATAATGGAGATAATTTGAAGAGGGAATCTAGCAGTTGAGAAAAACTTAGTACACACAATTTTCACATTATAATTTTTTGGCATTCACTAATACCCACTTGCTTTTCAATGTTGTACCCTACTAATTTCCTATTAAGTTTCACTATGGAGGATTATCATCTAGTGCATAAATTAGGTAATACGATTTATTAGAATACCAGATGATTATTCCATGCTTATTAATATACACAATTTGTTGTTCACCATTAATAAGCACAGTAGTATTAGAAACTTTTTTTTATTCATTTGATATGCTCTTTATTTAGAATTATTTAACCAATTTGTCTTAATTGATTTTACACAAGGATTTACATGGAGAAGTAAGGTTCGATCCTTGGTTATCCAGACACACCTTTAAAGGTTCGATCCTCTACTTAACTAGGTAAATGGTGAAAATGGTCTTTTAACTCCAAGGAAAAAAGGTATAACCCGATCACCTATAAATAGGTACTAGCAAAATGACCCCGTGCTTAGCACAGGCATTGAAAGTTATACAGAGAATAACATTTAATTTTATAAAATAAATGAAAATTTTAATCTTAATTTCATATATTTATATTTTATAAACTCTAAAATAGAAGTGTTTTTTTTTTCTCACACATATTTATAGGTTTCTTAAAAATTACACAATTAAAATTTAAAATAATTAATAAATATAGAAATTTAAAATCTTTAGTATAAACATGAAATATGAAATATTGAGATGGGTGAAGTTATAAAAAATTTAAAAATATGAGATTTTCAAAGTAGAGATAGGTTTGGTAGTGAGTTGGTTGCCTTACGTCAACCAAGAGAAAATAATATATCTATTTCCATTATCACATATAGGTTCTGTGAATAATAATCTATGTCGGAAATTAAAATTAAGATTCATAAAATGAAACTAAAATCACAAAAAAGGAGTAAAAAATATGCAAATACCTTAGTTTCTTGTAGGAAAGAGAAGACCCAATGAGACTTGCGGCCATTCACACGAAGAAAAGAAAAAAAAATGCCGCATAGAAAAGAGACTCGTGGTGAGAAGACTCTATATGGAGAAGGTTACAACTCATTTTCTCAATTACCCACTTCAGTTACAGAAAAGAGGACTCCATATATGCCAATTTCAGTTACAAATCTCCATAACAGTTTTAAGAGTTAATAATAGGCACATGTGAAGATTAAGAGGAATTTAAAGAGGCATTAGAGAGGGTCAAATTGGTATCAAAATGGTCAAAATAAAATTGAAATGAAGTGGCTGATTTCTCAATTGGAATCAGTTCGCTTCATTATATATAATAGCTTATTCTGTACAGTAATATTTCAAGAGAGTGCAATAGAAGTGTTTTTGTATAAAGTGTCTTAGCCTCTTCTGTTTTTTTTTTTTTCCTCCTTTGTGCCTTCTAATCAGTGGGGGAGGTAGGAATTTCTCCCAGTGGTGGAGTCGGGAATTTCTCTCAAGAGGGGCAAAGGTTGTCGACTTACATAATATTAGTAATTATTTTAACCTTTTTTTTTTTTTTTTTTACTATTAACCATCACAAAAAAGAAGAAAAGATGTAGGAGAATATTAGGAAATAGCAATAGGTATAAAAATAAAGAGTTGTGCATCAATCAACCATTTGATTGCACAAAAGATGTTATTCTTTTACAATTGTCCTCAACGAGTTTTCATATTCTAGAAGTGTTGTATGACCGCCTCATTATCAATGTTGTTAAAAATGTCTTCCTCGATGTATGTAACCAAGTAGTCATTCTTCCATTTATCTCCCACTTGATTCCGCAATCAATCATCAATGAGTTTTAAAATCTATATTAAATTGTAAGTTTATTGGCTAATTCTTGATTAATCAGCTATTCACATTGTTCATCCTAATTCTCCATATGGCCCACACCATCATAACTTTTTTTCCTTTATATTGCAACATCTCACCAACATTATCAAGGGACAGGTAGAATAATAAAAAATGAAAGAACACGTATAAAAAAAACAACTAATCTAAAGTTAAAAAAATTCAATGTAGGAAAAAAAATTTAAAGTTAGTAATCATCATTGGTTGAATATAGAAAAAAAAGGATATGTAACAAAAAAAAAACAAAAAGAAAAAAGAAGACATGTATCAAAAGGAACATAGCAAAAGCAATTACAACTGTAAAAAGTAGAATATTCATTTACATAGGAAAAAATAAAAATTAAAAAAGGATAACCATCAGTCCATCATTCCATCAATAATGTGATGTTAAAATAAAATAAAAAATGAAAATTAGTTGTCATCACATTCACTACATCACTCATCAATGATGTAGACATACTCTATATAAAGCAAGAAGCCAGTCTAGAAAGAAAAAAACTTACCTAAGTTGGAATGGACTTGTACTTGAGCTTTAAAATGGAAATATACTTTTGACTATTGAGCAGAAATGCTACTTGAGACAATGGGAAGGGTTAGAAGAAGACAATGGAAAAGGGAATGTAAAAGGACATCTTGTATGAAAAGACAATTTTGTCCTCTCTTTGTCTGTTTTTTGCAACACTTAAATCCTTAGAAGGGCATTTAGTAAAATGACAAAATAATCCACTATAAAATTTAAATCCCAAGGCATGTCCGTAAAAGATAAAAACATGAGAAAGGGCAATGTAAGGAAAAAGCCATAGCAATTCCAAAATCCATTATATATCCAAAAGAGACAAAAATATATGAGGAGGGGCAATTCCTCCGTCGCTGCTTCTAACAACAGGCAACCCTTTATCCCTAGGGCTTGTTTGTTTAGTAAGAAGGATAGTAAAAAGTAAAAGATGTTGACTGAAAGTTATAATTCATGTTGTTTGGATGGAATAAGTAAAAGGAGAATTAAAACGGTGAAAGTTTGCATTTTACCCCACTTTTCCTCACTTCTTTTTAACTCTCCCCTAGCATATAACTTGGGGAAAAGTAGAATTTTGTCATCTTGTGTTTTTTTACTTTAACCCTCTCTTCTTTCCCTTATTCATGAATTGACCCCTACTCTCCTTTTTCTCGTGTAAAGAAATAGGCCTAACTTTGTTTTTGAAGACACATTCTGATGTTCTTGTTGGGGACTTCAATAGTTGTTTCTACAAATCCCTCTTATGGAGGATGTCGTACTTGCTGCAAAACCATTGATGAAGGAGAAGGTTGTAATGTATGTTGTACCATTCACGTGCCTCCATGGATTAAAGCACACAGTTGTTGTGTAATGCTATCTGATGACTCCTAGCAATGAAAACGAAAGTCATTTCCAATGAGCCTCCTAGCAACCCAAATACTCTGATCAAAGGCAACACCCAATCAAGACCTTTCTTGCAAATTTACAATGCACCACATACTGTTAAATAGAGTGACGAATTTGGTGATGCTTGATAACGTTGGATTCTTTCTTCTTTTCTGGAGAGGATTCAAACTCATTTTTTGAAGTCATAATGTCATGGGTATAGAGATGGAGTTGGTAGGTTGACCAAAAAAAAAAAAGAGAAAAAGGTTAAGTACATTACTAATGGACCTGGGTGTTGCGATTTAGGGACATGTAAAAAGCCTGAAACAGACTATGGGCCAGAAGGTTTATGCCACAATAGACAATCATCCGCCCCCTCAAACAAAAATCTTGGGTCCATCACTGCGCATGATATCATGGGGGGTAAGATTATAAAAAAAAATTATTATTATTATTATAAGTGTTTTGCCAATAGCCCATGAAGACCAAGTTTAAGAGCTAGGAAGTAATCCGTAAAAATCCTGTCATTGTTGAATTCAATTTATTATAAATGTTCATACATCTAGGAATTCAATCCCATGCAAACAGATGGTATGCATAAAAACATATTGGCAGCTTGTTATGCAAACAAAGAGTGAGCATAAATATACTGGCAAATAGTACTCCTAGGAATTTAATTTCCTCTTATGGCCTGTTGAATTGACTACATAGAAATACATTGTCAAATGAACTCTAACAAAGGATTATCACACGGGCGATGGGTAAAAGAAAGAAGGCGAAGATGTAGATGTGACTTCGTCCTTCCTAGGATTTAAATTACTAGGATGATAGATATGTATTATTTCTCTTTTCCATTAAACAAGAGACTGTTTGATGGCCATTTTTGGATCTTTACCCTTCTTTTTTTCTCAATTTTACCCACTTCAAGAAATACACGTTTTGAATTCCTACGAATTCAATTAACATGAAACAAACAGGAGGTTTCGGATTTACCTTGAATCTCTAGGAATTTAATTCCATGAAAACAAACAGAAAGCATAAAACACATTGGCAAGTCATTATGCAAACATTCAGTGGGGTGTTGAGCTTCCATGGATTCTTGAAACAGAGGCTGGTGTTGATGGGTAAATAATGTATACAAGATGGTAAAAAGTCTCTGTAAAAATCCTAATTCTAAGCTCTGTATCTCTTTTTTCATGGACCTGGGATATAGGCTCGCCATCAGCCTCTAGGCATCCCACCAAGCTAACCTGTTTTGACCCAAACCACCCAATTTGTGACCCGTTCAGTGTCGTGAAAAGCAATGGGAGGGGAGGAGGAAGGGCATGGCCTAGCAGATCCTTGGGAGAACCCTACGAGCCAGACGTTGCAGGAGACAAATGAGCTGTGATCCTTGAAGGCAGTCAGTAGCCAGAGAAGAAAGAGGTGAGAGAGACTATCTCAATGGAGTGCAGGAGACAAGCCACAAGAGGTCTCTACAGTTGGTGCCAAGAAGACAGGGTCAAACCAATTGTGAATTGTGTCGAAAAATTCAGGATGTCTTGTCAAAAGTTCGCAAAAAATAATTTTGGAACAATGCAAAAGTACTATCCAGACAAATTTCCTAATTTTTTGTCCAAAGTTCAAAAAGAACGATGCCAAACAGGCCGTCAAATATGACATCTACTGCAAAATTAAAACCCCATTGTTCCTGAGAGCATGTCAGCTGTGACTTTATGATTGGAAACTGAACCAAAAAGAGAATCATAGATGCCTTGAAAGACAGGGTTTTAATACAAAATGGTGACCACCGTTGCTTACATATGAATGTCTCTCTATGAGACAGGAAGAAGAAAAGAAGGAAAAATTCTTGCTGCCTAAAAATGTTATACGAGGATGTAGTTCAGTGAAAACAACAGGAGTCCTGCAGCTGAGAGGGTTGGAAGATGACAAGTCAGCTTCTAGTATGCAGGGCGCCACTCAGACGAGCAGAACTGCATTTATACAACCATCATTCTCTGGATTATTTGTAACTTGAGCATATTTTCCTACATCCATCAATTGAAATATGTTAGTTGAAGGGGAAGAAAAAAATAATAATGTGCAAAACAGGTCTGTCAGCTATGATGGCCAGATACGGCAGGAATATGGCATAAACATGGCTGGGACATAGATTTTACATGTAAAAAGTGAAGTATCATATATGATACAACACGATACTTTGCGCATTTTGAAATTTCCATGCATCCTAGGTTTACAGTCATTCCCCCTTTCAGTCATCAGCAACTATTTCCAGATAGGAGAGCTCATCGACCAGGCCAGCCCGAGCCTGACTCACGCCCAGCCCAAGTTGGGCCCGTCCTGGGCCTTGGTTTTAGTACTCAGCAAGCTCAGATATTTTATTTAGGATCGTTTAGTAGATGGGCCAGGCTTGGTTCAGTTATAGAGAGTCCAAAGCCCAACCCCTCTTGATTGAAAAGACAGTAATAGGAAAATATAGAGCAGGGATTCTTCACACACGCACACAAGACCAAACCAGTTGAGCTACGCTTAATCCAGTGTAACAAAACTCTTTTCTTTTAAATTATGTATCTAATTCGGGCATACTGGTGGGTCAGGCTTGTGCCAGCCATTTACCGCCCAATTTGGGCCTGGGCTGGACTTGGGCCTATAATTTTGAAGCCGGACCGAGCCTGGATATTCCTTAGCCCAGCCCATGAACACCCCTACTTCCAGACACAACCTACAGAACTCCAAGCCAGTTGCATGAGCCAAACTTGGATGGGTCACCAGTCACCACCCGCACACAATATGCAAGCCAATGGCATGTTCTATTTCAGAATGGCCATAACTTAATAGATGGGAAATGCATACCATGACCACTGAAGAAAGGAAGTGAATGGATGAAAGAAAAGTCAGCCCACACCCGTTCTTCTACCATAATAATACTAAAAAACATCTTGGATCAGAATGCTACAGGTTTCCAACCACATTTCGGCTTATTGCCCATGGGTAGGACCTAGCAGATGATTCATTTGTACACATGAATGATTAAACGTTAAGGAATAATAATTGAACCTCTATAGAAACAGATGAAGAAAGGTTACATACTCTCACGATTCCATAAATAAACCATAATGCTATAACCAGAAAAGTACAGAGTTACTCACCCCACACAACTTTCCCTGCTGGTGTAACAAGACCAAGCTCACTAACATTCACCTGAATTTTCAGCCATTAGATATTAGCAGGAAAGTCATGGAAATGGAAAACCTTTTTTTTTATATATAAATTGTAACATAAGTTGAACCCACACAACCTCAAGGTTGTAATAGTGAGCACCTTCCACTGTGCCATGGGCTTATAATGAAAATGGTGGACAATAAAAATAGTTAGAGCCACAATAACAATAAAAAAAATATTACCTCAATAATGGTACCCTTTGTCACAACACCCAGAGAAGTGTACATCGTACCATTGGGATTTTTCTTTATTCCAATTATTTCTAAATTGAAAGTGCATTTCAAGTGTGGGTGTGTGACATGGGCCTTTGAGAAACGCAGGCCACTTGGCCGAATGAAGCGCTCATATTTTGGAGGTTTCCTGGTAAACCCTGGCCCTACAAATGTGACTTTGGTGACCATCCTTTTCCATTGCTTGGCTGCAGAAACCAAAATAATTAATCAGAAATGTTACTGTCCATCTCCCACTTCAAGGAAATCAAACTTTAACAATTCCAACTATAGCACATTCACTTACAACATGGAGGAAAAAAAACATGCATAACACAGAAAGATGACTACAGTACTAAAACTAGAAATCAAAAAAATTCTGCCACTGGGATGCACTTCGTAGTAATTAATGTTAAATTATCGAGTCGATAGTACACGTGCCTGATGCAACTTAGACTTTGAAATCATGATCAATTGCTTAAAGGTGGCTGAGATATTGGCCTACAATCATTACTTGCTAATGAACTTACAGAGATTGTAACAGCTAGCATTTTCATTGTTAACAAACATTAGATTTGTGTTGTTTAAATGAAATTCTAACTCGTACAGAATTCAAAAAACAAGTGCATATACAGCTGGACTCTTAAATATGACGGATCCTTGGTCTAATATTTATAATCCAACAGGGAGACACTCCAGCTCTTTTGAAGGATTCACTCATGGTAGCATTTTTTTCCTCTTTCTCAGATATATTATTTAGTTATCATTTACCAATTTAGAAAGGTTAAGAATCATGCTTATAGATTTTATGTATTTCAGCTGAAATCAGAATTTAGCCTCATAATAGGTCTTAGAAAGGTATTGTCATTTAACCAAAGCATGCACACAAACAGAGAAAGTGGACTGATGAATACCCTTCTTTTTTTCTTTGTTATAAATGTAGAATGAAAAAAAAAAAAAAAAAATTATGCAACACTACAGAAATATAATCACCGTATTAAACATAGACATCTTAATAAAATTTGCCACTGGACTGCACTTCATAGTAATAATTAAGTTCTAGGGCAGTTGATAGCACATTGATGGAATAGAGCGCTCAGAGTTGCTTTAATGCTTACCTCATTGAGGAATGCCTCATTCCGTGCCACAAAGGAATCTTCCAATCTTCCCTCCCATTACCAAACGTGCCCTGAATTTCTTGAAGAAGACTGATGGGATATGGATACTGTCTCAGATAGATGGCGACTTGGTGTGGATGCCTAGCTGAAATCTCTCGTGTGGTCAGTCTGGAAGGTGAAATTAGATGGAGTGAAGTGCTATGCATGTGGTGTGACAGAAGAATTTAGTGGTGCCTTTTTACTTGTTTTTTTTATCTAAACTACCACTTACATCCACATGTTCTCCATGGTTGATACCCCTTTGCTCAACTTAGTCTATACCCCAGATGCATATGTAATAACATCTCTCTCTCTCTTCGTCTCTCTCTCTCTCTCTCTCTCTCTCTCTCTCTCACATCTGCTACTATACTCACCAGTACAGTTTCAAGTTGGTCGAGGTGCCTGCGTTCAGTTGAAGGCCATCGGCAGCTATTTCTCGCCACAGATGCTACAGAGAGACTATATTGTTTAAAATTGTGCATGAGAGATGGAAGCATGGAGTAATACTTCCATAGAAGCAAGAACTCCATACATTTTTGTTGGAGCTCAAAGATGCATGCTAAAACATTATACAAACTCCTTGGTATTGTAAGATTTAATTCAAAGAAATCTAAGCCCTTCTCTATAATGGTCTTGAAAACCCTACAATAAGAAAACATGAAAAATAAAGAAGAAAGGAATAAGAAAGAATAGGAACAGAGTCTAAGGTAGTGAAAAGTGCAGAAAATCCAAGACACTTTGGAGGTTTAGATATCGGAATGGATCGACATAATTTTGGTTAACAGTAAGGGCCATACCTGAAGATGGATCTAAGGGTGGATCCAACTGAGAAAAGGGACCAGAAACAGTTGCAGCATTTGATAGCACCTTTTGTCATCAGACATAAACCTTATGAATGGGAGGAGATGTAGAAATGGATGCATAATCACCAAAAGTAGGAAGGTGAGAAATCTATAAAATCTTGGGAGGAAGGTTAATATTAGATTTTTTCCAAGAAACAAAACAGTGCGAGGGATACGAAGATGAGGAACCACTGGATACAACAAATGAGTCCTTTATGATTATCACCATATCCTAAAAAACAACATTTAACAGCTTATTCAGAAAGTTTGTTACATTTTTGTGGAGGGAGATGGACAAAATAAAGACAACCAAACACAAGAAGATGAGAATAAGATGGTGACTTTCCAAATAGATGCTCATATGGAGAAATATTATTGAGAAGACAAGTTAAAATCGATTAATTTAATGAATTGCAGTATGAGCAGCTTGAGTAGCTTCACACCAGAAAGTAGATGGTACTTTGGATTCAAAGAAGAAAAACTCTGTTTCCAATATTATGAAGTTTTATGTTCAGCTAAACCATTTTCTTGAGGGGTATGATGACATGATTTTTGAAGAACAAAGCCTTTAGCAGTTAAGATCAATGAATATTTCTCAGATATACTCTCCCCCTGCATTGAAGAGGAAAATTTTAATAAATTTGTTGAATCGGTTTCCACAAGGTTATAAAATTGTTTAAACATTGGTGAAAGCTTCAGATTTCAAACAAAGAAATTGAATCCATATAAAATGAGTGTTATCATTGACAAATGTCACATAATATTTTATATCCTAATTGCCTTGAAGTTGGGGCAATGTCCCAAATTTCTGAATGGCTAGTATCAAAGGGTTCATCTGCTTTTACTCAAGCACCATGAAACCCATTTAGGATGCAAATATAAAGAACAAGTAACTTTATTTCTAGTAAAAGACATATCCAATTGTCCAAGTTTAAACAAAGAAATCAATATAGCTATATTCAGTTGTCATTTGTAAAATCTAAAGAGTGAGCACTTTTGGGGTAGGGCTTGCATCCAAAGTGAAAAGCTGATGCAGCATGGGATTTGAGATCGAATAGACCAAACCTACAGATTGGATTTGGCTGAATTTAGATGGATTCAAAGAACAGTAGAATGCATGGGCTTAGTAACAAACACAGATCAAAGGCAAAATGGGAATTCTTCTTTCATTAATTAGAGAGGTATTGATCCCGAAAGGGGATTTATATATTTATAAAAAGCAGGGAGGAACGATCCTTTCCCACTAGGATTCTACTTATTAAAGAGAAATAGTTTCTAATTAATAAGGAAACTTAAAAAAAGGTCATTGCCCAATGTGGGTCCTGCCGAAGCAGGGTCCTTGGAGGGTCCAAACTGAAGGCAAACCTAACCTTTGGCTTTTTTGCACAAAGTGGCTGCTCGTAGGTCTCGAACCTACGTTCTCATGGGTGGCACTCGAGACTCTAATCAATAAGGAAACTTAACTAATCAAATTAGCTGAAGCAAATAGGAAACTAAATAAATTGAAGAATCCTGATTAACATAAACTTCCCATATCAAAACAATTGATTGATCCCATTGGACCCGTGGGCCAAATCAATGGGCTTGAGCTAAATTGACCCAATTGTACAAGGCTATCCATGGCAATGAAGTGAGTGGAAAATCTTGTTGAAGCCGGATGCACCAAGACTCTTTCATTTGTGAATGTCTTCATTAATGCTAACAAAGCGTGATCATAGATAAATCTTGTAATACTTTTACAAGATTTGATGGCACTTTTCATATTTTTCTGCTTTCCGATGTCCTCCAACAGTAGGTCTATATAATGTGCAGCACATGGGGTCCAAAACAAGTACTTTCTCTTTTCCATAACAAGTGCCCGACTGCCTTGAAATTGGCACCATTATCGGTAATAATTTGTATAACGTTGTCCTCACCAACACTTTTGGCAACTTTATCCACAGGTGGAAAATATATTTTGCAATCCGTGACTCTTTTGATGCATCAATGGACTTAACAAAGATGGGCGCAACCATGGTTGAAAATAGCACTCAGCAGCCATATTATTGGCTGCAGTGTTGGAGGCCGCTACGCTATTTTGAAAATAGTGGTGCTACACTCTAAAACCTAGTAGAGCCGAGCAATTTTAATTTAAAACATTGTTTTTCTTACTTCTCCTCAATAACCTTTCTTAAAGTTGTCTCTACCCTTATATGGTTCTAAATCACTAAAAAACATAAGATGTACTGGTACATTAGATTCGAATTTTTTGACCATTTAAAAAACTCACATTGCTACATATCGCAACAACTACAATGTATTACCCGTTATGTAGCGTTTTGGCCACTGGCCGCTACGCCCGCCGCAATTGCTATTTTGATCCTTGCTCACAACACTAGAGTATACTGAAAAATTTATTATGTTTATGTGTATTACTCGTCCATCTGTCACACATAACGGTGATTCCCCTCTCCTCCCATATACCCTTAAAAGTAGCCACCCAAGTCTTTATATCTTTGTACTCAATTGCTAAATACTTGGTACCCATATCATCGACGGAAGGCGCTGTCAGACCAAGACAAACCTTCGTTGCAACATCTAGTATGGTTTGGAAGTAAGGAGAATCCACTGCTTGAGGGGGTATGTTCTTATGAATTATCTACTTTGCTGTAGCGGCTGCTAATTTTTCTTTGGCATTTTTAAAAGCCCCCTTAAACTTTTTTGATATTTTAGGCTGTTTAGCTGACTAATCTCTATGTGCAAGAGGATCGTCTAGACCAAGTATTGCACTACTGGGATTCCGTGACACTATGTGAAGAAATAATCTCTACATTGTCCTCTGATTGTCGAGTGCTGAATGCTCGATGCATTGCCCTGTCTTAGATGAGTCCCCTGACTTGTAGTGTCTTCCTCTTCGCGTGGCGTCAACTTGTGCCTCATGGCGCATTTCTTCTGATTGTGCTGTTATAAGCGACGCTGGTCGTGTGGCGGCCATATGTGGGTCATCACCTCAAATTTTTTTTTTTTAAATCCTATAAAAAAAAAAGAAAAAAATTCAAAAACATGAAGGAATGTTAGATTCATCTATGGGGTTCATAGATCTTACAGTTTGGAAGCATTTTAAAATGTTTTGGTTCCCCAAATTGTTAAAAAAAAAATTAAAAAAAATCCTACCCGAAAATAAAAAATAAAAAAAAAAAAAAAAAAAACATCAAGGAATGGTGGCTTCATCAATGGGGTTCATAGATCTTACACTTTGGAAGGATTTTAAAGTGTTTTGGTTGCCCAAATTGTAGATTTAAAAAAATAAAAACCTAAAATCCAAAATAAGAAATAATAAAATTTCAAAAACATCGAGAAATGTTGGACTCATCCATGCAATACACTCACACATTGTAATGATTTTGAAGTGTTTTGGTTTACCACATTGAAATAAAAATTTAATTTTTTTTAAAGAATTCCTAAAAAAATACTAAAATTAAAAAAATTTTGGCAAAAAAATCAAGGCATGCCAGATTCATGTGTGGGAATCATCGATCTAACACATGGTAGTGATTTTAAAGTGATTTGGTTGACAACATTGAAATAAAAATTAGCTTTTTCAAAAATAACCTTAAAACAGGAAAAGAAATAAATAAATAAATTAAAAAATACAGGAAATTATGTGGGATTCATCTATGGGATTCATAGATCTAACACTTAGGAGCCATTTTCAAGTGATTTGGTTGATTTTATTTAAGAAAAAATGGATTTTTTCAAAAAATATAAGAAATGATAATAAAGAACAAAAATAATCCAAAAACCATAAAAGGATGTGGGTTTGATCTATGGGAAATGTAGATCTAACCCTTAGAATCCATTTTGAAGAGACTCATGGAAGAAAGGGACAAATAAAAGCAAAAAACTGAAAAAAGCACATAAAAAATACCTTGAGAATAATACCTTTTTGTTCGACAATAATGAACGGCTTTGATTCGCTTGATCTTTGTGCGCGCGTGTGTCTTCTAGCTTTAGAATGGAAGAAAATGACCTTAGGGACCCAACTTGGAGAGAAACAATAGTGGAAATGGGGAAAGGAGCAGTAAAAATTAGTGAGAGAAGGCATAAAAATTCGCCGGCTGTTTTTTTTTTTTTTAATCACAGCTGCTTCATATCGCTGCTACGTTTTCTGGCACCGCAAACATTAAAAATATGTAGCGAGGGGTGCCGGTACAGTTGGTATTTTGATCCTTGTGTGGCGCTACAACTCTCTGGTTCTGTGCAAAAGGTTGCTGAGGAGGCAGCGGCTGTCAGGGCGGGGGACAGTAGCCTGCTGAAGCAAGACCTCGAGTCGCAGACTTGCCGGCTTATGTGTCAAACCATCGCATATTTTGTGGTTGCAGCTCCAGCTCGACTCATCTTGGCTTGTTAAAGATCTCATCAACTTTTTCAAAATCATGCAGCACAACTTCACGCCTAATCCCTTGGTGCAAGTCAGTTCGATAATGGTTGACTATTGTACGCTCTTCTTCCATCACTTTGCATCGGACAACATACTCATTGAATTTTTCTGTGTACTCATCTAATGATAAGGTGCCCTGCCTGAAGAGAAAAAAAAAACTCTTGCTGAAGGGTATTTAGATAGTTAGATGGCATGTATTTGCTTTCAAGCTTATCACACATGTCTTCCCACTTAGTGACAGCGGGGCGTCCCATGACAATTGAAAAAAAAAATTGTAGAGTTTTTGTAAATGCAAATTGAGCGCAATTTGAAGGAAGCATATAATGCAATTTCTGAACTTGAATTGAGGTGCAGGTTTTATTATTGAAACAAATAGGCTAGGAGTCCTTACTATGCTGATAAGACTGATGCTGGAGAAGGTTCAGAATCAGCTCATAAATGCTCATGACTTAAAGCCATGCGGGGGTTGCTTTCATACATCTCAAGGAGATAAATGTAAGAGAACCCAATTTCTACGAAAGAGAAAAATGAAGAAAATTTTGAGTCGTCGTTGCTGGAAGGGTTTGTAATTAACCTTTTACATGCAGTCAAAACCACCTTACTATTCCAGATTTGATCACAATTGCTAAAACTCTCTAATAAGATTTTTATGAGATCATGCTTGGACTCTTCAACAACTAGGACTTGGTTGATACCAGTGCCAAATAGAACCTATCTAATAGGAGATTCTGACTAGACCCTTCAATAACAAAAAATTAACCAAGAAAAAAAAGAGTACTCGATTGTTCTAATTGTGATTATGTTGAAAATATGGGATGTTGAATATTGGTAGAGGCGTAAAGCAATAATGATTCTTTCCAATAAAAAAAATAAATAATGGCATGCAGTCATTTGCAAATGGGGATTTGGGATAACAATTGAGAAAGGGACAAAATTAGTAGGACATTTAAATGTAAAAGAATGCAGGAACTAAAAAGTCTCCATAGTTCAATTAAACATGTTTGATTGATAGAGATAAAAGGAGAAGGGTGCTTTATTATTTGTTTAGTGTGATTTTTATCATTTGTTCACCCTAGAAGCAGATGATGTTTGGGGGTGTTTTGGATTTGGTTAATTTTGTATGTGTGCTTTATATTTTTGAATTGTTTTTTTTTTTTTTTTTTTTTTTGAGTTTGTTTAGAGGGTTGTATAGGGTTTTAATTATAGGCTAGAGGTTTCTGAGTTTTTCTTGGGTATTTTGCGTTTGTTTTAGTTTTCGTTGAAATAAATTTTGTTACTGTTTTTCTTTCTTTCTTTCAAAGATAAGCTTCGACACTTACTTACCAACGTGTGTAGTGAAAATTCAACTTTTTCAAAAAAAAGATAGACCTATGGAAATCTTGCAGTCGCCACTGATATCTGCTAACGGAGTTCTTATCATTCCTTTGTGTGGTTTTTCTTCTACGGTGTGATGGTAAATGAAGTTTATATTAAGCTAAAAGAAAGCAATAAACTAACCCATGAAGTCTTCAAAGCTTACCATCAACTAAAATAATAGTGTCACCATATCGAGTATATAATCAATGATCAAGTTTAATGGGCAGCTTCAGAAGCTGATGAGGTCACATTCATAAAAGTTTTTCTATTCCTTTGCACCCATAAAGACCAAAGGAAAACAACCGCAATGCAAATCCACAAAATTGAGCGCTCTCAATTAAATAGTTGGAAAAAATTGGCTCCAAATTTCTCTCACAGAAGAGAGAGGAAATGGTTAATATTCTTTGCATTCCTTTTAGAAGAATTTTTTCAACAGTGCTAACATCTATTGCACTGTGTCGACTTATTTGTCATTTAACATAAAATTTCTGTATTTTTTGTCATCAGGATGTCCATATTCATGTGTAGCAAGAGCACCCCATGCCTTTTCATTTGACAATCTATATGGAACTGCACGTGCAATTTCTCAAGGTTAGATTGTACATTTAACTTCTGCAGTTGGATAGTGAGTGAACACTATATAATTTGTTTACTTCAAAATTGATTAATATCTTAAATTAAATGGAACTTATCTAGAACATTACACCTAGGGCATAGATCAATGTCCTTGAATGACTTCCATCAAAACTGCAATTATTTTAGATGTTGTAAAAAATATATAACATAGTTTGTCTAGCCAAGTTCATTCCTCATATGGTTTAAGTCAGTGGAATTTCTGTTCATTTCATCTGAAATTTTATAACATAAACCCAACCTAGAAGCCTAGTGGGTCAGGTGAGATTGGAATCCACTATTCCCTTGTTCATTGTTACCCTTGTTCTGGGTTGGAGGGGGTTTCATCCCCAAGTTGGCTGGAGGCTTTCAGATAGTTGATGGCAATAATTTGGTGCATTCTTGTCTGGGGAGTTTCAGAACCCCTCAAGATATGCTAATTTCATAAGAGCATTTGGAATTCTAGAATTGGACGCATTACAAGGGCTATTCCAGCCGTAGTTGTCAATTTTGTTCTGTTCTGGCCAATTCCAGCTGGAACGTGCCAGATTTGGCTTGGGACAGAACGGAATACCCCCTAGAAACTTTCTGGCCCCAATTCTGGCCGTTCCGGTCAGTTCTAGCCGGGATAAAGGTGTTCAGGCCCGATTGACTGAAATGGGTCTGTCCCGGTCGGAAATAAATCCCAATGGTATGCTTTAATTTTTTTTTCAATTTTTTTTCTCTTGATTGCTCCATGAAAGAGTCATTAGAGGGGAGAAAACCCTAGCATTCTCTCACACCACAGCCAGTCACCTCGGCTGATGAAGCAGTAGAGAAAAAAGAAAAAAAAGCAAAGAAAGAAGATATGAAATGCAGCAGCCAGTGTAGTAGTGCAGGCGACATCCAGCGCACCTTCGACCTGCAACTTTTTCCCCCTATTTTCAATCCCCCCGCACCTCCTCGCTCCTTTCTTCTTCTTCCTGTTCTTCTCTCTCTCTCAGCCGGCTTTTGAGAGTTCCAAAACCAAAAGCATCCTTTTGCTGTTTTTTAATAGTCTCTCCCTTGCCCTTCCCTTTTTCTTTTAGGGTCCGTTTGGGAGAGGGGAGGGGAGGGGAGGGGAAATTTGAGGGGGAAGGAAAATGAAGGGGAAGGGAGGGGAGGGAAAATTAATTTTACCTCCTCTTGTTTGGGAAGTGAAAAAGTAGGGGGAAGAAAAGTGAAAAAGTAGGGTTTTGTTTGTTTGTGAGATAGAGAGAAAATTACCGTTTTGCCCTTACTTTTATAAAATCTTTAAAACTTTTTTTCCAAACAAATGGGTAATTTGGTCTTTTCATTTATTTTCCCCTCCTCTCCCCCCATTTTCCCCCCAATTTTGGGGGGGAAATTTTTTTACACTTTTTCCCCTCCCCTCCCCTCCCCTCTCCCTCCCTCCATTTTCCCTCCCCTCCCTTTCCCAAACACCCTCAAAAAATATTTTCCCTCTCACTTTCCTCTTTTTTTCCCTCCCCCCCCCCCCCCCCCCCCCCCTTCCCAAACAGGGGGTTAGTTATTGTTCTTTCTCTCACTGACTGGAGACTACTTTCTGGGAAAGTATTTTTTCTTGTTATCTCTCACTGACTGCCAACTCGCTCTCTACGTCTGTCACAGTTGTCAGCATCTTTTTCTTTTATTATTATTTTTTTGTTGCACTTGCAGCTATTGCTTTATCTCTGGCCCATTATTTTTTTTGCATTATGCTTTTCTCTCAATCGCTGAGCTTTTGTTCATATATTTTTCTCCTCTCGTAATGCATACAGTTCTATTTATTAAACTCTATTTTTTCTTTAGGTTAATCTATTCGATTATATTTTTGTGGTGAGTTTTTATGTTCTTTTACAATTCAAAAAAAAAAAAAATTATGTTTTTTCAATTACATGTATTTTTCGCATCTTTTCCAGAACTGAATGCCGGAATTGACCGGAACACCAGAACATTCCACTATGGGGCCAAACCGGAATGGTGGCCAGAACGGAATTGACAAATATGATTTCAGCCATATCACTGTTTCAAATCCAGATGCTTTTTAGAATTCTCTGTCAAGCAGAGAACTCAGAAAATTCAGTAAGACAAGGCTGAACATGAATTTGGATTCGGAATTCCCAGGCAAGGTGAATTCTAGTTAGAAATTCCACTTATCATATGAACCCTTAGTTCATCTGTCTTTTTAAAGTTTGGAAGAAGAAGAACATCCGACTGTTCTTTTCCTTTTTCTTTTTTTGGGATTATTGTTGGAAATATATATATATATATAATAACTTTTACTTTATGAAGAGATAGCTGTTCTTCCCCAGGAGGATGGTGTGGGTTTCGTGTATTGGTCTCCAGTTGCATGCTTGGGATGAATCAGTGTTCAAGGTTCTTGATAGAAGATTCATAGAGTTTGTTCATGTGGATAGAGGGACCAGATACAATTCTTGCTTTGAATTTGACAGGATGCATTTGGAAGTGGAAGGTTAATTGAGATCCTTGTTTATTTATTTGTCATTGGCTACTATGTTGTAGTTAGAGAAGAGAGGGAGGCTGAAGTCTGATAGGGCCTGCTGCCTCTTCTTGGAGGATTTAGTTGGTTAGGAGTATCCTGGTCACAAACCACTAGATGACACTCCATCAGAGAGTCCTTTGTTGGTAGAAATTGAGGAAGAGGTTGTAATGCCAGTATATTTACTGTGAGAGAGGCAGCTAGCGAGGAGGGGGAGACATGCTGGTTGGCAGTTGTTAATTCTCAGAGATTGCTGTTGCTAGTCACGTAAGGTCAGACATTTGGCAGTAAACTGTTGGCATCTTTCTCTAAGGAGAATGTTTACTGGATAGAGAAAAAGGATTTGAATCGGTTTTTGAAAGAGGCATTGCATCTTGGCATAAGCTCAAAGGAGCTGCAGACCCCACTTAATACTGACTCAGTGTCTCATAGAGATTGGCAGAAGAGTTCTGTAAGAGTACCATCCATGCCCCCTTTTCATGCTGAGTGTTTTGATTCTTTTGCCAGGAAGATTGAAGGCTCTTGAACTTATTTTAGCCCCTTCAGAGCACATTTGTATGATGTGAGTGTTCCACGCTCCATGAAACTCCTTGCATGGGCACGTCATCACGAGAGAGAGAGAGTCTTTCCATTCCTGCCTTGATTTGCATAAATTCACTGTCAGGACTGTTCAAAGAAGTAAAAAAGCTTGAGATTTTGATGGCTCATCCATAGTGGCTATGTGAAAACAATTCTTTATGTAAACCTCTTGTCCATAGCTCCATATCGGAGGCGTTTCTCTATTCACAAGTGCTACTCAAAACTCTTGGCACATATTCAAACTGGAAAATATGGGATTCTTCTTGAACCCAAATGATTTCCAGAAGAGCACCTTTTAAAAGGACAAGAGCCTTCAGCACAGTTTAAAGGTGCTTGTTGCAAGCACAAGGTTGTGGGTTTGATTCAAGTTACGTTTAAAATATCTGTAAATTGTTCTCCAGGCGGGTGAGGCCAGTTACTCTCTTCGAGAACAGACCCCATTGGACTGTTAACATGAGCTGGAATGGATTTGATTCCTCAAAATAAGAACTTATTTCTGGCAAACATGACCAAAACACAGTCTGCTACTTGGTCAGCAATTACTGCAAGAAATAGGCCACAATGCACTGAATTGAGACCAGCCGAGTATTAAGTTTCCTGTTTTGAAGATGAGTAAAAAAAGAAATTGTGGATTCTCATTGTACACATGGACTTCTTATTGTTCGATTTTTTTCCGATCTGGATGGACACAATCCTTCAAACCCATATTCTGTCTCAGCAAATTTGATTTACCCTCTGCTTAGGGGTCTTGGAAGAAATTGTTGGGCAATTTTTTTATACTTCTGAATCCCTTGGATTATATCCAACGGAACCATTTTCTCACCATTGAAACCAGCTGCTTCAGTTGGCTGGCTGCATTCAACCTTAAGTCTTGAGACAAGGCCCACTCCTCGCCTTCCTTTTGCGGGAATCTGAAAGCATGGTACATTGTAATTGGTACTGTTGAGGGCATGTTTGGTAACTGTCCTGGCAGAGGAATCCTCACCGATTTTTCTCGAAATCGAGGAAAACCACGTTTGGTAAACTCAGCCAACAAAGAAAACTGGTTTCTGCATTCCACACTAGAGTTGTTTTCCTTCGTCCGACCTCCCCCCATTGGATCTCTTAAATCGTTGATTTTTAAAGGGCACTATAAATACTCTTTTCTTTGCTACAGAAAACGAGACCAAAGATGATCAACCTCAACGACAAACTCCTGCTGGATCGACCTCAAGCTCCCTGTTTTGCTAAACCTCCGGTGCTGGTCGACCTCAACCCCACATCTCTTTCTTTTTCTTCCTCCCCCTGTCTCTTTGCTCTCTCTTCACCCTTTTTCTTTTCTTCACTGCCGGTCTCTGTGACCCTCCCTATTCTTCATCACACATGAAAGCCCCCACCCTAGCTAGTCTTCCTCCCTCTTTGTATTCTTCATCGCACATGAAAGCCCCAAAATCTTCAAAACCCCAAAATCGCACCACATTCTCCAAATCCCCAAAACCCCCTTGATTTAAGACTTTCTTTCTTCATTTCTGGATGATCCAGGAGTGATCTTCTCTCCATCTCTATATATTGCTGCTTTTGGTTGCTGTTTTGTCTGCCGCCTGTATGATGGAATACCCTCTGTCGCCACTTGCAAGATAGAATCATTTGTATGGACTTAACATGTTTCTATGTTCACCAACATCTTACGGTATGAATTCCTATATGTTCAATGTGCAGAAACAGATCATGATCATGAACCCAACTTGCTGTTGAATTCCTTTCATAAGTATTGTTTGTCGTTAGTTTTTTGTTCTTGTAGATTTTGATATGTATTGTTGAATTCCTTTCAATGTTCACCGACATCATGAACCCAACTTCTAGTTTTTTTTTTTTTTTGTTCTTGTAGTTTTTTTTTCTTGCCAAACATGGATTTGAAGAAATTATTGATGATTTCTGTGTGTTAGCCAAACATGGGATGTCATGAATCCTCTCCCCTGTAAATCCTCATTGAGGAATGCCTCATGCCGTGCCACAAAGGAATCTTCCAATCTTCCCTCCCATTACCAAACGTGCCCTGAATTTCTTGAAGAAGACCGATGGGATATGGATACTGTCTCAGATAGATGGTGACTTGGTGTGGATGCCTAGCTGGAATCTCTCGTGTGGTCAGTCTGGAAGGTGAAATTAGATGGAGTGAAGTGCTATGCATGTGGTGCGACAGAAGAATTTAGTGGTGCCTTTTTACTTGTTTTTTTTATCTAAACTACCACTTACATCCACATGTTCTCCATGGTCGACACCCCTTTGCTCAACTTAGTCTATACCCCAGATGCATATGTAATAACATCTCTCTCTCTCTCTCTCTCTCACACACACACACATCTGCTACTATACTCACCAGTACAGTTTCAAGTTGGTCGAGGTGCCTGCGTTCAGTTGAAGGCCATCGGCAGCTATTTCTCGCCACAGCTCAGTCTTTTAGAGGGGCTGAAGCACTTATTGTCCGAGTAATAGGTGTAGAGAAAGTGGCTCTCTACTGTGAGAGTTAAGAGGGTTGTTGTTGATTGGAAGTGGTTTCTTGGAGGTCTGCTATTTCTCACCATAGCCATTTGTATGTTTCAGTTGGTTGAAGTACTCCTTTCTCAGTTGGAGAGGCAGAGAAGTTGGCCTCCATCATGGGAGACACAGAGGGTCCCATGTTTCAAAGTAAAAAATAAATGGTGGCCTGTTCTTTTTCAAATGCAATATACAGTGGACATACACACACTTAAATATCTTGGTTGAATTGCCTCAATTAAATGTGACAATTTCATTTCTAGATGATCCTTCCATGCTTTGTAGGTTTGATGATACAATTTCCTAGGCAGAGTCCAAATTTCAAAGGCACAGATTAAAAAGTGTGGAGAAAATTCTCTAATTGGATCAACAGAGTTTAAGATTGAAATTTCCACTTTAGAATTAATTTTCTGCAATTACAAATTTGTCTTTGCATCTTCTGGAACCTTGCTTGTTACATCCAAGTGATTGGCCAATTGCTTGACCTCAAAGACCACAGCTGCCAATTTTCCATTGCTTCTGACTGAAACAGCATATGTTAATAGACATGCCACCAACGCAAAGTGAATTCATCATATGCTTTTGTTGTTTGTAGGACATGGTGAAGACTACCAAGTTCAGCTTGCAGTTGGTCAGTGCCCAAGAAGCTGTATCCATTATGTCACACCTTCTCAAAGAGTTATTTTGGAAGAATTACTTGAAAGGTAGTTAAGTTTGTTGCACAAATATATATGTGTTGCTTCTCAGATTTGGATGATGACTTGTTTTCTAAACAATTTTGGTCCTTTTGATGTTTCAGTGCCCTGAATTCACCCTACAGTTCAGCTGAGGCTGGAATACTGGGTTCTCTTCTTGCAAAAGCGAAATTCGAGAACAATAGATATCAAAAGCCTAAGAAGAAACAATCTAAGACTCCAAACCAATATGTAGACTGGTTATAATGTTATATCAGATGTATTTGTCCGCTGCTGAAGTTGTACGTAAACAAGGGAAGGAATCCTACTTCATTGAATGGTAACATGGCATGCTACCTTATATTCATATAGAAAATTAACCTAGGCAGAATGGCAATATTTGGTTTGCCATCAAATTCCACATACTAATCACATGTACGATCGATTTTGTGCTGCTGACTTTCCCACTATCGAGTCGAATTCTTGTTTTTGAGGATAGGGCTAGGAATGAGGATTCTACCCTATGTGGAAATAGCAGTTGTGGCATAGCCTAGTATTATCATTCCACATGTGTTTGTTTGCATTAAAATACATATGAATTTATGGTTAAATGAGCTTCACTTAAGGATTATTAAAGAGTGAAGCATGAATGAAACGAGATGAGAGGTGAAGGATATAAGGTAGCAATGTAGATGAGCCATTGAATTTCCTAGGATTTGAGTTCCGAGGGTGATGGTATTCGTTGTTCATTTCTCATGATTCACTTTCTATTAAATGAGAGGTTATTTGATGGTCATTTTTTATATATTACCTTTGATCTTCATTTTTAACCACTTGTAGCGTGAACACGGATGGAAACAAACAAGTCCTCAGTTCGTTTATGGAGCTTATTTTTTTTGCGCCGGATGATGTGCATGCACTCCCTTTGTGGCAATGACATGAGTTTCAATCAAAATTACTAGTTCCACTATAGATTTGTCATGTTTTGTTAGTATATGATGTGCGCTTGCAAGCAGAGGATGACGCTAACGTGAATAATCATGCTGCTATGATACAATTAGAGGCCTAGCTTGTGGGACACCAGCCATCAATACCATGATTGCAATGCATTTGGGAAGCTTCCACAGGCTAAGATCATCTTCATCATCATGATTGCCATCAGAACTCACCATTCTGAAACTGTTGGTGTAACAATTTGTGATGTAGGCACTGTTGCTCTTCTTCTATCATTTTAGTATTCTTGTTCTCTCCCTGTAATAATGTGGAAATTAACAATATCCTATGCCATATGCGTAACAAGAGGGTAGGAATATTAATGTGCATCCATTCCTTACCATTGAGATTGGTCCCACGTTTTTCTAATAGGTCCCACATGTAAATATTTTTCTAGTTATAACCATTTATACAGGAGGCTAACAGTTCAACAGTTTTATAATTCTGTCCTGCACTCATATCTAATACCTTTTTGGGCCTTTTGGCTAATATTCAACTACATATTTTAATAGGAGTCACACAAACAAAATTAATTTGATAGAAATCTTTTTATAAATGTTTTTCCTTAACCCAAAAATTAAAGTTCGTTATCCATTTTACAAATTGGTGATTTTCAAATGATAAACATAAATAAAATAAAGAGAAACGAACAAGCATCTTTAATTGTAATTACACTTCAATTTAGTTTTTTTTTTTTTTTTATTCTCTTCTTTCAGTAATAAAAAGAGACCAGTCAAATCCATGGATTGTTAAAAAAAATCATTCTCCATCCATTCTTTATATATTTAGTTGAGCCCTTAAACAATATTGTTTTATTTTATTTTGGTGGGGGAGAAGGGGTGGAATAAGGCTATAAACTTAAGGCCCTTAAAACAGGGGTTAAAAATTAACCATGGCTAATAATTATAATTCATAATTAATGATGAAAACTTTTGCTCTCTTTGCCAGGTGGTTTCCAATTTTTCAAGACACTTTGGTGTGGAATGAAATTTATTTTGAACATGAAAATTGATTCAAAGTCTTATGTTTAACATAATAAGTGGGGGTTATCTAGGGAATCACTTGGTTTTGGAGGGCATTGATTCCATTTAAAAATCAACACCAAACAACCAGAAAGACAAGGACAATCTAGTTTTATCTATTCAGAGATGACACATGCTCTTACGTATGAAAAATGTTGCTTAAGCATTAAGCATATCCATTTAGAGTTGACTAGTGCGCTCTCTTTTGGATATTTCAGACCAGAGGAATGCGCAGATATGACGTTTCACAAATGGGGTTATGACTTTCTAATTATCCTGATCACAAATCTCACCCTTATCACTAAGAAAGCCTTATCACTAAGAAAGCTTGGCTGCCGACGGTTTAAACTCCAAGTATGTCACTTCTTCCTATTTATATAGGCTTCTTTCTCACTTGTGTGGGCTTTCTTCCCGCTTGTGCAGGCATTCTTCCCCCTTGAGTGGGCTACCTTCCCGTTTGTATGCGGGCTCTCTCTTGGGTCCCAACCCCCTTGGCTTCTTATAAAAAAAATCATTAATATGTGGCATTTATTGTGTTTTTCATTTTTCCTTCTCATGGAGTACTGGAACTCACCACCCTCTCAAAACCTGAAAACTCCATTTTAAACGTCTGTTCCTGGCAATTGCAGAAAGCAAAGTCTGATCTCTATTCATTGGGTGGGTACAAAGACATCCTAAATGTTTACTCATCTACATTTTTAGCCAATCTTGAGGGAGAATTTGTATTTTAATCTGAACTGAATCTTTTGTAGGAAACAATTAGTGTTGAGGTCATGTCCATTGATCTAAAAATAAAAACAAGAAGAAAATATTAACATTTAAGAAAATCTCAAAACACACTACTTTCATGATTTATTCGTCTGCGATGGACTCGTTTTTTGGAAGTAGAATATTTTTGTGCTGAAGATTTTATAATCCACACTTTAATCCTACTTATTGTAGCTAGATTTCTGTTTTGAAGGACAGACAATTATCTTCTCCATGATCTAGATGATTTAGTGGACTTTTTATTTAATCCTTTTGATGTTCTAGTATCCTAAGCTCACACTTACTGCAACTTCACTGCATTATACTCCAATGCAGCGACAGGCTCCCACAAATAACAGTCCTCCACGTCTGTCTTCGAAGAGAAAAAAATTGAAACAACTTTCTCACTCCCTCTTTCAAGGCATGGTTAAAAACATTTCATCATCAAAGCCTCGTCGGGGTCCGCATGATTACTTATATTTATTTCCTTAAATACTCTTTACTTATATTTATTTCCTTAAATACTCTTCACTGACCTTTTTCAAAACTACCAATGTGAATTTCTTGATGAGTGCTGCTGCCTACACACTGCAACCTCAAAACCCATTATCTTTTCATATTCATTATCCCATAAAAACTCAAAACCCATTATCTTTTCATATACAACCTCATCTTGTTCTTCTCTCACCCATCTCACTCTCCACTTCCTCATTTACCTTGGGCAACTCATCTTCACTCATATTCCTCCATTTTCTTCTCCAAGGCAACTCATCTTTATTCACATACCTCTATTTTTTAATTTTTTTTATCACCTGGAAATAGTTTGCAGGTTTCCGAAATGTACGGTCTTTCAGGGCTGAACAGATAACATATGTTCGGATGTATAGTTCCGAACATAATGCATATATTCGAACCTATAGTTCCAAATATATGTCATCTGTTCGGACTTTTAAGACTGAACAATGATTTTTGACCTGAGTATCCGAACGCTATTCTTTTGTTCGGACATTCAGGTCCGAACACCTGCAATATGTTCGGTCACTCAGAGACTGAACAGAGTTGCGATTTTTGGGTTAAAAACCCTTGCGAGGATGGATAAAATGCAACCCAAATGCTTTAAAAAACACTAACATTGTTTGCAAAAACTTACATTGAATGAGAATCTATCCCCATAATAAGTTTTCATGGAGAAAAAAGGTAATTTAAGATGGAAAAAATGGTAAAGAAGAGATAGGGAAGAAAAATCTGATTTGTGTGTGGGAAGAAAGGGGGGAATGGAGGGATGGGTAGTTTAGGAAATTTTGGTGTGTGTGAAAAGAACTAATGTAATTTTTAAATTATAGGAATATGTGTAGAGAGAATTTGTGTGGGAAAAGTTAAAAACTGTGTGCCAATAGCAACTCCCTTTTGAAATGTAGTGTGTGGAGAGCTGCTTACAGTAAAGATACCGAGAAAGCCTATTGAATTTCATTGTTTTCAACAATGGCGTAGCATTCAGTCATTAGAGAGGTCGGTGCAGCATAGACGAGCCCAAAATTCTAATAAGCGTTGTGGTGGAATTGAATTAACATTGTAATACAGGCAATTTTAATAGGCCTTAAATGGAGTTTACTTCAATAGGAGTTAATGCCACCGTAAACTTAAGCACACAATTAATGTTATAGTACAGCCAATTTTATGGTGGAACTGAATTTACTAGACTAATAATTTGTAGACGTCCATATTGAAGGGGAGGGCCTTCATTCTCAATGATTGCTATTTTCTATAGTTAGGCCCCACGATGGAGTTCCACTCACCTTTGTTTCCATGAGTAAGAAGAAATAAAGTTGAGTGTCAGTGGTAACCTCACTTGGCTCCGCCCTTGATAATTCTCCCCCCATAAGTAAAGAGAGTTTGAACAACAATAAATTAAGGGCATGGGTTGTTGCATTAATTGTGTTATAGAGAATCAAACAATCTACTTAGATCAATGGTTCCGATGGACAACTCTGCAGTACTTAGCAGTCCAAATGGAATAGATTGATATTAGATCGATGATGTCTAAGGATGTAAACAAACATATACTGAGTTTCAGATGATCCCCCCGGGATTCAAGACTGATAATAAAGAGAGATTGACGGCTCTTAATCAAGGCAATGAAGGGGATGATTGAGCGGTCCACTTACAACTTGATCATCACCTAGAATCATTCAAAGTTTGTTATGAGACCATGTAACAGTACATGGGAACCAAATTAATTGTAGATTCACATTAAGAAATTAAAGAAGAAATGCATATGTGTTAATGATAGATGAATAATCAAGATAAGGAGGTAACTTTCCACATCTTATCCTAATTAACTAAAGAAATCATACAGAATAAATATCCTAACATGTAAATTTGTACATATTGCACTTTTTTTTTTTGTTTTTTTTTGTTAGAACTAAATTTAAATAAGGGGAAACGCTCGTGTGGGAGTAATCCTTACTGTCTTACGGTGAAAGAGACCATAATGGGCCCCATTTATCATAGGAGCAAGGGCGGATGAAAAGAGCCATCCTTGATGGGCCTAGCCATGATCAATGATCAATCCCATGTCTCTAACCTCTTGATATGTGGCTGACAAGTTTAACGACTCATATTAAAGAGAAAAAAAGAAGTTTCAACGGTCGATCCAACGGTCCAGTCCATTCGGATGGATGTAAAGCCTAGTGGTTTTTTTTTTTTTTTTGGGGGGGTGGGGGGGTTTGTTTACTCTGTGTGTGGATGGTTGGGATTGGCGACAGGGGGTCCCATCATAGCATAAAATACATGATGAAATACTGAAAAAATAAGGGCCTCTTTCATGATTAATAGACTATATGGGGATTCCTCAATTAATGGTCAAAATTCCATATTCCTTTGTTAAGAATTAGGGAAATACAAGGGTTTGGTTTGCTCTAAAGGGCGGGCCCACGAAAAATGATTGCTTGGTGGGTCCAAAGCACCACAATTTCAGAGGTTGTAATCTCTAAGATGGGCCCTACGTCCGGTAAGATTTTTATTTAAGAGGGCCCAGTATTCTAATTCGTAAAAGTGGGTAAATTTAAGAGCTTGTTTCTCTCCTTAGATTTCAAAGAGTTTTTGACCAGAGAATTCCTAAATTCCCAAACAACTAAGCATCCAAGAATTCCATCAAAAATTAAAAAGTGAATTCCTAAATTCTTTAAAAGTTATTTGAGATCTTTCATGCTGCTTAAATTTGGATGGGCTAATAAATTTCTAATAGGCGCAGGCACAGGCACAGGCACAGGCACAGGCACGCCCGCAGGGCCACACCCAACTTAAGCTAAGCTGAGAATAAATTTTTATAAGTGGTTCCGCGGTCGTGAACTAATAAATACTTCGCGGGTTATATTTTGGAGGGAGTAAGAGAGGAAGGCACCAACGGCCAACCTCTTCAAATCTTCAAAATCGCGACTGGCTTTCAATAAACCTCCCCACTTGGCTACTCATCTAAAAATCCTTTCTCAATGTCGCTCCTCATCTATAAACCTTCGCGAATTGAAATCCTCATTTCATTTGGCTCTCTCCAAACCCTAGTCTCAAACCACCAAACCCTACTTGATCCAAGCGGAAAAAAATGGGCGATCATCCTCCTCACAATATCTCAATCGAAGTCCATCCAACAGCACCTGGTCAGAATTTTCATGTCTCCACGGTAAGGTTCTTCCACCCTCCTCTGATAGATACAACCCTAACATCGAATGTTCAAGTGGTGGAAGATTGGATCTCCATGATATGGAACGGCTATGAGTTATTGAATAACCCACTCGTAGTAGGATTTGGGGTATTCTGGACCCGATCGTTTCCTCCAGCTCCAGAAGGCCGGGCTGCCACAATTCAGATTTGTGTAGATGCCCACTGCCTCATCTGGCAGCTGAGAGAGGTTGTGCCCTTAGGAATTCCACATCTTGTGCAGCAGTTCTTCCTCCACCCCGAGGTGCGTTTGGTAGGCGTTGACAACGAGATGCACGCACCACTGCTCCGGGAGCATCACCGTATTCGAGTGAACACACGCGACCTGCGCTATTTGGCTGCGGCCAGGCTCGGAGACTTTCATCTTGCCACGCAACCGGCTATGCAAGTTGCTACTGCTGTCTTACCATATTACGTGCCTGCGACTCCATTTGATGTGTTTTTGAGTAACTGGGATGCCCCGGTTCTCACACAGAGGCAGGTGCTCCACGCTGCTGTCTATGCGATCGTTTCTTACAGGATGGGGATTGCGCTGCATGCAAATGAATGGTGAAATTGCTCAGGGAAGAATTTTCTCCTACTATCACATTAGATGTTTAGGAACAAGGAACTATGATTTACAGATTGATGTTCTTATGTTGAATTTGAAATTTGAGATGATTATGAACCTTAAAATACATTATGTTTTTTCTCCATTCTATCACATTTGAAACTATGATTTACAGATTGATGTTCTTATGTTCAATTTGAAATTTGATATGCTTTCAAACGGAAGAGTTGAAACAGGGGAGGGAATTTGAAGATTCCCATTGTTCCTCAAGGGAGGGATATGCAGTCTTTACTGGTTTACCTGCCCATTCACTGCCCTTGGAAAAGGAAAACCCCCACTAGGACTCATGTTCCGCGTTTTGTTTGAACTATAGACTGATTGAGGATTTAAAATTCACCTTGTGAAATCAAATCTTTCGGTCTTCAGACTATCATGGTTTTTGGGCTAATTCTATTCATAATATGGCTTTCTATGGAATGGTGTGCATCTACATCACATGTAGTAGATGAGTTGCATAAAAGTTTGAATTGTGGAAATGCAGTTTAGTCTATGAAAAAGCTTCTCTCCTGCTTGCATGATGGGGCTGTTTATATAAGTGTACATATATTATCTCTACTTTGCAGGTATGGATGTCGACACGATGTCAATGTTCTTCAATTATGGATGTGATTAGAACATGATGTCAATGTTCTTCAATTATGGATGTCGACATGATGTCAATGTTGGCCTAGTAGGTTCAGACTAATTGGGTTCAGAGTCATGGGTATTTTGGTAGTTGTACCAGGACTTTCTTATTGACTAAGAAAGGATTTTTTGAGGGATAAGAAAGAGAGCATTATATATTCTGAAACAGAACCAGAACGAAGAAGAAGAAGGAGTGGGCCAGGCCTGCAGGAGTCCCGGGTTGGTCCAGGTCAGGTCAAGTCTGACCTGATCTGCTACGAAAGCCCAACCCAAATCCCAGACCAGATCAGGTTTGGTTTGGGTTAGTTCGGCCTAACCCGCGAACAGGAAGCCCATTCCAGCAGTTGCTGACATCAGCGCCACGTCATCGAACAGTACGGTCAGCAGGGGTTTGACCGAGATCGACGACTGAAACTTATTTCATCAATATCTTGATCATCCGAGGTCAGATCGGAGATCCGTTTGCGCCTACAGACTCGTTGCGAGCAGATCTACAGAACTGTGGAAGAAGATTGGCAGTTTGGCGGTCAATAGGAACGTTTGACCAATCGGAGCGTAGAAAACAGTTTTTGCGATATCGGAGTCATCCAAAGTCAGATTTCAGATCCGTTTCTTCCAGCGTGCTCGTGGTGACGAGATCTATAGATTGGTGCAGAAATTGAGGTTAGTGAAAGTTGTTTGCATTTCTTGATTATTCAATTGAGATGGAGAACAACACTGTGAACACTACCATGATCAAACTCAACCATACCAATTGGTTGATTTAGAAACCTAAGATGGAGGATATACTCTATTGCAAAGACCTCTATGATCCCATTGAGGGGGATAGTGCCAGACCAAAAGAGATGTCTGATCTAGATTGGAAAAAGATGCATAGAAAGACCATTGGTCACATCAGACAGTGGGTGGATAACAGCATATTTCATCACGTGTCTAATGAAACCAATGCGAATACCTTTTGGAAGAAGTTAGAAGAAAGATATGAAAAAAAAACTGCAGTGAACAAAACTTTTCTGATTAGAAAGCTTGTGAACATGAAATTCAAGGAGGGTGGTAAAATTGAAGACCACATAAATGAATTCCAATGCGTTGTGAATGAATTAGCCACAATGAAGATGGTCCTTGATGATGAAATGCAAGCTTTATTTCTTTTAAGCTCTCTACCAGATACATGGGAAACATTAGTTGTTTCCATAAGTAACTCTACTCCAGATGGTGTGTTATCAATGAATCAGGTTACTAGTAGCGTGTTGAATGAAGAAACAAGGAGAAAAACTGCAGGGACAGATAATGCACAGGCCTTTGTTACTGAGAACAGGGGGAGGAGTAAGAGTAGGGGACCAAAGGGGGGTCGTGGCAAGTCTATAGGTGGATCACAGACTAAGAAAAAGTCTGGAAAATGCTTTCATTGTGACAAGGAGGGTCACATTAAGAAAAATTGCTTTGCCTTGAAGGAAAATAAAGAATCCAATAATGAGCAGAAGAATGACACTAACACTACAGCTACTTTAGATAATGAAGTAGTGGTCCTGGCCAATGAAGATGAAGAGTGTCTGAGTGTTGCAGATGATCATGTTGAGTGGGTTGTTGACACAGCGGCATGCTACCATGCTGCTCCTTGTAAGGAGATGTTCACGACATACAAAGCAAGGGACTTTGGCACTGTGAAGATGGGCAACACAAGTCATTCTAATATTGTTGGGATCGGTGATGTCTGCATTCAAACCGATATTGGTTGCACAATGACGCTGAAAGATGTGCGACATATTCTTGATCTGCGGTTGAATCTGATTTCCGGAACTTCATTGGACCGTGCAGGTTATGAGAATTACTTCGGAAATAGCAGGTGGAAACTCACTAAAGGGTCTCTTATTGTTGCGAGAGGGAAGGCGTGTAATACGCTATATAAGACACATGTGAAGCTATGCAAAGGTGTGTTGAATGCTGTTGAAGACAGATCCTTTCCAAATCTATGGCACAAGAGACTGGGACGTATGAGTGAGAAAGGACTGCAGATATTGGCAAAGAAAGATCGAATTCATTACTCCAAAGGTACATCCCTTGACCCTTGTGATCATTGCTTGCTTGGTAAACAACACAGGGTATCGTTCTCTAAAACATCAACGATAAAATCTAATGTGTTAGATTTGGTATATTCTAATGTTTGTGGTCCCATGGAGGTGGAGTCATTGGGTGGCAATAAGTTTTTTGTCACATTTATTGATGATGCAACCAGGAAAGTCTGGGTTTATGCGTTGAAATCGAAGGATCAGGTGTTCTAGGTATTTCAACAGTTTCATGTCATGGTTGAAAGAGAAACAGGAAAGCTCTTGAAATGTCTTCGCACAGATAATGGTGGAGAGTACACATCCAACCAGTTTAAAGGCTATTGCTCGAAGCATGGTATTCGACATAAAAGAACAGTTCCTGGTACTCATCAGCACAATGGTGTGGCAGAGAGAAAGAACCGCCCTATTCTTGAAAGGATGAGATGCATGATTAGAGTGGCACAGCTACCCAAGCCATTTTGGGGTGAAGCTGTCCTGACTGCCGTTTACCTGATTAACAGGTCTCCCTCAGTTCCTTTGGATTTTGACTTTCCAGAGAGAAAATGGACAGGTAAAGATGTTTCCTATTCTCATTTGAAGGTGTTTGGGTGCAAGGTTTTTGCACATGTACCAAAGGAGCAGCGTTCAAAACTGGATGATAAGGCAGTGTGTTGCATTTTCCTTGGCTATGGTGGAGCTGAGTTTGGTTACAGGTTATGGGATCCAGAAAAGAGAAAAATTATCAGAAGTAGGGATGTGGTATTTCATGAAGATCAGTTCTTTGGAGATATTGAGAAGACTAAAAAGTCTAAAGAAGTTGTTGATGGAGTGGTTGATCTCACACCGACTCCTTCTCCAGTGCAGACTACAGGTGGAGAAGGTGGACAAAACGATCCGGATCGTGATGAGGCGCAGGGGTTGCTAGACGAACAGGGTGTTGAGCAGGGGGAGCAGTCTCCTCAGTCAGAAACCACAGAACCTCAAGTTAGGAGGTCTACTCGAGAGCGTCAACCATCAACAAGATATCCTGCAGCAAATTATATTTTGCTTACTGATGAGGGGGAGCCAGAGAGCTACTCAGAAGCTAAAACTCATGCAGATAAAAATGAGTGGATAAAGGCTATGCAGGATGAGATGAGTTCTTTGAAAAAGAACAATACTTATGAGCTGGTGGAACTTCCAAAAGGCAAGAAGGTCTTGAAGAACAAATGGGTGTTCAAGCTGAAGAGAGATGACAGTGGAAATCTGATAAAGCACAGAGCACGGCTAGTGGTTAAAGGCTTTGCGCAGATGAAGGGTAGTGACTTCGATGAAATCTTCTCTCCAGTTGTGAAGATGACCTCTATTAGAGTTGTCTTGGGTTTAGTCGCCAGCATGGACCTTGAACTTGAACAGATAGATGTGAATACTGCATTTCTTCACGGTGATCTGAAAGAAGAGATCTACATGACTCAGCCGGAGGGGTTTGAGGTAGAAGGAAAAGAACAGTTGGTTTACAGGTTAAAGAAGAGTTTCTACGGGCTGAAGCAAGCACCGAGGCAGTGGCACAAGAAGTTTGATTCATTTATGGTGAGTCATGGGTACCGGAGGACAGCTGCAGATCACTGTGTTTATATTCGTAAATTTGGTAACGACAAATTTATCATCCTTCTTTTATATGTAGATGATATGTTGATAGTTGGACATGATAGTAAGATGATTGACAGGTTGAAAAGGGACATGTCAAACACTTTTGACATGAAAGACTTGGGTCCCGCACGACAGATTTTGGGAATGCAAATACGTCGTGACAGGAATGCCAAGAAGCTGTGGTTGTCACAGGAGAAATATGTTGAACGGGTGCTAGCAAAGTTCAACATGAAAGATGCTAAGCCAGTTAGCATGCCTTTAGCCAGTCACTTCAAGCTCAGTAAGAGACTATGTCCTACTACAGATGAAGAAAGGGAACAGATGATGTCTGTTCCATACTCCTCAGCAGTTGGGAGTCTTATGTATGCCATGGTGTGTACACGGCCAGACGTTGCTCATGTAGTGAGTTTAGTGAGTAGATTTCTTTCTAACCTTGGGAAAGAGCATTGGGAAGCAGTGAAGTGGATCTTCAGATATTTGAGAGGTTCATCAGATTTTTGCTTGTGTTTCGAAGGATCAGAACCAGTACTTGAAGGCTTTACAGATGCTGATTTTGCAGGCGATCTTAATCGTCGGTTGTCTACTTCTGGGTACTTATTTACTTTTGCAGGGGGAGCTATTTCCTGGCAGTCTAAGTTGTAGAAGTGTACAACATTGTCTACAACCGAAGCAGAATACATAGCTGCTAATGAAGCAGGGAAGGAGATGATTTGGTTGAAGAAATTTTTTCAAGAACTGGGTTTGAAGCAAGAAGAGTGTAGTATACTGTGATAATCAGAGTGCTATGGATCTTAGCAAGAACGCTGCATACCATGCCCGCACGAAGCATGTTGATGTGAGATACCATTGGATTCATGAGGTCATCGAAAAGAATCTCATGAAGTTGGAAAAGATTCATACTGACAAGAATCCCTCCAACATAATGACTAAGGTCGTGTCTAAGGGAAAACTGGAGCTGTGTTCAGAGTTGGCAGGATTGGACTTCTAGTGAGGGGGTTCAGAGGCGTCTTCCCCATCGTCTGGAGGGGGAGATTGTTGGCCTAGTGGGTCCAGACTAATTGGGTTCAGAGTCATGGGTATTTTGGTAGTTGTACCAGGACTTTCTTATTGACTAAAATAGGGTTTCTTGAGGGATAAGAAAGAGAGCATTATATATATGATGTAATGTGTAGCCCATGAGATACACTGTATCAGAACATATCATACAGAGAGTGAATCCAAAGGAGAGTCGAGTTTCTTTCCCGTGGACGTAGGCAAGATTGCCGAACCACGTAATTCTCTTGTGTGTGATTGCTTGTTCTTGTGTGGTTGATTGTTTGCTTGATCGCATTGATTCACGTTTCCGCATACACGCGCACAACAGTTCAGTCTACTGAAACTGTTAACCATCACTGGTAGTTCCTTTGCTGGTTGGTTTTCAGATCTTTGGTTTTGTTGTCTTTCAATGTTGGAGAAGCTGAGGATTAAGTTCTCCTGTTACCATAATGGTGATTTACCTGCTCTTGCTCTTGGTCTGACTTCATGCGGCCAGTCTTTTCAGTGACCAAAAAGGCTGTGGGCGTGAGTTGCATATTACTTTCAGTTCCTCCGGACATGTTGATGTCTTTATTAAAACTCAGTTGCTGCAAGGTGTTGCTCTGATGTTCATTGATTTTGGTTGGTTACTTGATAATCATTGTCATCTGAGCCTCAACGCATGAATTGGGAGTGAGGTGGCTTCAGATTTTTTTTCTTTTAAATGAAGAAGAGGGTGTACCAATCCTTGAACCCCCTTAACCTCTGTATGCTTTCTACTTATACAACCACAGAGACACAAGGAGGATTGGTGGCTTCAAAGTTTACTCTTCTAACCCTATGAAAACAATTTCTATGGATTACAAGCTATGATGAAAATCTCCGTGGAGTACAAGCTGTGATGAAAATTTCTGTTGAATATAATAAAAATGCGTGTATCATGCTCCCAAGTGGAGAGGAGTTTTGGGGGAGAAAAAGGTCAAACTGTTCTATTGTTTGCAGGAAGGGCAAATCTGATCTTTAGCTTTTTTCATTAAATTCGAAACTGTTGGAGATAACCAAGAACTTCTTGTTTTTGGTCGTGGACTGTTCATTATATCCTTTTTTTTTTTTTTCTGAGATGTAACACTTGTTTCTCAGAAAAGGATGAATCCCATTTCAGAATATAAGGGCCAATCCTACAGGGACCCAATCCTATAAATTCCTATTGTTTGTCATGGCTTGTGGCACTTGATTACCACAGGCGGTACATGACTAAATCTGGATGGGGTTTAGGGTTGTTTTACCCATCAGCTGAAAAATCTCATTTTGGATCAGATGCACTTGTTGGCATCCTTCTACCCTCCTGGTTTAGGGATGAATGACTGCAGTGGTCACTGTTAATGGTCCCCAATAACTTTTTTGTGGGTGTCAACAGAGAGTCAAAATTTTTTTTTTTTGGGAGGCAAAGGAAGCTAATCTTACTGCATGGGTGGAACGTTTAGTCAGAAAGTTTCAGAGCAAGGAAATAGGCATTGACCTAGAGGTACAAGGAGAACAATAATACCAACAGTTTAGGAGAAGAATAATACCAAGCAATTATGAGGATAATAATACCAAGTAATAACACTTGGAGCTAGAAATAAGGTAGAAGTTGTGGGTCTAATGTGTTGTGGGGTTGGATTCCCATTTCAGAAGGTAGAAGATGAGTCAAGTTAGTTGGGTAATTTTCAGGTAAGGGTAGTTTTTGAGGCTGAATTAGCAGATAGTCTTATTTTCTGGGAAGATAAGGGTCTGTTTGGCATCATTCTGGAAATGTTACATTGTGAGAGAATGAAGAAAATCTTGTTTGGGAGGCATTCTCTCCCTTTCTGCACATCTATAAAATCCCTCCCTCTAAAGATAGAGAGAAATGAGGGAAAGGAGATAGAGAAAATCTATGAAGATCACATACACAATACAAGTTGATTAAAAAAGAAATCAACCAAAAAACTAATATGAAAATAGCTACAAATCCTCGTTTGGTGATGAAGACGAAAATATGTGGAAAATAAGGAGCCCACCTACTACGAGTCCTTTGACTGTTAGGCATAAGTCCAAGATGTGCATTGGTAGCAAATGGGGGCCCACTTCATGATATTGAGCAAACTAAGGCCCCTAATTACAAGTGTGTGATTGAAGTAGTGGGCCCACTTCTTATCCGCTAATCAAACTACATTCTATGGATGAGATTCAATACGCCACTGCTAATCAAACTTACATTCGTTTCTAAATTGCATATAATGGGCCCACCTCTCACAGTGGCCGACCTTTGGATGTTAGCTTCTTCCCTGGAACTGAAAAGTACCAAAATTTCTCTCATATCAACATGTTTATCACAAACATGAAAAATGTGAAATTACATGAGAAGTGAGTGTTGGACGCTGGTGGGTGTCTAGAGAGGTGGCCGACTAGACCTAGTACTGAAAATTTTAGAGTACCACTATTTAAGCTAACCTGAGATTGGCATGTCTAAGGCTAAGATGATGTTGATGAACTTTTACAAGCAAGAGTCTTCAATGATTTGCATAATTTGGATTGCAAAATGAAAGAATTTTTTTTTCTAATCAATGTTCTGAATTCTAAACACAGTCAAAACTAAACCCAGTGCCACATTTTCTTTCCATGCGGAATTACAAAAGCAAGTAGAAATGCTATACTTTATAATTGATCATCTTAATTAGATATCAAATATGATGGATCTATTAAAGTAGATGTATTTGGTATACTTGATCTAGTATGTGTCTAACCCCCAAGGGGTTGGCCAAGTGGTTAGGACCACGGTTCCTCCCTCTTCCGGAGCTAGAGGTCTTTATATCGACTCCTGGTTTCTCCTCTTCAGGAACTGAATGTTGAGTTCACTTGTGTTGCCACCTGGGGTCCAGAGGGGTTTTACCCCTGGGTCCAGAGGGATTAGTCTAGCCCAAAGGATGACAGTTATGGTACATTTTTTTCGGGTTAGACCCGTTCAGGTCTTGAGAAATAAAAGGGCTGAAAAAGGGGGAGAACTCTAGGGAAATTAGGTAAATATATACGCACTGTGATCTTTCAATCCAATTGTTCAGATCATGCTCAGTCACCTCCAATATTTCCAGGTTTGCAGATCAATCTAACACACACATATATATATATAGCGCCCGAGCCCTCCTAGTTTGGCCCTTTGGGATGCATGATGATCATGGAAGTCTACTGGATGGAAAGATCCATATGAGGCTTACCGACGAGCAATATCTTGAGCCCATTAGATCATCCTAACCTTTTGATCCATGGCCTTAAAACTTAATGGTTTGGAGGCATCATTTTATTATGATTTCAATCCAACAGTGAGGAAAAGTTGGATGAGTGTCAAACTTGGACTTGTGACTATTTAATGGGTGTAGTGTGAGAGAAAAGACTTGATTGACTCAACATGGGCCCCATGACCAAAAACACGAGGGGTGGAAAATGGGGCGTTTTTTAGAATTTTCATATATATATATATAGGGAATTGATCAGGTGCGAAGTGTTCTCACCATTGGCATGCGAAGTCGAATCTCAACCGTCCAATTGCGATGTAGATCTGACGGTGGGAGTCAATGAGATAAAACTATTCCAAAAGGGCAAAAGCCCTCCAAACAGATTCAGTAGCTCCCGCTCCTGCTCAACGAAAAAAGGGGGAAAGACAGAGATGACTGGGCTCTTCTCCTTCGACCCCGACGCCTGGCTCCGGCTCCGGCTCCTCTGCGCAGATCAAAGGGCTTTTGCTGACGGTCATCTTCTTCCCCTTCTCATGTTATCTTCGACACTGCTCCTTTTCAATCGACGAAAACCTAGGGTGCGTGCTCGCCTTTGACAAACGACCAGGAGAACCTCTGTTCCTCTTCTCATTTCTTCTTCAACAAGTACAAGCGGTCTTCCCCATCTCTTCTGTCATCCTCGATGCCTCAGCTTCGACCGGACTCTTCCCCTTCTCATTTCTTCTTCAACGAAAAAAGAGGGAAAAGCCTGTCTGGTTCTTTTAGACGGTTTTTTTCTTCCCCTGCACTGCTGTAAGTCCGGACTCAGATCTGTCGAGCTCGGATCCTCTCCACCTCATTTTCTGCTTGGAAAGGTAAATAATCTCTTTCTTTGTTATTGTGATATTTTTTACTATTTGGTTTCAGAATCGTGGGTATGAGCAGATGAAGTTGGAACACTGATGAAGACGATACAAGCATTATCATTTTATTTTATTTCTTTCAGAAACCTTGATTTAGTGTTATTTTACAATCCTAAATAAAAAAATCTGGTGATAATTTCTATCTGATTTTTTTTAATCATAGAATTTTTTTTAATTACTTGTCTGAATCCTGATTATTTTTATTTAGTAGATTTCTCCCGAGTTTAACTTACTGCAAACAAGCGTGGCCATGTCATCGTCAAATTCTAATTCCAATCAATGGGTGCCAAAGTGCTCATGTGGTGATATGATTTGTTTGACCTCTCATACAACGTCTAATCCAAATAGAAAGTTTTGGAGATGTCCTAATTGGAAAGTAAGTGTTTCATATGCGTTTATTTAGCAATAATGCTATGATGTACTGATTAGAGGTTTGTTTTGTTGTTTTGTTTTTTGTATTTTTTTTATTTTTTTTTGCAGCATGAACATGGTTGCGGAAGCTTCAAATGGAAAGATGAAATTGACAAGGAAAAGAATCTAGCAACAATGATCGAAGATATGAAAAAGATGATGGATAGGCAGAATGAGATTTTATGGGCAACAGTTGAAGAGATAAAACATGCATCCGAAGAAAGGAAGAAATCATATAAAAGAATTTGTCTAGTGATGTTTTTGTGTTGTCTTATGAGTGTAATTTGCATGTTGAAAATATTATGTTAAAATATGTCTTTAAGAACTGGATGAAGGAAATGTTGAATGGATGTTGTATATGTTGACAAAATTTAATCCAATGGATGTTGTATATGTTGACAAAATTTAATCCAATGGATGTTAGCCCAATAGTATATATGGTTATCCTCTCATGTTTATTGTTGTCTCCTGATTTGTGACATTGTAAGTCACATTGCGTGCTACTTTTTCTAAATACATGTTACACTACAGAATGAACACCACCTTTTAGACAATCAACATTACAATGGACTCAATAAACTTTGCCGAGTACCCCTATTTAGGACAGTTTTTAGCCCACTTGCCGATGTTTTTTTTTTCTGAAATTTTGGGAGTTCCAAGTCCATGTGATCATCTTAAATTCTGCTAATTTGCAGGTAATTACAACCACGTTTACGATCTTTACAACCGTCGCACTTTTTCAACTTGGTTTAGAAAATCTGCACTACCCTTGCCGAGTACCCCTGTTTAGGACAGTTTTTAACCCACTTGCCGATGTTTGTTTTTTCTGAAATTTGGGGAATTCCAAGTCCATGTGATCATCTTAAATTCTACTAATTTGCAGGTAATTACAACCACGTTTGCGATCTTTACAACCGTCGCACTTTTTCAACTCGGTTTAGAAAATCTACACTACCCTTGCCGAGTACCCCTGTTTAGGACAGTCTTTAGCCCACTTGCCGATGTTTTTTTTTTTTTTTTTTCTGAAATTTGGGGAGTTCCAAGTCCATATGATCATCTTAAATTCTGCTAATTTTCAGGTAATTACAACCACATTTGCGATCTTTACAACCGTCGCACTTTTTCAACTCGGTTTAGAAAATCTGCACTACCCTTGCCGGGTACCCCTGTTTAGGACAGTTTTTAGCCCACTTGCCGATGTTTTTTTTTCCTGAAATTTGGGGAGTTCCAAGTCCATGTGATCATCTTAAATTCTACTAATTTTCAAGTAATTACAACCACGTTTACGATTTTTACAACCGTCGCACTTTTTCAACTCGGTTTAGAAAATCTGCACTACCCTTGCCGGGTACCCCTGTTTAGGACAGTTTTCAGCCCACTTGCCGATGTTTTTTTTTTTTTCTGAAATTTGGGGAGTTCCAAGTCCATATGATGAACTTAAATTCTGCTAATTTTCAGGTAATTACAACCATGTTTGCGATTTTTACAACCATCGCACTTTTTCAACTCGGTTTAGAAAATCTGCACTACCTTTGCCGGGTACCCCTGTTTAGGACAGTTTTTAGCCCACTTGCCGATGTTTTTTTTTTCTGAAAGTTGGGGAGTTCCAAGTCCATATGATGAACTTAAATTCTGCTAATTTTCAGGTAATTACAACGACGTTTGCGATTTTTACAACCGTCGCACTTTTTCAACTCGGTTTAGAAAATCTGCACTACCCTTGCCGGGTACCCCTGTTTAGGACAGTTTTTAGCCCACTTGCCGATGTTTTTTTTTTTTTTTTCTGAAATTTGGGGAGTTCCAAGTCCATCTGATGAACTTAAATTCTGCTAATTTTCAGGTAATTACAACCACGTTTGCAATTTTTACAACCGTCGCACTTTTTCAACTCGGTTTAGAAAATCTGCACTACCCTTGCCGGGTACCCCTGTTTAGGACAGTTTTTAGCCCACTTGCTGATGTTTTTTTTTTTTTTCTGAAATTTGGGGAGTTCCAAGTCCATGTGATGAAATTAAATTCTGCTAATTTGCAGGTAATTACAACCACTGCCCGATATATATTTCCGTTACGTTACTCTTGTGAAGAACAATGACTACAGATCGTGAGATCAAAGAGTGGGATATTCTGTTGAGAGTAGAAAATTATAGAAGAAGATGTCTTGGTTACTTGATATACTGCGGTGTGTTCAAAGGTGTATTTACGACGGTAATTACCGGAATCCGACATCGGATGTTTCAGCTCAGAAGGAACCTGCAAGAACATTGCCACCAAGGCAGCAGGAAACTCTGTTGATTCAGTCAGACCTACTACTATCTCAAAACCAACAGAAAAGCCATCTGGTTCATATGCAACACCATCAAATTGGAGATCACCTACTAATGTGCTTCCTGCTGATCATATTCCTGGGGATATTAAGCATGCAATAGAGAAGTACCAGGTTCCACAAGTTCTGAAGAAACGCATATCCACAATATCAAATTATGAGGATTGCTCTGCTCTATGGTGAGAACAACTACATATATAAACGTTTGAGAGAGAATAGGACACCGAAGCAAAGCACCTTGAAAATGGCTCCTCGAAACAAATAGGGGTGTGGAGCACCTCTTTCATTTAAAACAAATGAGCATAATACATTACAAAATCCAACATCAAAACAACATTATCATTAATATGAAACTACAAAAGTCTAACTATGAACAAGAGTCTAACCACAAAAGTCTAACATTAGCATTCATCAAAACAACCTATGGAGCACCTCAACTAAATACAAGTCAAAATGTAGTAACAGCCACCAACCACCACAACTATCAACAATAAAAAAACACAAATGTGACACAAATGTTCTCCACCAATTGAACCATTACTAGTTGCAACAACATAAACCTGTGGTGCACATCTTCATTTGAAGCCAACAAAAGAAAATTGTATAAGTCATTAGTATTCATATAAACTGAAATATATGTCAGTGAACTATATAAATAAAATATCTCTTTCTACAACGTAATTGCATACCTAAATCTGTGTCAAAGTACCATCATCGGAAATAGCCCTTTCCAAGCCCTCACATTCAATAAGGTCCTCGTCCTCGTCTTCTAAAATACTCCCATCGTTTCCAGAAACATGATCTATAGGACTGAAGAAGAATAGAAAGCACAATCTTTATGATAATAAAATTTAAAATCAAATATAAAAATTGTAATGTTAAAAACAAATTATACCTCTTGACAAGCATAGGACAATTGCGCATGTCATGTGCAACGTCAC